>CM052552.1:38920645-38965520 GCA_028533065.1 Trachops cirrhosus | reverse complement strand
GCTTTTAATTCTTCTCCTGTTTGAGCCATCTCTTTGCTTTTTTTTTTTTTTTTTTTGGTCTTGTTGAGCTCCTGTAGTGAGGGGCAGGGCCTTAGGTGTTCACCAGGGTGGGGCACCCCAGTCAGTTTTTTGTGATGCTATATGTGGGGGCGGGATCCAAGAAGGAACAACGGTGCTTGCTCTGCTCTCTGTAGGACCCCAGACCCCTCTGCCGCTTTCTGCGAGCCAACTGGGACCCCTGGCACTAATTCCCGTGTGGGTGGGCCTGTGCACCTGGTGGGACCTTCCTCCTCAGTCAGTGACCCAAAGCTCTATTTCCCTGCACTGGGACCCTGAGTTGGGCACAGTGCCTTGCTTCACAATGCCCGCCTCACTGTGTCTGCTGATCTCCAACCCCCAGCCAGGATCTGCCAGCCACAGCTGCTTGTGCGCCCAGGGTCTGCCTGCTGCAGTCCTGCACCCTGCCGTGGTTGCTCTGCTCTCCACTTGACCCTCCTACCAGTCTGGAAAAATGTGTCTAATTTTAACTCCTTGGGTGTCCGACTTCCATATGCTTCAATTTTCTGTCAGTTCTGGTTGTTATTTTGTTTCTATATTGTTGTTGTCCCTATCTTGGTTGTGCGAGAAGGCACAGTGCATCTACCTATGCCTCCATCTTGGCCAGAAGCCTCCCAATACTGTTTTTTTGAAGATACTGTTTTTACTTCATGTTATGCTTCTGCCCACTTTGTCAAATATTAATTGACAATAGAGACATGGGTCTATTTTTAGGCTCTATATTCTGTTCCATTAATCTATTTTTCTGTTCTTATGCCAGTACCAGGCAGTTTTGATTACTGTGGCCTTGTAATATAGTTTGATATCAGGTATCATTGTCTCTCTTACATTCTTCTTTTTCAAAATTGCTAAGGCTATTCAAGGTCGTTTATGGATCCATATAAATTTTTGAAAAATTTGTCTCTATGTGTAATATATGTCATTAGTACTTTAATATGTATTGTATTGAATCTATAAATTAGTTTGAGGAATATGGACATTTTAATGAAGTTAATTCTTCCAATCAATGAACATTGCACATGCTTTTATTTACTTGTGTCTTCCTTAATTTCTTTCTTCAGTGTTGTGTAGTTTTGTGAATACAGGTCTTTTACCTTCTTGGTTACATTTATTCTTAGGCACTTTATTTTTTTTTTTTAGCTGCTATATCAAATGGGGTTGTTTTCCTGATATCTGTTTCAGATATTTCGTTGTTGCTGTACAAAAAATGCCTTCAATTTCTGAATGGGGTCTTTGCATCCCGCTGTTTTGCCTAATTCACTTATTATGTCAAAAAGTTTTTTCATGGAGTCTATAAGGTTTTCTATGTATACTATGATGTCATCTTTAAACAATGACTGTTTTACTTCCTCTTTTCCAATTTGGATACCTTTCATTTATTTTTCTTGTCTGATTGCTGTGTCTAGAACTTCCAATACTATGTTGAACAGCAGTAGTGAAAGCAGACACCACTGTCTTATTCCTTATCTTAGAGGGAAAGCTTTTAGTATTTGCCCATTGAGTATGATGTTGGCTGTAGGTTTCTCATATATGGTCTTTATTATGTTGAGGTATGCTCTCTCTACTCCCACTTTGCTGAGTGTTTTTATCATAAATGAGTGCTGTGTATCATCAAATATTTCTCCACATCTCTTGATATGATCATGAAATTTTTGTCTTTTCTTTTGTTTATGTGAATAATACGTCACATAATGTTTATTGATTTAGCAATTTTGTACCATCCTTGCATCCCTGGGATGAATCCCACTTAATCCTGGTGTATGATCTTTTTAATGTGTTGCTGGATGCAGTTTGCCAATATTTGTTGAGGATTTTAGCATTTATGTTCATCAGTGATGTTGGCCTATAGTTTTCTTTCTTTTGTTGTGTCTTTATTTGGTTTGAGGGATTAGGATGATGCTCAGCTCATAGAAGAGTTTGTGAATATTCTATCTTCTTGGATTTTTTTGAATAGTCTGAGAAGAATAGGGGTTTATGCTTCCTTAAATGTTTTGTAAAATTATCCTATGAATTTGTCTGGTCCAGGGCTTTTGTGTGCCAGGAGTTTTTTGATTACTGCCTCGGTTTCACCAGTTGTTATTGGTCTGTATAGGGTTTCAACTTCTTCTTGATTCAGTTTTGGAAGTTTGCATTTTTGTGGAAATTTGCCCATTTCATCCAGGTTTTCAAATTTCTTGGCCTATAGTTTCTCATAGTAATTTCATACAATCCGTTGTATTTCTGGGATATCAGTTGTAATCTTTCTTCTTTCATTTCTGATTTAATTTATTTGGGTCCTCTCTTTTTTTTCTTGATGAGTCTGCTTAAACGCTTATTGATTTTGTTTATGTTTTCAAAGAACCAGCTCCTGGATTTATTGATCCTTTGAATTGTTCTTTTAGTCTGTAAGTCAATTAATTCTGCTCTGATCTTGGTTTCTTCTCTGATTTCCTTCCTTCTACTTGCTCTGGGCTTTGTTTGTTGTTGTTCCTCCAATTGTTGTAGTTGTAGGGTTAGATTGTTTACACTAAATATTTCTGTGTTTTTCAGGTATGCCTGTATTGCTATCATCTTCCTTTTCAGGACTGCCTTCCCTATGTCCCATAAGTTTTGGACTGTTGTGTGTTCATTTTCATTTGTTTCCAGAAACTTTTTACTTTCCTTTTGATCTCTTTATTAACCCATTCATTGTTTAATAGCATGATATTCAATCTCCATGAATTTGAGTGTTTGAGTTTTTTCCTTGAGGCTGGTTTATAGTTTCAGACCCTTGTTGTCTGAGAAGGTGCTTTATATGATTTCAATTTTCTTGAATTTGTTGAGGCTTGTTTTGTGTCCTATCATTTGGTGTATATTTGAATATGTTCCATGTGTATTTTTAAAGAATGTCTATTTTGTTTCTTTGGGATGGAAATATATATATGTGTATATATATATATACACACATATATATATATTGATATTGATATTTTGTTTGGATGATCTATCCATTGTTGACATTTGGGTGTTACAATCTCCTAGTATAAGTGTGTTGCTGTCTTTATCTTTCTTGAAGTCCTCCAATATTTTTCTTATATATTTTGGGGGCTCATCTGTACAACTGGGGGAAAGATTTTCAAGCCTATGGTGACTGCTCACGTCAAGGTCTCTCATCCAGATTTTATCAGAAGTGGAACTTTTATTTCCATCTCCCCCTGCCTGACTCAGGTATCTGCCTCTTCAGTCCAGAACTCCATAATGGAAGGGAGGTCCCTTCCACTGGGCTATAGATTGGGCCCCTGGAGTCCCACCCCTGAAGCCAATACTGTGATCATTATCATGACCATTATTTACCTGGTGCCCGAGGATGGCACACTCAGTTGTGCATTTTCCATCATGAACCAGGTAGCTTCCTTGGCTAGGCCCATCTAGGGTTTGGCTTGTATCTTCTTTAGTCTTGGCTATTCCAGCTGTGGCCTGGCACCACTGGCAGCAGCATCACTTGGGAGCTTGTTGAAAGTGCAGTATCTCAGGGCTGTCCCAGCCCCTCTCAGTCAAAATCTGCATTTAAACAAGATTCTCCAGGGGATTTACAGGTAGTTTATAGTGTGACATGCACTGCACATCTAGCATTTCTTTATCACAAATTTGTCAAACTAACCTGGTTAATTTTGGAATTTGTGAAACTGCTTTTTTCATTAATATCTGGCAATACATTTCTGGAAAGATTAAATGCCTTATACCACCAACTGAGATTTAGTCTGAGGCAGATTTGTAATCATCCAGCTTCAGGTAGAGTTTTAGGAGCTGTTAGGACATGACAACTGTTCTTAGGGCACAGATGTGGGGTTGTTGGAAAAATGCAAGCTGGCTCTCCCCCATTGAGTGGTCTCATGGTGGCTTACCTGGTTAGCGACCTTTCTATAGGAAGCCTCCTAAGCTACTCTGCCCCTGGAGCCTGACTTGACAACTGCTGTCTTACACATGCAGTACTCTCAGATTGCAAAGCAGGCAAGCCCATCAGTCTTGCCGCCATCAACAGAACAGCCAGAACACTGTTTCCAGTGGAGAGCAGAAGAGGTTCAGAAAATCTAAGCCATGGAAATCCTGAGCTCTAGGGCTAGGGTTCTCTTAATGTCCCCTTGCATTGCCTTTGTGAGGAGGTTCTTGTTTCTCCCTAAGCTTCAGCTGTCTTGTTACTAATCCTGTGAGCTAGAGGTTAGTATCACAGCCCATACTCCAAATACCCACTGCACTGGCTCCAGATTTGCCCTTGGATATTTCTGAGAGACAGTGATTGGAGGAGACTGATTGCTTTGAACCCAGTGAGCTACACTGGATGGTTCCTTGGTCTGCATGCTGTTTCTTAATAATGCTACAAAGATAACAAAAGTTTTGGGTTTTCTAAAGCTGCATCAGTTGTAATGAAGTTAAGAAAGTGCTGTTCTTATGATATAATCCCAGCAGTGGAACTACTGGGTCAAAAGGAAGTTCCATTTTTAGTTTTCTGAGGAAATTCCATAATGTTTTCCATAGTGGCTGCACCAGTCTACATTCCCACCAACAGTGCACTAGGGTTCCCTTTTCTCCACATCCTTGCCAACACTTGTTGTTTGTTGATTTGTTTAAGATGGCGATTTACACTGTGTGAAGTGGTATCTCATTGTGATAGACCAGTGTTGAAAGCAACCTAAGTGCCCATCAGTAACTGCATGGATCACAAAACTATGGTACATTTTCACAATGGAATACTATGCAGCAGAAAAAAGAAGTCCCTACCCTTTGTGACAGCATGGATGGAACTGAAGAACATTATGCTAAGTGAAGTAAGCCAGGAAGATAAAGAGAAATACCATATGATCTCACCTATAAGTGGAACCTAATCAACAAAACAAACAAGGAAGCAAAATAAAACCAGAGACATTGAAATTAAGAACATACTGACAGTAACCAGAGGGGAGGTGGGAGGGGATAATGGGGGGAGGGGAAGGGTTTTCAGGAACATATACAAAGGACACTTGGACAAAACCAAAGAGGGGTAAGATCAAGTGTGGGAAGTGGGGATGGCTGGGGTGGGGGTAAAATGGAGACAACTGTACTTGAACGACAATTAAATTAAAAAAAAAGAAAGTGATGTTCTTTCTTGTCATCTTCTCTGTCCCGAGTTCTGACTTTCTCAAAATGTTTTCTCTGTTTATGGAAGCAAGGAGTTGAGGACAGAACTTTCTTCTCCTTATAAGGTCATTGTCATTTGTCACTTGTTGCCTTGTTAATTGCACATTGTCACCTCCACATTATGGATGCCTTGCATGGATTAAAAGTTCATCTAAAAGTTATTCATTGGCTTTGTCAAATAATGATTCAGTAAATAAGTATAGTGAGCATCTTGGGATATAATTAACCTGCTGTTAATTGTCCCCTGGCTTTGCCAAGTACAGAAGTCCCAATATGTCCCAGGAAACCTGCCAATGCCTGGTTCCATAGGGGCTGCCACGAGGCAGAGCTTCCTCAGAAGGAGAGATCACAGGCTCCATGTCAGTTCTAGCTACTCCTGATGGAGGCAGAAAAGAAGGAACCCTAAGATACCAGCCAGTCAATGCCCCATGTTTTACAGATTGGAAAAACCAAGATCCTGACTTATTCAGAACATGTGAACAAGTCAATATGCCATGTCTTGGGAGTCAGGTAGAGTTTGGTAGTTCCTCATTGCATCCTGGGGTAGAGGTGGGGATTTCTTGGAAGAGTCAGAATCCATGGCAAACTGCAAATTTAGTCCCTTATATTGAAAAACTAACTGGGGGTACTAAACCAGTACAACAAATAGTACAACAGTAGACCCCCTCCACTGCTCTCTTAGTCTATAACCTTAAAGCCAGGATTTGCAGGCCTATATGTTCAAGCTTGAGGGCTCATTCCAGTCTTACAAAGCAGGGATGTGTGTGAAAGACCATTTCAAACTTTTAAGTACCTGGTGGTATATGGTGTCATATTCCCATAGCTGCCCAACTGCTCTGATGTGTCAGCTCTAATCAGCAAATCTCCTACCAAGTAGAACTCTGTAAACCACATGACAAAAAGGAGATTCTCTCAAGGAACAATTTCTTTTCTGAGGAGTCCATTTCTTCAAGAGCCTCCATGATCCCTACTCTGTACCAAATCCTTAAAGGTTATTCATATTCATTGGTCATGAGAATGGATGCTGTACACAGATTTCCCACTACTGTTGTAAATAAACACCAGTAAGCTTGATTTTGCCATGCCATAACTTCCATTTCCCCTTACCTGAGTTGTCTTCCCTCTAAGAAATGGGGCTTGTGCTATCAAGGCCTCTTACATATCAATAATGCATTCTGGAAACCCACTTAAGCAACATGTTTGTCACTGAAGGAGATGCCAAAAAGAACAAGACCTAGTCCTTTGGTTTCAAGGAGCTCACAGTCTAGGAATGGAAACAGGCAGACCACAAAATATCATGAATCTTGACAAGATGATAGATTTATGGGTAAGCAAAGGGGAACCATAGCAAAAGGAGCTTTTATACTCCCAAGAGAATCAATAAAAGGAAGGATAAAGCAGCTGACCTTAAAGCGAAGCCCTGAGTACTTAGTGTGAATTCAGTTGGGGAGATCAGAAAGGAAGTTCAAATGGATGGAATAACAAGGCTAAAGTCACAGTGGCAGGATGTGAAAGGTAAGCTTAGTGAACAGCCAGTAACACAAGGTATGTGGCAGGGGATGAGACTAACAGAGGGATGGAACTTAGTGTTTTTCTCTTTTGATCTTGTGTTCTGATTAGTTGTACAAAAAAGTCTCTCAAAACTCAGTGGCTTAAAACAACCTAAGTCATTTTATTATATCTCACAATTCAATGAATTAGGAATCCAGGTAGGGCTCAGCTAGGTGATTGTTGTCAGAGCTCACTCAGTGGTATTCATCTGGAGGATAGGCTGATCTGGTGAGTCCACCACAGCTTCACTGTTACGCCTGGGTCCTTGGCAGGGATGTCTGGAATGCTAGGCTAAGCTGGGCCTATTGACCAGAACACTTATACATGGCCTTATTAGCACAGTGGTCTCAGGTTGATTGGAGTTCTTAAGTGGCTGCTCAAGGCTTCAAAAGCTAGTGTTTCAATGACACAGAAGGAAGATGAATGGCTTTTTATGACCCAGAACCAGGAGTGGTATAGCATCATTTCTCTAGTACTCTATTGGTTTTAAAAGTCACAAGCTCACCTAGATTCAAGTGAGGCAGTGATGAATAGACCTTATCTCTCAATGAGAATTGTGTAAAGAATTTTAAGCCATGTTTTAAAAATTCTACAGATGCCTTACCAGAACAAACCAGGTATGAAAGAATTTCTTGGATCTTGGCTCTCTCTACTTTGTGGATTAAAAGTCAAATAAGCTGAAGTAGGAGTTGGTTCATTACAAGGAACCTGCTCTTGGAGATCAGAATGAAGAAGCTACAGAGTATAAACCAACCCTCTTGCCATAGCTTTTCACATATCATTTCCTTGTGGCCAGAAAATAAATGAAATTTGTAACTCTTATAGCATCCTTCAAACACCATTGGGAAGGACACAAAGGAGGTGGCCTACTATATGAAAAATTCGTGTTCTGTGAATCTGACATTGACTTTCTGAGGAACACTGGACAAGTCTATTTTCCTCTGTTGGCTTTACTTTTTTAAAAATCTCTGTAGTGGTGATGATTCCTACAGTACATTTTGGGCAGCAAATAAAACCTGTAGTATATGGCCTGCAGTGTGTGGTATTCATTGACTGCAATATAGACCCTCTGGAGGTATGATACTTGTTCCTGCTCAAAATGTTCATAATCTATAATGCATTTTGCATTTGCCATGATTATTTGTTACAGTTTTTGCCTCCTCTTTGCTGCTCCTCCTTCCAATGTTTGTCAGATCACAAATCTTCCAACTTCTTGTAAAACAAAATTTTAAAAAAGAAACTTCTGTTTATTTGATTCCTTTGTCATTTAGGTATACCACATTCTGTCTTTCCTTACTTGTCTAATCTACATATCTTTTAGTCATTTACTGAGGATTTAGCACCTGGATCACAGGGTTCCTTTGCATCTTAATTTCTACCATTATAAATGACTTCAGCATCCATGTATGTTATGAATTCATACAACTCCCCAAGTTCCCAGTTCCTTAAGGTCTTTATTTCCAAAGACCTTCTCCTCATTTTATTTTAGACAACCACTCCTGAAGTCACACCACAGAACTTGTCATTACCTGTCATTGTTCCATCTCTCAAACCAGTGTTTCAAGTATCCTACACTCTGATCACAAGCTCCACTGTGACCATTTTTCATCATTTTTGGGCTCACAAACCATTGACTCTTATCTTTACCACTATTCTAGTCCTTTCTTTTCTTTGCTTGATTCCTTATTAGGATGGAATGGGTCATTAGTTCTACTCTTGCCAAAATCTTGCTTAAACTCTTGCCTCTTTTTTTGTAACCACAACTCTGAATGAATGTAACAATGTTTTCTCTGTGTTTGAATCTCAGCAGCTGAATTATGCTGGAGAAGATTGCACTTAAGCATTTAATTTCATTTTAAATCCATGATTGGCAACTTCAAACGGTCCTCCAACACTTCTTGGCAATTTTATCCTAAGCTTCTGGTCAATTTACCCTTATATTTATCCATAATAACTGTTTCAAAATGTTACCTACTATCTTCGAAGAACTAATTTTCTCCCCTAACCCCCCTTGCTCTCAACATAGAACCTCACTTCCTAGTTCACTCACATACACAAAATAGAAGACAATAGAAGGTACTTTTCCTATGCTATGTATATCAAACTTACAAAACTACCTGGTCAGCACCCTTCTTTACCTATTTGATTTATTTATGTTGGAGAAGGTGACCACCTTTCTATCTTACTTGAATTTCTACCCCCTTGGTTTAAATCATACTTGGTTCCAATTTCTCATAGCCTAACCCTATCATTATCCTTTCTATGTTTGTGTATGTTCAACCCTACCTTTTGTCTGGAATATGGGTGATGGCAAAACTGGGCCATTGCTGATTTTGCCAGGCTGTTTGTGTGACTGACTTTTATTGGAAGCAAATTCTGTGTACTTTTTCGAGCATGGTGGTTTAGAACAGTGGTCTCCAATATGAGGTGCATGGGAATGATCCATTGTGGCATGTGAAAGAAGATGCTACAACTGTTTCTATGTTTTTAAATTTTAAAAGTGAGACAGAAATTTATCTTCCTATTTTGTCCATTCATGTGCCAGACATTCCTGAGTCCTGTGTTATTAGAGTGGTACCCTGAGGTAAGAGGTATTTGAAGGTATGTCTGGAAAAAGTCCAGCCATTGTCAATATAATGAGAATGGTTTGTGTGACATTATGTAATATGACAGCCAAGGAGAGTGGACTGGAATGTGCATGCATGAAAAATGACAACTTCACTGTGCTAGTAAGTGGGGGCAGTAGATGCTGTTGAGTGAGCATGTGTACTGTATTGCTGTCACATTCAAAATGACTGAGTGAGTAGAGCAATGAATCTGCAACAAAGTTTACATGAAGCTTGAACATTCTCCTGCAGAAACTATTTGGATGACTCAGAAGGTTACAGCTATGGGCAACTGGTGATTGGCAGCTTCATCACAATGCATCTGCTCAGGCATCATGTCTCATGGAAAGTTTTTTCATGAAACATCTAATAACCCAGGTGACTCAGCTCCACTACAGCCCAGATTTGCCACCTTGCATCTTCTGGCTTTTCCCAAAACTGAAATCACTTTAGAAAGGGAGCAGATTTCAGACCATCGATGAGATCCAGGAAAATACAACGGGGCAAGTGATGGTGAATGGGAGAACTGTGTGAGGTCCCAAGGCATCTATTTTAAAGGGGAGTGAGTCATCATTGTCCTATGTAAAACATTTCTTGTATCTTCTTTAATAAATGCCTCTATCTTTCATATTAAATGGTTGGATACCTTCTGGACACTTTCCATAAAATGTACCCCTTAAATACAATAAAATCATATCCCCTCTAAACTTTAGTGGGTTGTAGTATATTCACAAAGTTGTACTATCATCACCATTATCTAGTTACAGAACATTATCATCACCCCAGAGATTCCATACCCTTTAGCAGTCACTCATCATTTCCCCTTAATTGTCCCCTCAACTACTTTCTGTCTCTATAGATTTGCTTATCTGGGATATTTCATATAAAAAGACTCATACAATATATGTCATTTTGTGTCTGGCTTCTTTCTTTTTGTTTAAAGATTTTATTTATTTATTTTTTAGAGAGGGGAAGGGAGGGAGAAAGATAGAGGTAAAAATATCAATGTGTGGTGTGTCTGGCTTCTTTCACTTAGTATGTTTCCCCCTCATTGTAGCATGTATCAGTACTTAATTCCTTTTTATGGACAAATAATATTAGATTGTATGAGAAGACCACATTTTCTTTATCCATTCATTTATTAATGGACATCTGGGTTTTTTCCATTGTTTGGCAATCATAAGTAATAGTGTTATGAACATTTGTGTACAAGTATTTGTGTATATGTATGTTTTCATTTTTCTTGGTAAACACCTAATAGTATAATTGCTGGGTTATATGCAAGGTATTGACAGTTTTTTTTATTAACTGTCAGCTATTTTCCAAAATGGCTTTTTACAATCCTATCAGCAATGTATGAGAAATCCAATTTCCTCACATCTTTTCCAACACAGAATGAGAGAAAATCCTTGCAAAATATGTATCTGATATGGGACTAATATAGAATATAAAAATAACTTACAATGGGAAAGGTCATCAAGGAACATGTATAAAGGACACATGGACAAAGCCAAAAGAGGGTAGGATTGAGGGTAGGAGGTGGGGATGAAAAAAGTAAAATAAAATACAGTGTTATAAGTTTAAGATATTTTAGATAAGCTTCATGGTAAGCACAAGGAAAATTTTTTTTTAATTTTAAAAGTGCAAAAAACCACAAATGACATGACTACAAAATTAACAAAATATCTGAGTAGACATTTCTCCAAAGGTGATAAACAAAAAGTACATGAAAAGATACTTATCATCATTAGACATTAAGAAAGTGCAAATCAAAACCACAAGAAGGTACTAAATCACACACAATAGAGTGACTAAACTCAAAAAGACATCATCTAATTTTAACCAAATAATTCTTACTAAGTAAAGTAGTGTTTTAAAAAGTTTTCTGCAAAGGAACAGCTGATTGAAAATAACACTAACAATATAAACATAAATGAGTGACAAGAAAATGACACCACCGACACTTCAACTAATCTGGGAGCAAATCCCTTGTATGCTGCATGACAAGTTAATCCTATGTGACCAAGAAAAAACCTGCCAAAAAAGTTGAAATTATCAAGACAATAGGGAATGTAATATGTCATCACTATTGTTAATGATGAACCTCGAATTAAGTGTGTATTATGTTTTGAGAAATTAGCAAATTGCAGAGTAAAGCCATTAACCTTTATACAATAATTACAGGTATTAGTTCATATTTATATTATCCTTCAGAAAATTTTAGTTTTAAATGTTTTATAATATAGGTGTACCATATCTTTACAATGTAGAGATTGTCTAGTGGTACATGTACATAACCTATAAATAAATATCCATATATTGGTGTTAGATGATTGAAAATATTTAACTGATAAGATGGGTAATCACAAAAGTGTGAAGATTACTGTTTTAGAAGACAGACCTGGACTTACATCTTAAATGAATCCTTACAAGATTGTTCGCTTTGAACAAGTTATTTAGCCTTTCTGTTTGGTTCCTCATCTGAGAAATGAGAAAATTGATAATCTCTATTTCATGGACCAGTTGTGAAGATTAAGTGACATAATACATATTAAATAGCACAGCACCTACATATAGTACATGCTCAATAAATATGATAATGATAACAATGAAGAAGAAGAAGAAGGTCACATGATGGCAGTAGAGTAGGAGGATATATCACACACCTTGCCCCAGAATCAAACTGAAAAACAAAAAAGAAATGAAAGAGGGGAACAGCCACCCAAAATAAATAACTGAAGACTACCTGAAAAAGAGACTTTTAACCAAGGACAGCCAGAAACCAACTAGAGACCAGTAGGCAGTGCAGGGATGTGAAACAGGATGGCCCTGTTCCCACAGGCAGCAGGCCGAGATTACTGCATGGTTGTGGGACCTTCTCCCTTAGAGGAGAGAAGCCTAGAACTCAGACCAGTTCCCAAGCACGGAGCAGCACCAGTGCCAAGATTAGCTGCTCACATAGCATCCACCAGTGGAAGGCCTTGGGGTTTTTGTCTGTTGGGGAGAGATGGAGCCCACTGGAGACAGCCACTATTTTTTTTTCTCAAAGGGACCAAAGCACAAGTTTTTTGTTCACAGCCACTCACCTTGGGCTCAGCTTAAGGGAAGGTGGTGTGGACTGGAGTTGCATAAAGAGAGTTTAGAGTGGGAGGCATTGGGAAGAAATGTGTGTGGGGGGTGGCTGTGGGGATTTGTGTGCCAGGATATAACTCAACTGCAGCAGCCATCTTCCTTAAGAGAAAGCCTTTCCCAGGGAAAAGGAGTTACTTTACCTTGTGAGATATTGTTCACTCCACTCTCTGAAATACTGCTTGCCCCACCCTCTGATTCCCACTCACCCCACCCTCTAGAATCCTGACCTCCACTTCTTATTTAATTTGTTTTTTTTCTTTTCTTTTTTCTCCCATCCTGCATCTTAACCCCTGCTAAGGAGACAGCAACATACACAGACTAAGGTGTGTCAAGGTAGACTGTAAGGTTCAGCCATTACATACATATCCCAGGAACTACACTGGCACTTTCCCCTCATGGGAGAGTCATAGAAACACCCTCTTGATTTCCAGCAGACCTAACATCTGTGCTCTGAAGGCCCAGCCCACTAGCTTACTAGGGCCTCCACTTTACTCAGTTCAGGGAAATAATCTCAAACAGACTCTCACAAGTTGTTTGAGGATGACAAAACATACCCACCATTGTCCCTGAAGTCTGAAAGGCATTTCCCACAGATGATCCAGGAGTTCCACCCCCTTGATTCCACCAGAAGCCTTCTCAGAAACAATCATGTTAGCAGCAAGCCTAAGACTGACAGCAGGCTGGCAGTCAGAGGCAGGCAGACATGGATCCTACAGTGCCTTGGGGTGTTTGCTGACCTTCCCATGGATGCAGAACTGATAAAAGCCAGCTTTGCAGCACAGCTTGGCCCATCCTGTGCACAGCCAGGTCAAGAGGAAATAGCCACAGACTGCTGATCACTTGTAGCTTCAAACAGGCTTCCAAGGGCTAGATGTGAACAACACCTGACATTGACTTATACCAGACTCAGACAGCATCAGAGCTATATCTGAAGGGAGATCCCAGCAAGCAAGTACTAAAATCTGCCGAGACAAGTTTGTTCTTTCTCATTATGTTTTTCTTTTTCATAGCCTTATATTACTTTAAAATTTTTTCTTTCTGTTCCATTTTTCCTGTTCTGTTTTTTCATATCTTTTATTTTACCTTTGCTTACTCCATTTTCCTTCTTTTTCTTATATTTCCCTCTCTGTTTCTTTTTCCCACTTTTCTCTTCTATTCATTACTCATATTAGTTCTCTTCCTTTTCTCCTCTCATAATCACTTCTCTTACCTTTGGTTTTCTCCAATTCTGTCTTCTTTCCTTTCTCTATTATTCTATTTGTCTTTACACTTTTATTATTCTTTACTTTTTCATCATTGATTTTGCTGTTGTGGTTGGGGAGAGGTTTTTATTGTTTTGGTTTTGTTTATTGTGTTGTTTTTGCTTTGTTCTGTCAGCACCTGTACAACAGAATGGAAGATGTGGTGGGGTGGAACATCTCAGACAGCCAGCTGGAGGGGAGATCCCACCAATGAATGGGCCAACAATAATCAGGCCCCAGATATACAGGAGAGCTCCCATAAGCCATACAAAGGTCATTCCTAGAGCATCTAGCTCAAGAGATCAAGTATATTGCACCAATGGGTACTACACAAGACTCCTACCATATAAGCTCATCCCACAAAGACAGGGAGTCAACACATATCTACCAAATACATAAACACAAACAAAAAGAGACAGCTAAAATGAGACAAATAAACTACCTCCAAACAAAAGAAAATGATGAATCCCCATAAAGAGCTAAATGAAATTGAAGCAAGCAAATTATCAGACATTGAGTTCACAGTAATGGTTCACAGTAAACCTTTACTTAGGGAAAAAAACTTAGGGAAATCTACATCAGCATGAAAAAGGACATAGAAATGATGAACAAGAACTATTTGGAAATTAAGAATTCAATATCTGATATGAATAATACACTACAAGAAACTGAAATCTGGATACATGAGTAGAAGATCAAATAAGCTGTTTGGAAGACAAGGAAGTAAAAAACACCCTGTCAGAAAACAAAAAGAAAAGAAACAAAAATAATGAGAATGGTTTGAGGGAGTTTTGGGACAACATGAAACATAATAATATTCACATCATAGAGATACCAAAAAGGAGAAGAAAGGGAGCAAGGGCTAGAAAAACCTTTTGAAGAAATAATGGCAGAAAACTTCCCCAATCTGGTGAAGGAAAAAAACCACACAAGTTCAGGAAGCACTGAGTCCCAAACAAGATAAATCCAAAAAAGCCCAAATCATAATTAAAATGGCAAAGTTTAAAGACAAAGAAGGGATCTTAAAGTCAACAAGAGAAAAATTTAGTTACCCACAAGGGAACTCTGATATGACTGTTGGCTGATTTTTCAACAGATAACCAACAGACCACAAGGGACTGGCATGAAGTATTCCAAGTAATGAAAAGCAAAGTCCTACAATCAAGACTAATCTATCCAGAAAAGTTCACTTAAAATACAAGGTGAAATAAAGAACTTCCTAGACCAAAAAAATTGGCTGAAGACCAACATTGCGAGAGATGCTAAAGGGGCTGATTTAAGGAGAAGAAGAAGGAAAAGGAGAAGGAATAGAGAGGAACTGAAAGAGAAAAAATGTCGATGAGTAAGTACCTACCAATAACAACCATAAATGTAAATGGACTAAATGCTCTAATCAAAATACATAGGGTAGCTGAATGGGTAAGAAAACATGGCCCATGTATTTGCTTTCTACAAGAGATCCACCCAACAACAAAAGACTTACTCAGGCTGAAAGTGAAGGATGGAAAAAAATATTCCATGAAAATGGAGACAAAAAAGAAAGCTAGGGTTCAATATTTATATATGACAAAATATACTTCAAAACACAGGCCATAGAAAGAGAAAAAAGTCACTGCATAATAATAAAGGGATCAATCCAACAAGAGGACATAACCTTTGTAAACATATATGCACTCAATACTGGAGCACCTAAATATATAAAGAAAATCTTGGAGGACTTTAAGTAAAAGATTGACAGCAATACAGTCATTGTATGGGATTTTAACATTCCATTGTTACAAATGGATATATCTTCCAGTCAAAAAGCAAAAAAAAAAACACAATGAAATAGAGACTTTAAATAACACACTAGATCAATGGATTTAATTGATATTTACAGAAGGCTTCATTCCAAAGCAACAGAATACACATTCTTCTCAAGTGTGCATGGATCATTCTCAAAGATAGAGCATATGGTAGGACACAAAATATGTCTTAATAAATTCAAGAAAATTGAAATCATATCAAGTATTTTCTCGGATCACAATGGCTTGAAAATAGAAAACAACTTCAATAAAAAAAACATTCAAATACATGGAAGATAAACAACATGTTATAAAATAATGAGAACCATGTTCTCATGGTTCAACAATGAGATCAAGAAAGAAATCAAAAAGTACATGGAAACAAATGAAAATGAACACACAAACCTATGGGATACAGCAAAAGCAGTTCTGAGAGGGAAGTTCATAGAAATACAGGTTTATCTCAAGAAAATAGAAAAATGTAAAAGAAACGACCTAACCTTATCCATTAAAGAATGAGAAAAACAATAACAAAGCCCAGAATGAGTAGAAGAAACAAAATAATCAAGATCAGAATGGAAATAAATGACATAGAGACAGAAAAAACAATTCAAAAGATCAATGAATCCAAGAGCTGCTTCTTTGTAAAGATTTAAAATATTGTTGAAACTTTAACCAGAATCATCAAAAAAAAAAAAAAAAAAGAGAGAGAGGTTCCGGCCAAGATGGAGGCATAGGTAGAATGCTTAGCTTCCTCACACCACCAAAAGAAGGATAAAAACCAGTTTGAAAATAATAAGCAACCACAACTGCCATGATAGTAAAACTGCAAGAAACTCTGAAAAGCAAGGAGATAAAGAAACATTCATCCAGATTGGTGCACTGAGGAAAAGAAATATGGCCCAAATGAAAGAACAGATCAAAACTCCAGAAAAAGAGCTAAGTGACAAGGAGATAGACAACCCATCTGATGCAGAGTTCAAAACACTGGTAATCAGGATGCTCACAAAATTGATTGAGCTTGATTGCAAAATGAAGGAAGAAATGAAGGCTATACAAAGTGATATAAAGCAAAATATACAGGGAACCACAAGTGAAGGGAAGGAAACTAGGACACAAATCAACAATTTGTAATAAAAGGAAGAAATAAACATCCATCTGGAACAGAATGAAGAAACAAGAATTTGAAAAAAATGAGGAGAGGCTTAGGAAATGCTGGGACAGCTATAAGTGGTCCAACATCTGAATCATAGAGCTGCCAGGAGAAGAGGAAGAGAAAGAAATTGAAAACTTATTTGAAAAAATAATGAAGGACAACTTCCCCAATCTGGCAAAAGAAATAGATTTCCAGGAAGTCCAGGAAGGACAGAGAGTCCCAAAGAAATTGGACCAAGGAGGAACACACAAAGGCACATCATCATTAAGTTACTCAAGATTAAAGATAAGGAGATAATCTTAAAAGCAGCAAGAGGAAAGGATAGAGTCACCTACAAAGGAGTTCCCATAAGTCTATCAGCTGATTTCTCAAAAGAAACCTTGCAGGCAAGAAAGGGCTGGAAAGAAGTATTTGAAGTCATGATGGGCAAGAACCTACATCCAAGTTTACTTTATCCAGCAAAGCTATCATTTAAAATCAAAGGCAGATAAAGTGCTTCCCAGATTAAGGTCAAGTTAAAGGAGTTCATCATCACCAAGCCCTTATTATATGAAATGTTAAAGGGACTTATCTAGGAAATAGAAGAAGATCAAAAACTATGAACAATAAAATGACAACAAACATAACTATCAACAACTTACCCTAAAAAACAAAAACTAAAACTAAGCAAACAACTGCAACAGGAACAGAATCACAGAAATGAAGATCACATGGAGGGTTATCAACTGGGAGAGTGGAGAAGAATGGGGGGAAAGGTACAGGGAATAAGAAGCATATTGGCAGGCAGAAAATAGTTAGGGTTAGGTTAAGAATAGTATAGGAAATAGAGAAGCCAAAAAACCTATATGTACATCTCATGGATATAAGGAGAGGGGAAATCTTGGAGGGTGGGGGTTGCATGGTGGAGGGTCGGTAATGGGGAGAAAAAATTGGGTAAACTGTAATAGCATAATCAATAAATATACTTTTAAAGAAGAGAAAAGGACCCAAATATATAAAATCAGAAATGAAAGAGAAGAAACAATTGATACCACAGAAATACAAAAGATTGTAAGAAATTACTACGAACAATTATATGCCCAGAAAGTGGACAACCTAGGCAAAATGGATACATTTCTGGAAACAAAATCTTCCAAAACTGAATCAGAAAGAGTAAGAAAACCTGAAGATACCTGTAACAACCAATGAAACTGAAGAAGTAATTAAAAAAGAAAACAACTCCCAGTAATCAAAAGTCCTGGACCAGATGGCTTCACAGGTGAATTTGACCAATAATTCAAGTATAAACTAACACCTATCTTTATCAAACTATTTCAAAATATTTGAGATGAGGGAAAACTTCCAAACTTTTTTTTCACAATGCCAGTATTATTGTAATTCCAAAGCAAGGTCAAGACACAACAGAGATTTCACTTATAGGTGAGATCATATGGAACCTAATCACCAAAAAATAAAAATAAAAAAATCCCAGCAACCAAAATATAACCAGAGACATCAAAGTTAAGAACAAACTGACAGTAGCCAGAGGGAAGATGGGAGGGAGATCATGGGGGAAAAGGGGGTAGGGTTCTCAGGAACCTCTATAAAGGACACATCGACAAAATCAAGGTGGGGGTGGAATCAGGGTAGGGAGGTGGGAATGGCTGGGGTCAGGGGAGTGGTGGGGGGAAAATGGAGACAACTGTAGTTGAACAGCAATTTTAAAAAGTAAAAAAAAAAAGGCGCAAGAGAGAAAGAAAATTACAAGCCAATATCCCTGATGAACATAGATGCTAAAATCCTCAACAAGATATTAACAAACTGGATCCAGCAATAGATTGAAAACATCATACAGCATTACCGAATGGGATATATCACAGGTATTCAAGGTTTGTACAATTTTTGCAAATCAATAAATGTGATACATCACATAAAGGAAATATGAGACAAAAATCACTCGATTATATCAATAGATGCTTAAGAAGCATTGATACAATCCAGCACCTGTTCATGATAAAGAAACACTCACCAAAGTGGGAATAGAGGGAGCACACCTCAACAAAATAAAGGGCATACATGAAAAGCCTACTGCTAGCATCATACACAATTGGCAAAAACTAAAAGTGTTTCCATTAAGATCAGGAACAAGACAAAGGTGTCCTCTTTCACCGCCCTTATAAAGCATAGCACTGGAAGTCCTAGCCAACGTGATTAGACAAGAAGAAATAAAAGGCATCCAAATTGGAGAGGAGGAAGTAAAACTGTCAGTATCTGGAGATGGCATGACAGTGTATGTAGAAAACCCTATAGTCTCATTCAAAAAACTACTTGACCTAATAAATGAAGTTGGCATAGTAAAAGGATACAAAGTTAATATTCAAAAATCAATGATATTTTTATTCACCAATAATGAACTATCAGAAAGAGAAATTAAGAAATACCATATACAAATACAAAAAAAAATAAAGTACTTAGAAATAAATTTAACCAGAAGGTAAAAAACCTGTACTTGGAAAACTGTAGGATACTGAAGAAATTAAGGAAGATAAAAATAAGTAGAAGAATTAACATAATCAAAATATCTATACTACCAAAAGCAATCTATAGAGTCATTGCCAATGGCTTATTTTATAGATCTAGAACAAATATTCCAAAAATGTATATGTAACCAAAAAGATCACAGGTAGCCTTAGCAATCTTGAGAAAGTAGAACAAAATTGGAGAGATCACAATACCTGATATCAAACTATACTACAAAGCCACAGTAATCAAAAGAGTCTGGTTCTAGCATAAAAACAGACACATAAGTCAATGGAACAGAGCATAACTAGAGAGCCCATTAGTAAACCCACATGTTTATGGTCAACTAATATTTGACAAAAAAGCCATGAGCATACAATGAAGTAAAGACATCTTCAATAAAAAGTATTGGGACAACTAGGCTGGTACATGCAAAAAAAAAATGAAACTGAACCACCATCTTACACCACACACCAGAATAAACTCAAAAGGGATAAAACACTTAAATATAAGTTGCAATACATTAAGAGTTCTAGAGGATCCCTGGCTGGTGTGCCTTAGTGGATTGAACACTGGCCTGCAAACCAAAATGTCACCAGTGAGAGTCTCAGTCAGAGCACATGCTTGGGCTGCAGGCCAGGTCCCCAGTTGAGAGGGTGCTGCAGACAGCTGATTGGTGTTTCAATCACACATTTATGTTTCTCTCCCTCCTTTTTGCCCTCCCATCCCCTCTCTCTAAAAATAAATAAATAAAATCTTTGAAAAATCCTAGAGGAAAATATAGGTAGTAAACTTTCAAATATTCTTTATAGTAATATTCTTGCCAATATATTTCCTAGGGAAAGGGAAACAAAGTAAAAAATTAACAAATGAGATTATATCAAATTAAAAAGCATTTGCACAGCTAAATAAACCATCATCAAAATGAAAAGGGAATCCACTGTATGGTAGAACATATTTGCCAATGACACACAAGACGAGGGTTTAATCTCCAACATATATAAAGAACTTCTACAACTCAACACTAGGAAGACCAACAATCCAATAAAAGAAATGGGCTAAGGACCTGAATAAACACTTCTCTAAGGAGTACATGCAGATGGCCCATAGACATATGAAAAAATGCTCAACATCATTAGCCATCAGAGAGATGCAAATTAAAACCACAGTGAGATATCACCTCACACCTACCACAATGGTTATCATTAATAGTTCAACAAACAAGTGCTGGTGAGGATGTGGAAGAAAGGGAACCCAAGTACACTGTTGGTGGGAATGCAGACTGGTGAAGCCACTGTGGAAAACAATATGGAATTTCCTCAAAAATTAAAAATGCAACTGCCATTTTTACCCAGTGCTTCCACTGCTGGAATTATACTCTAATAATAAACAAAAATTCAAAAGAATATACACACCTTTATGTTCACAGCAGTGCTATTCACAAGAGCCAATAATTGAAAACAGCCCAAGTGATCATCAGTAGATGAGTGGGTCAAAAAATTGTGGTAAGTTACACAATCGAATACTATGCAGCAATAAAAAGAAGAAACTCCTAACCTTCACGACAGCATGGATGGAACTTGAGAGCATTATGCTAAGTGAAATAAACCAGTCAGTGAAATACAAACACCATATGATTCCATTTATAAGTGGAATCTAAAGAACAAAATAAACTAATGAGCAAAATAGAACCAGAGGCATTGAAATATGGAACCGACTGACAGCTGCTAGAGGGAAGGGTGAAGGTGGTGACTGGTTGAAAGAAGGTTAAGAAGTTACTCAAAGAATATTTATGCATGACCCATGGACATGGACAACAGTGTGGGAATTGACTGTGGGAGTGAGGGGTGGGTTGTGTGGAGGTGATTAAAGGGAGAAAATTTGATCAACTCTAATAGCATAAACAACAAAATATTTATTTTTTAAGATTTTATATATTTATTTTTAGAGAGGGGGGCGGGAGGGGGAGAGAGAGAGAGAGAGAGGTCAATGTGTGGTTGCCTCTTGTATGCCACACTGGGGACGTGGCCTGCAACCTTGGCATGTACCCTAACTGGGAATCAAACCAGTGACCCTTTCATTCACAGGCTGGCACTCAATCCACTCAGCCACAGCAGCCATGGCTAAAAAGGAGGAGGAGGAGGGGGAGGGGGAGGAGGAGAAGAACAATAACAGGAGGAAGAGGAGAAATCTTGAAGGCGTGTCAGAGAGAAATTATAACCCATTACAATAACAAACTAGAATTAAATATAAGACCAGACTCTCCTGCAGCCCCATGAAATGCACTGTATAATATCACAATATCACTGTCACCCTCACTCTTATGACCCTGTCTACTGCTTTTCTAAATTCTTCCTTCACCCTCCAAAGTTACCCATCAATTCTATTTTTCAAACTTTATTATTACTGGCTCACTAGAAGAAAGGGGGAAACACACGTTACTTTATTATGCCGAGGAATTTAATTCTTGTCGATCTCATCTCTTCCACCTCCACTTTACCCACTGGCTCTGTCACTTATGGTCACATGACCCTAATATGGTGATTTTATAAACAAGGGATTTTTTCCTTATAAAATTCAGCTTTCCTCCACGGCCATTACACTCAAACTGAAGCTGGTCTTAAAATAACAATTATTCTCTTCCCACCATAAATAAACAAATGAATAATTGAATAAATGAGCCATCTTCTCTTTTCATTGAAAGATCTCAAGGCCTCCTTTCCAATAAAATACATAACCTTACTCTGTTATTTCCCACGTCCTCTAGAAGGTGCCTTTTATTCTGTCACTACAGGCTTAATTTGACTTCCCTAAACTCTTTTTAGGTTATTCAGGACATTGGTGTTGGGTGGGAGGAGGTAGTGACAGTAGATTGTCCAGTCTAAAGAGGAGGAAGTTGCAGGATATAGAAATATGAACTATGTTTCAGGTAATAGAAAATCCCTATTCCCTGGGTGGTAGACTCAATTCTCATGGTTTAGGAGCTAACTTTTCTGGGTTTTGAGTTTTTGTCTGTAAAATAGGGGATAGAACCAGATTAGAGAAAAGACATTATAAACAATGCAGGGGCATGCTTTATATTTCCTTGATGTTATAGGGAAAGAAAAGAACTGAACACTACTGAACTTGATTATCTAAGAATAAACCAAGCACATTTAGTTTCTGCCACTTAAAATTAGCCACCCAAACTGGTTATCCTTGGATGGGGAGATTAGTGTAGCTGTTATCTTAACCTTTTATTTTTGTATACTTTTAAATACTTACATAAGTGTCATGTACTGATTTTCTAATCAGTCACCATAAAATGTCAAGTGAAAAACTCAGGATGCCACTTTATTCATTCAGTCTGATTTCACTTTTGCATAAACATTTCTATGTGTATATAGGAAAATGTCTCAAAAAAATAGCTCAAAAGGCAACAGTGTTTTCCCCTGAGTGGTGGTACAGTGATAATTTTATTTTTGTTATAGTTTTTGATGTTATAAATTTTATATCACAAGCACAATTTGTGCATATTAGATAAACTTTCCAGCTGTTAACAACCACAAAACTATAAAAAGTATGTGAGGCAACTGTTTTCAGAAATTAGAGAACAGGAAGCACATGACTCAGATAACTACAGCAAAGTAAACTCATGAGGTAAACTTCACATCACCTAGCTCTCAGGTCGTAGAAAATTTTCCAATCACAATGCAGTGGGCTAGGGTCCAAGCAAAGCATGACATTTTCAAAGAGTGAGAAGGCAGAATACAGAGGTAAGAGTATGTGAAGTGGCTTGAATCTAAAGAGCAGAGTGGTACAGAGGAGGCATAAAGTACAATGTATACTTTATAAAGTATAGTGTATCAAGAGCCCATCTGAATATATCCTGTTAGTGTGAGATGGCTTTGATTTATATTTACTTGTTGATTAGTGATGTTGAGCATCTTTTTACATACTTGTTGGTTAGTTGTATGTCTTCTTTGGAGAAATGACTATTCAGGTACTTTGCCCATATTTAAATTTTGTTAGTTGGTTTTCAGCTATTGAGTTTTAGGTGTTCCTTATACATTTTGGACATTAACCTCTTATCAGATTCATGGTTTGCAAATATTTTCTCCCATTCTGTTAGGTTGCCTTTTCATATGTTGATTGTTTCATTTGCTGTGCAGAAGCTTTTGTATTTGTTATATTCCTTACTCTTCTTATCTGTTATTGCTTTTGGTGTCATATCCAAAAAACAAAAAAATTGCCAAGATTAATTAATGTCAAGGAGATTTTCCCCTGTATTTTCTCCTAGCAGTCCTATGGTTTCAGGTCTTATGTTAAGTCTTTAATCCATTTTGAATTGATTTTTCTGTACTGTGTATGATAAGAGTCCAGTTTTATTCTTTTACATGTGGATATTCAGTTTCTCATTATCAGTTATTAAATAAAGTACCATTTCCCCATTGTGCATTCTTGGCACCCTTGTTGAAGATCAGTTGATAAAAAAAAATAATTTGACAGTATATAGATGGATTATTTCTTGGATTTCTATGTTGTTCCATTTGTCTACACATCTGATTTTATATCAGTTACCACTCTGTTTTGATTACTATAACTTGTAGTATAACTTGAAATCAGGAAGTGTGATGTCTCCAGGCTTGTTCTTCTTGCTCAAGATTGCTTTGGCCATTTGGTGTCTTTTGTAGTTCTGCATGAATTTTAGGATTGTTTTTTCTATTTATGTAAAAATGTCATTGGAATTTTGATAAGGGTTGCACTAAATCTGCAGATGGCTGTTGGTATTATTGTCACTTTAACAATATTAATTTTTCCAATTTATGATAACCAGTGTTGGTGGGGATATGGAGAAAAGTGAACTCTTGTGCATTTTTGGCAGTAATGTAAATTGGCACAGGCATTATAGAAAACAGTGTGGAGGTTCCCCCAAAATTAAAAGTAGAACTGTCATAGGATCAGGCATCCTGCTTCTGGGTACCTTCACAACAGCATAGATGGAACTGGAGAGCATTATGCTAAGTGAAATAATCCAAGTGGCAAAAGACAAAAACCATGTGATCTCACCTATAAGTGGAGCCTAATCAACAAAACAAACAAATGAACAAGATAGAAGCAGACACTTGGAAGTAAAGAACAAACTGACAATGACCAGAGGAGGGGGAGGATGGGGATAAGGTAAAGAAAGGGAAGGGGCAAGCAAAGGAACAGGAATAGAGGGCTCATGGGCACCGACACTGGGGGATGGAGTTGACTATGGGAGTGGGGAGGGACGGGGTAGGGATGAACAATGGGGAAAATGTGGGGCGACTGTAACTGAACAACAATAAAATAAAAATAAAGAAGTATGTAAATCTGAAATTTTATATATATAATATATATTGGATATATATATATATATCTTTGGAGATTATATATATATTGAAAGAAATTGAAATTAGGATCTCAAAAAAATTGAAAGAAGTTTCATTGAAATTGAAATTAGGATCTCAAAAAAAATATCTGTACTCCCATGTTCATTGCAGCATTATTCACTATGGCGAATATATGGAAACAACCTCAATGTCCATTGATGGGTGAAAGGATAAAGAAGATGTAGTATATACAGGCTGTGGAATATTATTAATCCTTTAAAACGGGGGAAATCCTGACATTTATGACAACATGGATACACCTAGAGGGTATTGCGCTAAGTGAAATAAGACAGGCACAGAAAGACAGATACTGTTTAGTCTTATTTATCTAAAATAGTCAAAATCACAAAAGCAGAAAACAAAATGATGGTTTCCATGGGCTGTAGAGAGGGGGAAATGGGGAGGTGATAGTTAATGGGATACAAAGTTTCAGTAATGCAAGGTAAATAACTTCTGGAGATCTACTATCATACAGCATACTGCCTATAGCTAATAACACTGTATTATATACTTAAATTTTGTTAAGAGGATCTTAATTTAAGAGTTCTTACCACACACAAAAATAGTAAAGGAGGTGATGGATCTGTTTTTGGCCTTGATACTGATGATTATTTCATTGGTGTATGCTTATCTCCAAATTCATTAAGTTGTATATATTAAATATGTATGGCTTTGTATATGTCAATTATACCTCAAAAAAGAATTTCAAAGATAAACACAAAGTTCCACCAAAATGTTAGTATGACATTGACACAAAAATAGCTATATTTTTGGAACAGAAGAGAGTGTCTAGAAAGAGTCCCTTACACGTACATATAAATAATGTTAGACCAAGGCATCAAGTGAATTCAATGAGGAAAGAATGTCTTTTTAGTAAATTGTGCAATAGCATTTGGATATCTTTATGGGAAAAATGAACTTTAACCCTTACTTCACACCATATACAAAAATTAATTTAAAATAGAGCATATACCTAAATATAAAAGCTAAAACTAAAATTTCTAGATGGAAACTTTGGAGAAATTTTTTATAAATTTGAATGGGCAAAAATTTAATAGTGAGGACTTAGAAAACACTAACAATAAGAAGACAAAAAAGATAAACTGACCTTCATCAAAATTAAGTCTCCACAAATAAGAACAAAGTTAGGAGTCTTACCCTGCCAGATTTCAAGACATACTATGAACCTACAGTAATCAAGACAGTGTAGAAATGCTATAAGGATTGACGCAGATCAATGGAACAGAATTCAGAGTCCAGAAATAGAAGCATGATTACAAAGACATTTGATTTTTTTTTGCAAAGGTTTGGAAGCAATCCAAGTGGACAATAAAAGACTTTCTAATGAATGGAATGGCAACAACTGGATATTTATATTGAAAAAAAAAAACAAATAAACTTGAACCTGTATCACACACCAAAAACTAAAACTAATTCAAAATGGATCAGGGACCTAAATGTAACATCTAAAACCCTAAAGCTTTTAAAGAAAAATGAAATGTACCATTGGTAGTTTAATAGGAATTGCGTTGAATCTAGAGATTGTCTTGGGTAGTGTGGACATTTTAGTGATGTTAATTCTTCCTATCCATGAACACAGTATATGCTTCCATTTATTTGTGTCTTCCTCAATTTCTTTCTTCAGCATTCTACAGATATTGGAGTACAGATCTTTTACCTCCTTGTTTAAATTTATTCCTAGGTACTTTATTTTTCTTGTTGCTATAGTAAATGAGGTTTTTTCTTTCGTAGTTTCTCTTTCTGATAGTTGATTGTTGGTGTATAGAAATGCCATTGATTTCTGATTGGGTCGAGTAGAGTTTTGGTGGAGACTATAGGGTGTTCTATGTATACTGTCAGGTCACCTGCAAATAATGACAGTTTTACTTCCTCCTTTCCAATTTGGATGACTTCTATTTCTTTTTCTTGTCTGATCCCTGTAGTTAGAACTTCCAGTACTATGCTGAATAAGAGTGGTGAAAGCAGTCACCCTTGTCTTGTTACTGATCTTAAGGGAAGATCTTTCATTTTTGCCCATTGACTGTGATATTAGCAGTAGGCTTCTCATACATGGCATTTTTAATGTTGAGGTATGCTCTCTACATTTCCACTTTGCAGAGTGTTTTTCTCACAAATGGATGCTGAACTTTATTAAATGCTTTTTCAGCATCTATTGATATGATCATGTGATTTTTATCCTTCATTTTGTGTGGTGCATTACATTTATTTATTTTAAAAATGTATTTTATTGATTATGCTATTTCAGTTGTCCCATTTTTCCCCCTCTGCCCAGTACCCCCATTCCCTCCAGCATTCCCCACTCCTTAGTTCATGTAAATGTGTCATGCATGTAAGTTCTTTGGTTTCTACATTTCCTATACTATTCTTAACCTACCCTGTCTATTTTGTACCTACCAATTATGCTCCTTATTCCTTGTACCTTTTCCCCTATTCTTCCTCTTCCACCTCCCTGCTGATAACCCTCCATGTGATCTCTATTTCTGTGATTCTGTTCCTGTTCTAAGTAGTTTGATTAGTTTGTTTTTGCTTTTGGTTTTTCATTGGTTCAGTTGTTGATAGTTGCAAGTTTGTTGTCATTTTACTGTTCATAGTTTTGATCATCTTTTTTCTTAGATAAGTCCCTTTAACATTTCTTATAATAAGAGTTTGGGAATAATGAACTCCTTTAACGTTACCTTGCCTGGGAAGCACTTTATTTGCCTTTCCATTTTAAATGATAGCTTTGCTGGATACAGTAATCTTGGTTGTAGGTCTTTTCTTTTCATGACTTTGTATGTTTCTTGACAACCCCTCTTCCCTGCAAGGTTGGTTTTGAGATATCTGCTGATTGTTTTATGGGAACTCCTTTGTATGGAACAGTCTTCTTTTCTATTCCTGCTTTTAAGACTCTCTCTTTATATTTAATCTTTGGCATTTTAATTATGATGTGTTTTGGTGTGGCCCTCTGTGGATCCAACTTCTTTGGGACTCTCTGTGATTCCAGAACTTGTATGTCTATTTTTTTCACCAGATTGGGGAAGTTTTATTTCATTATTTTTCCATTAAGTTTTTAATTTCTTTTTCTTCCTCTTCTCCTTCTGTCACTCCTATGATTCAGATGCTGGAACATTTAAAGTTGTCCCATAGGTTCCTAAGCCTCTCCTCATTTTTTTTAACTCTTGTTTCTTCATTCTGTTCCAGTTGAAAGTTTATTTCTTCCTTTTATTCCAAATCATTGATTTGAGTCCAGGTTTCTTTCCCTTCACTATTGGTTCCCTGTATATTTGTATTTATTTCACTTTGTATAGCCTTTACTTCTTCCTTTATTCTGTCACCATACTCAATCATCTCTCTGAGCATACCGATTACCAGTGTTTTGAACTCTGCACCTGATAGTTTGGCCATCTTCTAATTGGCTAGCTCTTTGTATGGTTTTGATCTGTTCTTTTATTTGGGACATAATTCTTTGTCTCGGTGCATGTGTTACTTTGTAAGGGGCAGAACCTCAAATATTCACTAGAATGGAGCAATGTGCCTTGATACATTGATGTGCTATATGTTGGGGAGGGGTCAGAGAGGAAGCCATGCTTCTTACTCAGCTGGCTTCCCACTTTCAGTTACTGCCCCCACTTTCTGAAACTGAATGACACCCTTCCAGGTGCTGCTCCGATTCTGATTCCTGCGAGGGTGGGCTTGTGTATGTTCTAGGATCCCGTTGTCCCATCAAACAGATTCTGCTAAGAGATTGGCAGTTTCTTCCCTCACCACAACCCAAACAAGTTTTAGAGTCAGAGATTATGAGGCTTTAATTTGCAGGTGCTGGAACCCTGGGTTGGTGATTTGTCTTGGGCTGAGATTGCTTGATCCCCAGGATCAGTTGTTCCTCCCAGTTTTTATTCACATGTGAATGTAGGACTGCCTGGCCTGCCAGCTGCTGCCTCACTGCATGTCCTCTCTGTCCCAGCTGCACATATCCAACACTCATACCATTTTGGATGTTTCTTCTTTAACTCCTTCATTGACAGCCTTCCATACAGTCTGACTTTTTGGCAACTCTGGTGTTTTTTTTTTAATTGGTTGATATCCTCCTTTTGGTTATGCAAGATGGCAAAGCATATCTACCTACAACTCCATTTTGGCTGGGTGTGTACTATGTTCTTTGATTTGCAAATATTGTATCATCCTTGCATCTCCAGTATAAAACCCACTTTATCATGGTGCATAATGTTTTCAATGTGTTGCTGGATCCAGATTGCAAATATTTTGTAGGGGACTTTAGCATCTATGTTCATCAGAGATATTGGCCTGTAAATTTCTTTCTTTTTTATGTCTTTACTTGGTTTTGGAATTAGGATAATAATTGCCTTGTAACCAAAGGAGACTCCAAATAGACTCAGCAATCCTGAAGAAGAAGAACAAAGTGGGAGGCATCAAAATACCTGATATCGAAAAATAGTATAAGTCCACTGTAGTCAAAACAATCCTGATACAACATAGGAACAAACAACATAGATCAATTGACCAGAACGGAGAGCCCAGAAATAAACCCAAGTCTCTATGGTCAACTAATATTTGACAAAGGGGGAAGAAGCATAAAATGAAGGGAAAAAAAGGCCTCTTCAACAAATGGTCTTAGGAGAACTGGACTGGTACATGCAAGAAAAATGAAACTAGACCACTATCTTACCCATACATCAGAATAAACTCAAAATGGATAAAAGACTTAAATATAAGTTGATACTATAAAAGGACTAGTGGAAAACATAGGCAGTAAAATTTCAGACATCCCATGCAACAATATTTTTGCCCTTAGATCTCCTAGGGGAAGGGCAATAAAGGAAAAAAATAAACAAATAAGACTACATTCAATTGAAAAGTTACTGCACGGCCAAAGAAACCATCATCAAAATGAAAAGGGAAGCAACCATATGGGAGAACACATTTGCCAATGATACCTTGGAGAAGAGTTTGATCTCCAAAATGTATAAAGAACTCATATGACTCCACACCAGGAAGACAAACAATCCAATTAAAAATGGGCAAAGAACCTGAACAGGCACTTCTTCAAGGAAGACATACAGATGGCCCATAGACATGTAAAAAGATGCTCACATCACTAGCCACCAAAGAGATACAAATTAAAACCACAATGAGATATCACCTCACATTGGCCCGAATGGCCCTGATTAATAAATCAACAAACAGCAAGGGCTGGCAAGATGTGGAGAAAAGGGAATCTTATTGCACTGTTGATGGGAATCCAGACTGGTACAGCCACTGTGGAAAATAGTATGGAATTTCCTCAAAAATCTAAATGTCCATACCTCTGCCCCTCCTACCCATCTGGATGAATGTGGCTTGTTTAAATCTTTGGTTGTCAGACTTCCATACAACCTGATTTTCTGACAATTCTGGGTGATATTTTTTGTCTAGTTGTAATTTTTGCTATAGTTGTGTGAGAAGGTTAGTTGTGTTTACCTATGCCTCCATCTTTACAGGAAGTGCCAGGATTTTCTTCTGAGAATTTTATCCTCCACTTGCAGATGGTCATCTTGTTCATGTCTTCACATGGGCTTCTCTCTGTCCATGTCTTTGTCCTAATCACCTCTTCTTATAAGGACATCAGTTATACTGGATTAGGGCCCCACTTTGTTGACATAATTTAACCTTAATTACCTCTTTAAACACCCTGTCTTCAAGAACAATCACTTTCTGAGATACTGTGTGCTAGGACATGAACATATGAATTGCGAGAGACACAATTCAGTTCATAACACTGATTTTTTTCTCAAAAAAAGTATTCTCTTTAATAATCCCTCATTTCAGAATAAAAACTAATGTCTTTTCAATGGTCCTAAAGATACTTCAGGATCCAGCCCCAAGCAACTCCCTGACCTCATCCCTACGGAAACTTTCCCTCTAAGGAAAGAGTTTTCCTTACCCACTCTCTTTAAGCCACATTAGCCCCATTGCCATTTCTCCAGCACATTAGGCATGCATGTACCCACCCACCTCAGGGCCTCTTCCTCCCTCTCTGCATGGAATGCTTTCCTCTCAGACATCCATATAGTTTAGTTTCTCCATTCAACCCCCTTATCAATCACAGCATCCTATGTAGAATAATGAACTGCACCTTCAGCACTACATCATTCCCCACCCTACTTTATTTCTCTTCATAGGGTTTTGAATCTTATATCATGTAATGCACTTATTTTTTAAAGTGTCTCCTCCAGTGAAATGCAAACCTCATGAGGCCAGGCACCTTTTCTATTTTGCTTACTTCTGTATCCCTAGCTTCTAAAATAATCTCTGACATATGGTAGAAATATGTCAGAAAATATTACCTAAAATAATGAATAAGCTGTGCTGTATGAGAACACAACTGAGAGGAGGGAAAAAAGGAAAGACTCAGAATTACTAAAATGTCCATTATGAAGCCCCAAGCCCCATATTTTTTCAGGGGGAGTGGCTCAGGAATTTAGTCAGAGTTTAGAAACTTTAGTTTGCATAAAGTTCTATAAAGCATATGTATCTAAATTTCAATCTTAAAACAAAGGAGAAATAGCAGGAAAAATTGATTTCATGTGAGAAGTAGGCTTGCTGACAATCATGAAAAGTGGCAGTTGACAGGTTGACAGTGAAGGAGGAAAAGAAACTCTGCAAAAAGAGGTTCACTGACTCAAAAAAAATCCATCTGGAACCATTTTCCATGGGAGTAAAGTGACTACATCTAAGTAGCAACCAAGGTAACAACTGTCATGGCCAAGGATGTGATGTAAACTTCACAATAAGGATGAGAAGCCATTAAGAAGGGGTTGTATATACCTGGTATGCTTTATTTTGTTAAGGTTGAAAAATGTGGCATTCTCCAGGTATTTGTGCATTTCTTCCTTTCTGATATGTGGTTTAATCAACTCTTTTCAAAAACTCTGATTCTTGAACTGGTGGTCTTTCTTTAGACACCTACATACAGATCCTTCACTCCCCAGGTTGGAAAATGTGATGCAAGAAGTACAGTTGTTCTTATCACAGTTTTCCTGTTCAGTTTCTCTTGATCTGAGGGCAGAAATAAATTGCCTCCAATTTCTCTGAAGACAGGAATGGGAGCTTCCATTGTCTTCTTTGCCATCTTCCTTCCCCAACTTACCCCCAAGTTGATAGTTACCTTTTGAATTTTCCTCACTGCTTCCCCACAAGGCCCATCTGGAGAATCATTCTCCAGTTTACAAAGCTCTCATTGCTGACTAACATTCCATGTGAACCTTCACGGGGGATTGTTTTCCAGTCAACCAAATCACAGCCATTCCCCTATGGTCTACTGGGCAAAAAAGTATGCCTGAATTAGGATGAAGAAACATGTCTGAATTCATCCCTCCCCTGTAACATTCAATGGGACTTAGCGTCTAGAACCTAAAACCCAAACAGCATAAGCCCTGGGCAAAGCCCAAGACCAAAAAAGGGAGGCCCAGGGTATTTCCTGTGAGTCAATAATATAGGGATGCAGTCAGGGTTCAGAACCTAGGCATTGTTAACAGAGCCAGGATCCAAACTACAAACTGAGTGACTTCAGTAGAAATACAGGCAGGAGGGTGTTAGAGTGGGTATGGGAGGAAAGCTGAGAAGACAAAATTGCAGCATCTGTATAGCCCAGGCAAGGGTCACAAGCAAGTGAAGGGCCATAATGTCCTATTGATCATAATTCTTCAGGCCCAGCTGCAGGCAGCTCATGTCTACTTCCACAAAAACTCCAGGGGTCCATCTTCTGCCCAACTCTCTTCTTACTCTCCATAAACTTTCTGAGGGATCTCAGCAATTCCCATGGTTTCTCCCACCATCTCTGTGAAGCTGACTTTGGTATTTGAAGAACAGTGGGAAACATGTGGCATTTGGAATTATAGGGCATGCATTCTAGCCCTAGCTCTATTTCTTGCTGAGTGTGTGATCTTAGGTAAGTCAACTAATTTCTCTGGGACTCAGTTGCCTCAGCTTGGAAATAGGAAAAATAATGTTTACCTCACAGAGTTGGGTAGATTTAATAAAACCATGAAAATGAAGGTGCTTTGTAAAATATTAAGTGCTATACAATATCATTCATAATATTAATGTCCATCTCTAACCTAAACTTCTTCCCTAAGCTCCATCCTGATATATTCAACTTCCTCCTGTAAATTTTCACTTGGACATCCCATAGATTCCTCTGAGTCAACACATCTCAAACTACCAAAATCTTAACTTCTATTGCATGCCATCCTGTCTTTCCTGTGGAACCTATCTCAGGGAAGGGCATCAGAGACACTAGGGAGCTACACCTGAAACTTGAAGGTCCCCATATACTGAACACTCCCTCACTGCCCAGGCCCAATATATCACCAATTACCAGAAAGATTAATACCTGAAGGACTCTGAGTCCTTTTTTCTTTATCCCTTTTGTCCTGACCTAGGTCAGATTCACAGTATTTCTGTAATGCAATATTGGAACAACACCTTTAAAATACAGCTACTTCTGATCTCACACCCCACCTCCTCCAATCCATGTTTTGCATCACGGCCATACTAGTCTTTCAAAAACAAATATGACCATGTCAACCTCCTTTACTTAAATCATATAAAGTCTCTTAAAAGAAAAAAAAAAAACAACCTTAGTGCCTTGCCACTAGGGATATGTGCCAGTTTCACTTCCCACTCTATCCCTCTAAAGTATCCAATGTTTTCATCACTCCTAACCAGAAGCATCCTAAACAGATTATATTTTCTCCAACTTTCTTGATCCTTATTCATTCTGATATACCTTGGACCATATCGTGGAATTAGATCTTTCCTAGATTTATGGAACTTTACAGTCAGTTGGACAGCAAGCGGTCCACTAAGATAGCTTTCTTCAACTTCCAGTGATTTTGTTCCCAATACAGCCTTACACAAAAGGCAATTGGTGTCTTTGGAATTCCACAGTCTTAAGAGAGCACAAGCAGTAGACGGAATTTTGAATTAATTGTTAGATGACTTTAGGTGCAGTTCTTATTCTAGTTCAAGTTCTGCCATTAAAGAAAAGAGACAACTACATTGTGTTGTCCTTGAGATGGTCCTCAATGACATTGTTGAGCTGTTGAGTAAGGCAACCCAGCAGCCCACATACCTCTAGACTTCCTGTTATAAATGTTTTTGTTGTCTGAGTCAATCTAAGTAAGGATTTTCATTACTTTAAGGTAAAAGCAGTGTAAATAATGCAACATAAAACTGATGAGAAAAACACAGATGTATGAAGTATGCACAGGGAGCTATCATCTTTCTCACATCAAAACAAGCAAAAACAGAAACTGAGGCTCAGAGAAGAAAAGTAATTTTATCAAGAACACACTGAAAATTCTATGGCTAATTGCATTATTATGGAAATACATTAAACAATTTGCAGCTTTGATTATCAAGTGCATAAGCCCTGTTCCCTTCTAATTGTTAAGCTGCTGTGGGATGGGTAACCAGATTTCTGCAAGATGTTTAGAATTGTATGTAGACTGAGTGTAAACAGGCTCTGAGTAAAGTCTTAAGGGCTTGCTTATGAAGAAATGGCAGAAGCTTAGTGTTAACTTTGGGATATCTAGATGAGGGTGTTGTCTCTATATGCTTGCTAATCTGTGATCCATATAATACCAGAAGTATTAAAGTAATGTGTCACCTATTTACTTTTTAATTTATTGGGGTGACATTGGCTAATAGGATCATATAAGTTTCAAGTGTACATTTCTCTGAAATATGATCTGTATACTGCATTGTGTGTCCACCACCCCTAAAGTCAAATCATCTAAATGTCACACAGTGGGTGCCTATAGAGGGAGAGCTTAAACCATGACTGCAGGTTTGTGTGGGCAGGGCAAAAGAATGATAGGGACACGCTCTCTAAATTCTAGTTCAAATGTTTTGTCTTGGCCAACGTAGAGTTGAAAGCAAGGAGAGTGCAATTGGCCACTCTAGTCTCTCTCAGGAATTTCTTTATTTCTCATGTCAAAGGACATCTTTGCTGTAGAGCTAGTCTAAAAGTGACATAGGCTTCCCTGTGAGTAGTAGACTCCCCATACCTGGTTCAATCTAAGGCTGAATGCCCTGTTTATGAAGGAGACTTTATTATAAAAAAGATTCCTACTTCATGAGGAAGTTAAGATGAGCTATATAGACTCCTTTACAGTTTCTTCCAAATCTTGATTCTTCATATAGTACATCATAACAGGCTCTTAGAGATGAACACCTATTCTGTCTTTTTTTCTGTCAATGTTGTCTATAGAAATACAATGTCTCAAATTTATTTAGCCCACCACAAAGCCCTTTCTATTTCATACAAGAGCACTAGTCCTAAAAATTTTTGGAACTTGGGCCCCAGCAATGATGATACATCAGAAAAAAAAAGAAAGCACCTGCTCTTTTACAAAGATCTTTTTACTTTGATACTACCTACTTCCTTGATGAATTCACCTCTGAATATGTTGGAACAAATCTCTTTTGTAGAACAGGCTGCTTCACATTGTAGAATCAATGGTAGAGCTTCTATCCAAGGAAACTTTTGGAGCACTTGACCAAGCTCAATATCCCAGTTATTACATATGATGGGCAACCAAGCCCAGCAGGCATTGTGAACTCACCAATTGGTTTTCCACAGCCTTGGGAAGAGAAATATGTTCTATGAAATTTGCTGCACTTGCCCAGAGCACCAGGTAGAGATGTTCCTCCTCAGAATTCCAACAAGGCTCCCTCTTTTTCTCCTTAACCTACACAGGGCTGAGGGAGTGCAAGAAAAACAGACTCTTTAATCTAGCTACTTTGTTCCATCTCTACTAGGAAACCACTCTACTCCCAGTCATTACTGAAGCCTGTGTTTGTTCCCTTGAGAATTTTGACAACTGTGGTGAAGAAATGCATGTCCTCAGAAATTATTCATTCTCAGAAGTCCTGTCCTCTGAAATTCAGACTCAGTAAAATAGGCAAACTGGACTGTTTGGTGCAAAGTCCTGCAGCTCTGAAGGATGAGTCATCTGCTTTTACCACCACTTGAAATAAAGGATAATGGCTTGGCAGCCTCTTGTATATTAATAACCTTGTCATTTTACCTACATCCTGCTTCCTTTATTCCACATTAAAATTAGAGATGGCAAAAGTGGTTTCAGAGATGATTGGCCTGAATTTCCAAGCTGATCAGAAAGCCCAGGAGAAGCTCAGGACATTTCCTCTACTCCACCTAGATTGACAATCCCCTGTCCTTCTCTTGTAGTCATTCTTACCTACAATACCAGTTTTAACTGTTTAATGACACTTCATACCAGAAATTATCAGATTTATTTTCTTATCTGTGTATTTCCTGTTTCCTTGCATAAGAATATAAGCATTTGAAGGCAGGAGCTTAGTCTGTCTTGTCACTGTATCCCCAGAACCTAGAGCAGCATCTGTGAGAAAGGTAAAGGGAGGCTGAAAGTATTATCCCTAAACTACACAAAGAGGGCAAGGTGTTAAAAGTGGGGTAGATTGTCATAAAAGGGAGAATGGATCTCTGTAACCAGGGACTTTACTGACTAATTTACACCATCCCCTGCTATACACATGAGGATCACAGCTTCATCTCTGGTTAATCTTAGACTTCATCATTAAGTGTAAGGAGTTAAAAGGAATAAAAACTTGGAGATTGTAAGAGAAATTATTCTTCTTTTATTTAGTTTCTCCACTTTGCCCACATAATAAGAAACATCTGTTGCTTGCCCCATGAGTGAACACTTATTTATGCTCTTTGTCTTACTCCTCCCTGAAGAGAAGTGATGGCATACTGTGTCAGGCTTCTGTGCCAGGCTTCTGTGGTACACAGGAGCATCCTCTGCCTTTTGCAGCTGCCTGTCCACTGGAAGTATAGCTAAGTTTAATTTTAGGCAGGGGTAAGGGATAGAGTGGCATTTCTGGAAACCAGTTTGGATCTTCTGTTCCCTTTGTTAGGAGATGTAGGGAAGTATCTGTCAGACCCCTGAATCTTGCTTTAAATTACTCTGAATTTGGAGGAGAGAAGATAGGGGTGCAGGTAATAATTTCCCTCATACAAAACCTACCATACCACAAACTCCCATTCTCCACTGTAACCTTTTGTGCTCATTGCTCTCTAGCACACTCATCTTTGCACTACTCCGTGCTTCTGCAATTTCCATTGAACCCCACCACTCTGGCACCTTCTCCACACCTTCAAAACCTCCTACTAACCAACTGGTGTGTTGCTGTATGAGACAGATGCCTCCACTTTCTCACCCCTTGCTGTATACTACCTCCACCGTCACAGAGAAGAATCAGACATGCCCTCTACACTAAGCCCCACTGCCCTCCCCACACTTGGTCTGGGAGACAGTGACAGTTCTCCCTGCTTTCTAACCAGATTTTTCAGATAAGCAGTGTACATTCATATTGTCCTTTCTCTCACTGCCCCTGCCTTTACTCAAGCCTCTGTGAGCTGGTCCCCCAACCCAACTGCTCCACTGTAACAGCTGGTATAAAGCTTACCAATGACCTCCCTGATGATAAACCCAGTGGGCTTCATTCAATCTTCATCTTACCAGAACATTGTTGATAATTCTCATCATCCTGTCTGCTATGACAGCCCTCTCAGGACTTTTCTTTCTCCCTGGGTGACCACATCCAGTACCATGGCTTGGAATAGCACCTATATGCTAGTGACCCTCAATATTCATGTCCAGCCATGAGTTTATCTTCCCTTGTAGACTGGACCTGAATACCACCAGCCTGGGGTACTCGATCAGTGATCCAGTTTGCTGAAGTCAAGACTCCTGTTTTGTCTTCTCCATTTCCACTATCTTGGGATAGAAGCTTTGCTCTTCAGTGTATATCTGGGTCTGGGCTCTTGCACTTTGGTCAGATACTTCCTAGGTGCTACTCAAGACCTCAGGAATACCAAGTGTGCATGCACTGCTATTTATCCGTTATTATATAATAACAGTAATGCTTAGAATGACACATAAGTTTTGTTACATGCTGACCACGTGCCAGACACTGTGCTAAATGCTTTACATACACTTTGTCATTGAATCATCACAAATGCCAGATGGAAAGCATTGTAACTTCCATTTTACACATGAGATATGGGACTTAAGTGGCTTTAAGTAACTTGCTTATGACCATTTTGCTGGTGTCTAGTGGAGGATCTGAAATCAAACCCAGCCCTGTCTGTAGTGAAATACAGGGGTCTAATCACTGCCCTGTGCTGACTACCTCAGCCTCCACTGTCTATCTATCTGCTCTGAAGCCTGGTTGTTCCCTTCTGACCCCTTCATTCACTTCAGCTCTCAGCTTGTCCTTATGTCCAGCTTGAATATCAACTTGAATAAAGACGTATTTGAAGTACAAAACGCTCAGGATAGAGACATGAACAGACACATGCATGCACACACACATATAGACAATAAATGGGAAGATTCTTGGAACATTAGAAAGTGAAATGCAAAGTGCAAGAAACTACTCTCTTAGCTTTGACTGAAAGCTCTTTCATCTTGCATTCTGTATTGCAGTTCTGCCACCCTGGTTACCTGAGGAAGACCCCATGTCTCCTCCAACAACCCTTCCACTTTTGCCTCCTCCCCCAATCCATGTAGTTAGCCATAAATTGTATCATTTAAGCCTCCACAGAAAGCCTCATCCCTTTCAACCACCCTTATGGGTGTGCTTTAATTCAGGTTGGTATAACTCCTTTCCTGGGAAATAAGAGGTTGCAATTTGTCCTTCCTGCAAACATTCTTATCTGACATGCAATGTCTCAGTTCAAAACTCTTCTATATCTGCCCCTTTACCTTCAAGATAAGTGCAAGTTCTTGATTGACATTCAAGGCCCAGCTTTATCTCCCATAACACCTCTTCACACAAATGCACCCTGCAAATTCCTCCTTGTTTTCTATCAAGCACCACATATTTCTGATGTAAACACCTTGACTGGCTTTCTGCTTGTCATGCCCATCTCTGTACCTGTGTCTGTGAGACCTAGCTATTGCTGCCAAGCTAAAATCTATATAAAGTACACCCTCTCCCAGTCTGTATGTAGATTCCAAGACTGCACAGTTAGAAGCAGTCCCATCTTCCTGGGAATAGCAGGGCAATTGTGACTTGTGTTAATCATTTTTTAGAGATGTTCTTTCTCCTCTCTTGTATCACATATGTGAGAGCCAAGACTATGTCCAAAGCCTTGCTGTATATTCCCCATCACCAAGTCCAAGAACCAATGCAGGCAAGGCATATGTGAAATACTGGGTTGGCCAAAAATTTGTTCATTTTTTTCTGTAAGATGGTTCTAGTAGTGCTTTGTTGTCTTTAACTTCATTTGTAACAATTTTGTTAGATTGTATTACAGCTGTCATATCAGTGTGTATTGAAAAAAACTTAGCTAAATTGGTGAATTTTATGTAGCTATTTTAATATTGAAGATGGAAGAAAATACCCAACATTTTCAGCATATTATGCTTTATTATTTTAAGAAAGGTAAAAACACAACTGAAACGCAAAAAAAAAAAAAGAGTTGTGCAGTGTGTGCAGAAGGTGCTGTGACTGATCGAATGTGTCGAGAGGTTTACATAGCTTCGTGCTGGAGATTTCTTGCTCCAGTAGATCAATTGAAGTTGATAGTGATCGAGTGGAGACATTAATTGAGAACAATCAATGTTATACCACATGGAAGATAGCTGACATACTCAAAATCTCCAAATCAATAAAGTTATTGGTGAAAATGAAAAGTGTGTTTTTTATTTTACAGAATAAACATGGAAATTTTGGCCAACCATACTTGGAGAACCACAAAGTGTGAATAATCTAAACCCTTAAAAGAAAGGTGCCCTGGGTGAGTCCTATGATTAGAAATCTGTAACTACTTGCTTCTTGGCCACCTGGAATTCAGTTGTTCATTCAGCAGATATAACTAATACCAGTCATTAGGGCATTGCACTTAACCCATAGCTTCTTATGGGTATTAGACAAAACCTCCATCTCCTAGAACTCCAGTGTCACTGGAGGAAGAGACATACCTATCAGACACTTCGAGTACAAGGCTGGCTACAGTAAATGCAAAATTGCTAGTCTCCGCAGCAGTCTGATGTTGGACAGAAAGGTAGGCAGATGGCTCGACAGCTTTCTCTGTCTGGAGGCTCAGTAATGTTCTCTGTTTGCCTGTTCCTTGATCTGCATATATCTCCCTAGGGCAAGAATGCCTACATAATCTTCATGGCCTAGGGAAAAATTAAAATGCAAGGCCACTTGTTCAAAAATTATTAAGAATTTCAAAAGGGCAACAGCAAAGCATTAAACAAAGCATGGGGTTCTTCTGTATGTAGGACCCTGTGAGATTGCACAGTTCTAGCATCTTTGAGGCTGGTCCTATCACAGAGTTAGGAAGCATACACACAGGAGCCCTGAATGTGTCCTGAAATCTTCTTCTCTCTTACACAGGATCTGAAGGGATCCCAGATCTCAGTAAACTTAGTGGCACTAGGATACCCAGCTGCGCAAAGGCTAGTACCAAATATTTGTTGAGTGCCTACTGTGTGCCCAGTACTCATCTAAGTTTCTGAGATGTGGTGGAAAACCAAACAGACACATTTTTGTTATTGTTTTGTTTTTTTCACTGAGTTTACTCCAAGAAGGGAAACCCACCATAAACAGGCTCACAAAGAATCATCCAAGAAAATTGTGTTAGTGAGCAGTGTTGTGAAGATGACAAAGCAGAGTGATGGGTAGGTGATGAAAAGGGTGTATTAGACTAGTGTGGTACAACAAAGTCTCTCCAAGGAGCCACCAGACGAGCAGGGATGCACACAGCCTATTCTATAGCAACAGGTGAGGATGCTGCTAGTGTTTGGCATCAGCTCGATATGCAAATCTCTTCAATTCTTCCCTCTCTGAAGTGAATCATGAGGGTCTAGGCAAGAAAGATGAAGTCCAAGGATGTTTGAGACTCTTGAGATGCTCCCCCTGAATTGGGGCACTGACCCCCATCCCCATCCCCAGTGCTTTCTCACTTCTTTTGGCATCACTGAGAGCCACATCTCCAGAAAGATTTGACCAGTTTGATTTTGCAGAGGTGATTTCCAAGGTTCCTCTACCCTAGGTGGTCCATCTCACACCCAGGCCCCCAGGTTGAACCAGGAACCAATTGTGTTAGTGTCTCATGGAAGTCTGCCAGTGAATGCAATAGCCTGGCTGTGACAAGTCTTTTCCTGCCCCCAAACTAGGGAGACCACCAAGTCTTTCTTCTTCTTCTGTGCCAAGGAAGGTGCTAAATTACCCAGTTTCCTTCTGATGCCAAGAGATGTGCTCTGAAGGATTGGAACCTGTGGAGTGAGGGTGGGGCCAGGTGACTTGGGGAAGTGATGGGACGCAACAGGTGGTGGTGGTGGGGAGCCAAGGGTTGGAGGCACATCAGTGGGTTGAAGGGGGTCGTAGCGGGAGAAGAAGCCCAACCATCCCACCAGTCTTCAGCCACCTTCGCAGCCAAAGCCTTAGACCACCAGTTTCCCCCCACCTGGGGCCCCACTATGGTTGGCTCACATCCTTCTCCTTCCTCTCCTGTCCTCTGCCCCTGGCTGTCTGACAGCGCCGCTGTGGTAGGGCCGAGGGAAGCAGGGTATCTTGGCGACAGGGCTCCCTCCCCCTGTCTCTCCTCCTACTGCTGTGGCCCTCGCTGACCACCCCCGCTCCACTCTGCTGCTGCAGTGAACCCCCAGTCGGAGATTTCCAGCCTGCCGAAGGGGCGTGGCCGGGGGAGTGCGGGGCGGGGCGAGTGGGAGGAGTGAAAGTTGAAGCCCAACAAAACCCAACACACCGCACTCAGTGCGGGGAGGCTGTGCGCAGCGATCTCTGCACAGGTGGTCGCACCGGTCCCCACCACGATGTTGACCAAAGTTCTCCTGATCCTCCTGGGCATGTCCATAATCCTCCCATGTAGGTGAGTCTCCATCCTGGAAGCCAGGAGCCTTTTGTACCCTCTCCCCGGGAGTGCGGCTGCCTTCCGGGACACCCTCGCCCACCTTGCCCTCAGCCCTTGTGCTGCTCGTCTCCACACCATTTTCTCTAGGACGGGTGCATTGGGCCACCGATGGGGCGCCCGGGATAGAAGGTTGGACGCTTGTCCCCTGGCCGCTCCGATAGCCAGACTCTCCTTCTCCAAATGAGTGCGAGGGCCAAGAGCCAGCACACCCTCTCCCTCTGAGTCTTCTGTGGGAAGAGGAGAGCAGACAGGCAGGCTTGCACTTCTGGGCAGTGGGGCTCGTATGTGGGTGGGGGGCAGTGGCTTAGGGAAGATAGCACCCAGAAAGTCACGCAGGCTGGGGGAGCAAAACTGTGTCTAAAGTATCTGAGTGGCTGGCTAGTCAGGCTTCTTTTTCAAAAAAATTTTTTTTTCCTGAGCTCCGGCAGAGCATCAAGCACTGTACCAGACAACTCTCACTTTACTTGCTTCCCTTCCTTCCGTTCCTCTTGGTGCCCGGCCCAGGCATGAGCCCTGGTTTGATTCCCACCCCAGCTATCCACCTCATCTCTTCCATCCCAAGCCTCCCCATTTCTTCCTCATAACCCTACCACCCCGACCCAGACCGCCCCTCAAAGCACGTTGCTGGTCTTGGGCCAACTGGTTGTAGAGGCTGGGAATATTGTTCTTTGAAGTCTGTGATTTGGGTCCTGGATTTAAGTCTCTACCTACTTTTCCAAAGGCTATCAGCAGGTTTCTCTTGAGCAGCCAGCTTTCCGTGCACCTTCTTCTAGCCTGGGACTTTGCTAGTAATATTGTTCCTTGCATTTCTGGCATTTTAGGGTGGAAGGTGACTGATTCATATTTTTGGAGGGTTTCTCACTGACTGTGAACTGTCCAGTGTTCCTAGCTTCCTAATCTGTCTAGCATTCTCAAAGTCTCCATAGCACTGGGCTTGTGTGTTGCTTATCTGTGTTAGGGTGAGGGGAGATGGCTTCTCCCCCCACCTTAGAATGCCTTAGTTCCTCAAGGGAGGATCTGTTTGGCTTCCTGTTCCTTCACTGGTTCCATGACTTGGGGAAGGTGGTCCTCTCAGCAGAAGCTTATTAAATATTTCTGAATTCTTGCTAAGAATTTCTAGTTATCCACATCTATCTAGAAGTGAAATAGACTGGTTGGGAGAGCTAACATGATAACTGGCTAGGGTAAAAGAGAAGTGGAAATTGAGGCAGAAGGATGGAGGGTGAGGAGAGAGAGAAACAAGAAAGATGGGCTGTTGAGATGGAAACTACCTTTCTAGCCAGGGGGAAGGGCTGAAGTAGCTGATGTTCAAACACTGTCAACATGGCAACCTGTGATGTCAAGAAAAATCTGGGGAGAGGGCAATGTGTTGTACCAGCAAGGGCCATGTCGAACCAGGAATACTTGCTCTGGTCCAGATTCAGCCCCAAATCAAATGTGTGACTTTTGGCACAGCCTTTCCCCGATCTGGGCCTTGGTTTCTCCATCTGTAAGGAGGAAAAGAGGGCTGATTTGTAAAAAAAAAAAGCAATCCAGTGGTCTTTCCCTCCTGCAACCCAGCTCAGTGGGGGCAGGGGGTGCAGCAATTCAATTTCATCTTGGACCATCACATCTAAAGGAGGGATGTGAGTGCCTGAAAAGCTCCCATGGAATGATCCCATTAGTCCAGTGCATGAGTGTTTTTCAAGTTTTTGTTATTTCTTGCTGATAAAGTGGGCTTAATGGCTGGCTGAAGAAAGTATGCATTGCAGCAGCTCCTTAATCCAAAGAATGCCAGGATGAGAGTGATTTTGCTTTTTTTTATTTTTTACTATTGAGAAAAGCTAATTGTAAAGTTACAGCAACTTCAAGACCCTCTGATATCATTTTCATTGTAGACTAGTCTAGCAGCAGGAGGGCTTTGGTTATCCTAGGCTTTTGCTTATTTGCCTCTTGAATCTCAGGGGTGATTTTTTTTTTTTTTGCCTCAGACATCTGGAAAAGGCTCCTGCAGGTTCTTAGATGGTCTTAGTTGGCAGTGCCAGTCCTGAGTGTTCCATACTTCCAGCCATGTCATTCATTTTGCAGGGTCTCAGGCCCCTGTTCTCCCTCCTCCCTTCCCAAAGTGGTTGGCATTATATATTTAGGAGACTGGGGGAAAGCCTCAGGGAAAAAGAACATCTCTGCATGTAGTATTTAGGAATGGAAACTGTTTTTCCTAAAGCCAGTTCTCTCTTTGCTCACTATAGGAATTAGCCACTTTGGACGTGAGAAATAGCATAGACTTAGCACATCTCTCTGCCAGTTAAGCATTCTAAGAACTTAAAATAGTACAGGAAAATGCATTTTGCTGCTCAAGGTGGCAGTCCCTTGGTCTGCAGTACAGAAGCCATGTCTGTATCTCCTGCCCTGTTAACCCCTTATTTTAGAAAACAAGTTTTCTGATAGCTTTTTAAAAAATAATCATTTTGGAGGTATAATATACAAACATAAAAGTATAGAAATTTGAGTGAACAACTCAGTGGATTTTCACAAAGTAAACATGCCCATTTAACCCCCACTAGAGCAGAGAATAGGACATTCTAGTTTCTTTCACCCCTACCCCCTGCAAATCTTACAACATGCCCCCTCCCAATGCACTCCTCCCCAAATGAAACTACTCTCCTGCCTTCCAGTATCACAGATTAGATTTTTTGATATCTTTTTTAAAAAGCTTTACTTATAATTTTTAAAAATACATAAAAGTAGAGGGAACAATAGAGTGAATCTCTTTGTACTCATCACCAGCCTCATTAATTATCAACTCATGGCCACTCTTATTTTCTCTGTACTCAACACACTCTCCATTTCCAGCTTAAATTATTTAAAAACAAATCTCAGACATTATATCATTTTATGTGTAATTATTTTAATATGTATTTCTAGTCATAAGTACTCCAAAAACATAATAAAATACCACTATTCACACCAAAAGTTTTAGAATAATTTCTTCATGCTGAAGAAACTATCTAATCAGTTTCCAGAACACTCCTATTGTGTCATAAATGGTTTTATTGTTTTGTCGTGCTTTGTGTTTTAGTCTGTCTTTTAAAATTAGTGTCTGAATAAGGTCCGTATATTAACATTTTTATTTTTCAAAGCACTTCTTCTTTTTTTTTTAAAGATTTTATTTATTTATCTTCAGAGGGGAAGGGAAGGAGAGAGGGAGAGAAATATCAATGTATGGTTGCTTCCTGTGCATTCCCTGCTGGGAACTGGCCTGCAACCCAGGCATGTGCCCTGACTGGGAATCGAACCGTGATCTCTTGGTTCACAGGCCCGTGCTTAATCCACTAAGCTACACCA
>CM052552.1:38899087-38920545 GCA_028533065.1 Trachops cirrhosus | reverse complement strand
AGCACTTCTTATTGCATTAGAATATATACTCATAAAAGTGCTGAAATCATAACTGTACAGTTGATGAGTTGTCAGAAAATGACCATACTGATATCAAGACAACCACATTAGAAACTAGAACACAATAAAAACCTCAGAGACTCCCTGACACCCACTTCCTGAGTGCCTCCCAGCAAAGGTAGCACAACCTTTGCTAAATACATTGGCAGGTGGTTTTTAAAATTTTTGTTTTACTTACTTATTTATTATTATTATTATTATTATTATTATTATTATTATTATTACTGGCTGTGGTGCATGGCTGTGGCTGTCAGGTTGAATTTCTGTTGACCATCTGTTTCCTGGACAACAGTCTCTGGGTGAAGGACTCTTGCCTTAGTGCTTAGAGCTTTACTCCCACTCCAGCCTCCAACTCTAATGCAATGAGCATCACAAAAGTAAAGAAATGCAGAATATTCCCACAGTGTTCCAGGTCTTTCTGGGAGAGGCTTCTCTGGCTTTCCTGAGCATTCCTCAACAGTCCTGGCCCTCTGTCTTCCCATTTGTTCCCCTATGGTGCTGGTCAGGCAGACTAGAGACCAAACCTAGTAACTGCAGTTGATTGGCCAGAACTTAAACACTGATGCCTTCATCATTTTAAATAAAAAATTCTTTTAAAGTGTTGGGATCCATTTTGTTATTGATTTTTTTAAATAAAAATATCATAAAAAGGGATAGCATAGAAATTTCCCAAACAACAGCAAAATTTAGAAGTAAATAAGTATAATCTGTACTGCTTCATAATTTACTGTTGTTAGTCACTCTTTGCATTGGGTTGCAGATTATTTTGGTTTGCTTCTGTCCCAAGAGGCACCAACTGAGGCCCCTACATAGTGGAGGACAGAGCTTCATGTTTTGTTTTTGTGCTCTAGGATTGAAGGACCTCATGTTGAATCAGAAGAGGGATTTTCTGCCCATTATGATGATGTCTATGGCCCCAAACCACAGGATCCAAAAAAGAAGCTCCCCTCTGAAGAAATAAAGCCAACTGCAACTGATAACCATCACAGACTTGGAAAATTGCCAGCAGCCACTCAACTCCTGGACAGTATCCTGAATAACTATGATTACAAACTGCGCCCTGGCATTGGTGGTGAGTAACAAAACATAGTTCTTTATACCCAGAGGGGAGGGTATTTGAAGGTATAAGAACGTAAAATGAGCCTAGGGTATAGGTGAGGGTGCCATGCATTTGGGCAGGAATATTTGTTGCTCACCTGTCAGGTAAGAGTGATAGACTATAGTCTTAGCAATGCCACTGACCTGGGTCTAGACTTTTCTTTTCCTTCACTCACAGTTTTTCCAGCTATAAAATGAGATGACTGGACTGACTGATATGACCTTAGAGGTATATCTGACTCTTAACAATCTATGAAATGGCTCTTATCATGAAAGGACAAAGAAATAGCATTGGATAATTGAAACCGTATAGCCTAACCCTTATCCATCTCCCTTCTTCTCCCCTCTGACCACACCCTAATCTTCCCCATTCCTCTGTTGGACACTTACCTCTGCCACTTCTGCTCCCTTTACAGAGAAGCCCACTGTGGTCACTGTTGAGTTCTCTGTCAACAACCTTGGTCCTATCTCTATCCTGGACAAGGTAAGTACTGAGCTTTGATATAGTATCTCCTAGCCCAGGGAACTGGTCCATGAAGCCTCTTACATACTTGTTTTTGGGGTTCTGTACATCTGTAATACAAGTTTGGAGTTGGGGAGAGATGTAACCAACACTGACTTGAGAAGGAAGCTGGGAAAGGTAAGTAAGTTCCTCGCTGCGTCAAGAGGACCTTCAGAATCCTGACTACATCTTCCAGTATTTCATTCAAAATAAAAATAATAAAGCAACCTTATATACCACAATGGAATGGATCATTTCTTCTGATAGTGATTTTTATGGACAAAAATTTAGAGTTACCAACTATTGCTCTAAGGCTGTTTTTTTTTAAACATTTCCCTGGTTCCTTCTCTCTTTTCTACTGCAATCAGTCTGGTGTCAGTACTGTCCCCAGTTGGCCTTCATTATCTCCCATTTGAAATAAGCAAAATTCAAGGTTTCTGCCTATCCCTATCCACCAAGTAACTGGGGCTCCTGAGTGATGTGCCTCCTGCAATTCTGACCCTGCTTAAAGCATGAAATTTAACCCCATACTCTAGCATACTGCCATACCTCTAACCCCATACCTCCATGGCTGAAGCCAATCCAGGAATCTGATTTTATTTCTTTTAACCCCTTTAGAGACTATGTGCTCTACTCACACTAGACTATGGGTATTCCCAAACTATCTTGTGCCTCTGAGTCATTTTTCAAGCTAATTCCTGCTTGGTGTGCCATTGCTCTGGTGTTCTATTTTTCATAAGCCTTATCCTTTAGGGTCTAGTTCACATAACATCTCTTTCATGGCATTCTTCCTGATCTCCACAGTTATTTATTGCTCCCTTCTTACATCATACTCATCCTTTTGGCACTCAGATCTTTCTGGCTTATATCTCAGTTGTTTACTTGATCTTCCTCACTTCTTTATATTGTAATTATGTGCTCTATGTCTGCCTTGCTCCCTTGACTATGGGCTCTTTAATGTTGACTCAGTATATATTAGCTGAACAAATGAATTATGAAAGATATTCTGCAAAAGTCACTTTCATCTGCTTAGCCTTATAATGAAAAAAAAAAACTGTGCTAACCATCTCCATTGTAGCCATAGACTTGGCTTGGTCCAGGTCAGACACTGTTTTAGTGTGTCTAGTACAGAACAGGTATCATTGGGTAAGCTCAGAGTCTCGGTTCTGAGACAGTATTTGCAAATGCTCACTCAATGTCAGTAAGCACTTATGGTAGATCAAGGTGATTATATAAACTGAGTGGAAGAATGGTGTTCCCCCTGTGATGCTTTGTTTGGCTACAGGTTCTTGAGGCATGGTGTATTTATATATTGTTATGTAACAAATTACCCCAAAACACAGGATCTCATTTTTTTACCCTCACCCAAGGACATACTTATTAATTTTAGAGAGACGGAAAGGGAGGGAGAGAGAGGGAGCAAAACATTGGTGTGAGAGAGAAACATAGATCAGATGCCTCTCACATGTGCTCTGACTGGGGATCAGACCCACAACCCAGGCATGTGCCCTAACTGGGAATTGAATCTGCAACCATTTGGCCCACAAGACAATACTCCTAACAACTGAGCCACACTGGCCAGGTCCAAAAAACACAAGTTCTTAAAATAACAAATAGTCATTAGCTCACAGCTCACATGGGTTGAGAATCCAGGCATGATTTAGCTGGGTCCTCTCTTTCAGGGTCTCTTACAAGGCACACATAAGGTGTCAATTGAGGCTGACATCTCCTCTTAAGACTCAGCTGAGGGAAGATCCACTTTCAAGTCCTCATATATTTGTTGGCAGGATTTTGTCTGTTCTGGCTGTTATCGGAGGTTTCCCACAGTCCTTGCCATGTAGGCCTCTCCACAGGATAGCTCAAAACATGTGGCTGGCTTCCCTCAGAGTGAGCAAAAGCATGAGAAAAAGTGTTTGAATTGGAAGTCACAAACTTGTAATCTAATTTTAGGGGTGACATCCCATTGCTTCTGTGGTATTCTGTTCATCAGAAGCAAGTCATTAAGTCCAGCCCACAGTCAAGTGGAGAGTATTACACAAGGGCATGAACACCAGGAGGTGAAGATCATTGGAAGCCTTCTTAGAGTCTGCCTACTATACATGGCCACGATCAAGTAAAGGCCTATACCAACTAAAATGGAATTCTTGGAAATAACAAGGAAAAAGAGAAGCATGAGAGCAGACAAATCTTTTTGAGTTTCTGTCAATATTTTAAAGTTTTTTTCCCTTCCCTTGATGTCAGATTTACTTTTTGCCATTATCAATGTGCTTACCACTAAATGAGTATGAATTTAGCAATTAGTTTGATTTCAGTTGTTGGAATACTAAGAAACACTGGGATCTGAGCACAATCCAGAGGTTGAGGTCTTGTGGTTCCACCATCATGGTCACTGTTTACTCTTAATAGAAAATGGATCTTTCAGGTCATTAGTGTGGGATGGAGAAAGTGGCCTGAAGAGTAGTGGAAATTTTGTGGTTACAACCTCCTTGCTATTTGTGTAAGATATAAATTTGAGAAACCAATTTCTATCACCTGCAAGAGGCCTTGTGGCAGCAGAGCAGTAGCCCTACTTACAGTAGCTGAATGCCCTATCTCTTCTTGCTCTACCCCATTAATGTTGGTAGCATTGGCCTCACCTGAGGTGCCAGGAAGTGCTGATACCTGACAACCCCAAGTAATAGTCTAAACCTCTGCCATGTAACACAAAACTGGTCAAAAGAGGAGCCAACAACTTGATTTTCTTTGTCCAGTAAGGGCGTGCTTTAGCCACGTGCCTTTAGAAGATTTCAAACACTTATGTGACATTAAAGTTCCTGAGATGTCTGGCCTTCTACATAGTTCCAAATTGCTCTTTAAAGCTTTGGGGGGGTCCAAGTTCTTGAACTGCCTACTTTTCCCTGGTGACACTATAGAGTCCTATGGTTGTTGGTGTGGCAAATTTATGAGTCCCCAGCATTCTGTTACACAGTAAGAGTAGTTGTTTGAGTTTCAACACCTTTCAGTCTTTACACCTATGTAAAAAACAGGAATTGTCCTCAGGAAAGAAACCTGAGCCCACAGCACGTGGGTTTAAATAAAGTGTTTCTACCAGTCTTCTGGCTTGAGCTTAGAAGACAGTAACCAGTCTGGGAATGACTTCTCATCACAGAATCAACAGTTGGTAAAGCTGCTTCTTGCTGTGGTAATTATCATAAATTATTCTAATTAACCCAGTTCCCTGACACTGAATTTCTAGAGTTTTAGCTGAGCTAAAAGATGTACATCCCAACCTCCCTTGTCAAACTAGGTAAAAATTGAACTGTTAACTCTCAGTTAATGTGTAGTGAACTTACACTTGGTGTCTTCTTAAATAGAAAGTAAATGCTTATTTGAAACATTATAACATAGAGCAGGAGCACAGCATGGATTTTGAGGGGAAGGCTTCTCCTGACTACTAAACACTTCACATGGCCTGAGAACAAAGGAGGCTCTGCAGGCCAAGTTGGACTTGCCAGCCAACTGCCAGCCACTTGGGACTGTAGAAACATTCTGGAGGCCACCTGTGAAGGCTGGAGGGACCAGGCGGGCCACGACTGATGGCCCCTATGTGAATGGTAGACAGGATCTGCCACGTTTTTATGTCTGTATTTTTGGACTACTCCAGGGAGCATTCTCAGTTTGGGAGGCAGGATCCCGGCAATTTGGCAGCAGTTGTCACCACCTTTTGGCCTGGGCAGCAAAGATAAGCAGGGATTGTCTTCACCATATCCCTGCAGGCTCTACTGGCCTCCAGGTTTGTGGGTATCTGGTCGGTGTTCATTGTTTGATGCAGGATAACTCAGGGTAAAGACTTAGGGATTCTGCCAGAAATTGGACCTCAGTACACAAAGGGATTGTAGGTGCAAGTGAAGTAAACAATGGAGAGGAAGACTGGTGAAGGTTGTACCAGAACAAGGCTATGGTAAGGATGCTCTGACATCAATGTGCTCTCAATAACTATTTGTGTGACTTTGGACAGGTCCCTTTTTGTCTGAGCTTCATTTGAGACATGGTTGGGCTAGCCCTCAAGGTTCTACCTTGGCCTGGCTCTGGTAGTTGTTGTTCAAGCTGCTTGCAGTTTTGGTAAGTCTGGTTTTCTCTCCCTTTGATGCCAGTGGTGCAAATTTCTAGCTGATCATGCTTCTTATTAAACATCCATTTTGATCTTGATGTCTAACAGACAGTTTATGGAATAGATAATATCTGGAGAACAAATAATCATTGATACACACACACGCACACACCAGTTCAGAGGTTAGTTGTCTTTGTTTAAATGGAAAAACAAAACAAAACAAAAAATGATTAAAAAAACATGAGACTAAATAAACATTTCTCCCATGACTCAAAGCACTTCATTTTTTTTAAAACATAATTCTGGAGGATGAAGAATTTTGGTTGATTAACACCTGTGTTCCCTAAATAAAAGCTGAAAGGGGAAACTTTGCTGTAGATAATAAAAGTTGTGTGTGTTTGTGAACATTTGAAATGATTTTGAACTGAGACCTTTGATTTGCTATGAAACTGAGGGGACTGAGAAGGTTTTGACCTGGCTGGAGTAGCACCACATCCCTGGAAGGGAGTGGTGATGTGATGATCCTGGCCTATGCAATTAAGCCATCATTGTCTGTTTCTACATGAAATATATCTTCCCAAACTGTCATCCATTTAGGAATATTCCTTTCTTTTTTGGAATATCTGGAAGTAAAAACCTCCTACAGCCAAACTTATTCTGCTTTCCTCCATGCAAAGCTGAGTGGGTTCCTATCTGCCTGATAGGCCTGTCACAGAATGCCATAGGAATTTTCTTTGCACAGTCCCAAGTGTGTGCTTTATTTTATCCTTTCCACCAGGAATACTCCATTGACATCACCTTCTGCCAGACTTGGTATGATGAACGCCTCCGTCACAATGGCACCTTTGACAGCTTTGTTCTGAATGGTGACATGGTGAGCCAGTTATGGATCCCAGATACCTTTTTTAGGAATTCTAAAAGGACTCAAGTATATGCGCTCACCATGCCCAACCAGATGGTCCGCATCCACAAGGATGGCAAAGTGTTGTACACAGTTAGGTATGTCAAACCTCTGGAGTCTTACCTCTTGGGACTCTTCCTCCCCTTCTGAGAATTTTCACCAAAGAAACATGGGCAGAGATTTCATCATGAATGATACTTCTAAGGGCCTCAAGCTTTCTTAGACCGTGAACTCAACTCCCTTATGTACAGATACAGACACTAAGACCTCAAAATAGAAAGATATTTGTTAAGGCTACACACCAAGTTTGTGGCAGAGCTGGGACTGGTAGCAGTTACTTGGTTCCAAGTCCAGAGCTCCCTTACTAGAATGTATCAGTATGACTGCATTGCCCGGACAATTCTATCCCAAGTGGGCACTGGATATAAAAACCCATTGACAGTGGTGGAATTATGTACATGGAACAGTAACAGAGTGATTAGAAAGATAGAAAAGAAGAGGCTGGATACCTGAATGCCTGGCAGGGAAAGGTTGTGAATGGGTGGTGTGGGGCTGGGGAGGTTGTAGAGAGTGGGAGATTATGACAGGTCCTGGAAGCTGGGATGGGCAAGAAACAAAAGTCCATCTAAGTTGGCCCCTACAGTTCTCTGATGATGGAGACCACAGTAGCCAGACACTTCCATATTGTTCTTTCTCTCTTTTTGTCTTTCCTTTGAGCTCTTTGTTACAAATCCCACTGTTGCCACTCATTGCTGGTGGTCCCTAGGCCCAAGTAAGATGGATACATAAGTTCTCAGGGCCAACCTAATGAGGCTTCTTTCTTCCTTCCAGGATGACCATTTTCTTTCTCCCTTCCAGGATGACTATTGATGCTGGATGTTCAATTCACATGCTCAAATTTCCAATGGATTCTCACTCTTGCCCTCTGTCTTTTTCTAGTTGTGAGTACCTTCTTAGGTTTCTGGGACCCCAGATTCATTCTGGGCCCCTTCTTTTTCTCATCCCGCCCTTTACATTTCTTCTAAGTTGGTGCAGAGTTTGCCCAGGACCTCCCAATCTATGTTCATCCCCTTTCCTGCTGACAATACTGTGTTGCTAAACCTGGGCCTCATGTTGGGTTCCTCCCTCTCCCTTTCACTCCACCTCAAGTCCATCAACTGCTTCTGAAGTCTATCTCATGTATGTCTGCTCTTCTCCATCTCCACTGTCACTATCTTGGTTTAGGTCTTTGTCATCTTCCACTTGGACTTCTGCAACATTTTCACATTGAAACTGAACATTTCCAAAATTAAATACATTGTCTACTCCCAACCTCTACCCCCCAAACAAATGTGTTGCTTCTGTGTCCCTACCTATCTCATTGAAAAAAGGTATCACCACCTACTCCATTGTTCAAGCCAAACACTTTGATGCTTCCTTATCCTTCACCTGTTACATCTAATCAATTACATTATGTTGGTTTTGCCTTCCAAATCTCTATTGATCCTGTCTGTTCCTCTGCATTTTCATTGCCATAGCTTAAAATCCTGCCTTAATTCATTTTATTATGCATGGATTACTACACTGGCCTCCCAAAACTGGTAGTCCTGTCAATAGGCCAACTTCATATTATGACCAGAGTGCTCTAGTTGAAGAATAATTTAGACTAGGTCACTTCTTAGTTTCAAATCTTTCCTTAACTCTCATGTATCAATTCTAAATCATTATAATGTCCCTTAAGGCCTTTCATAAATTGGCCCCTGCTACCTACTCTTTCATACCTCATTTAACCTCTGTAAGCTAGCCACCCTGAACTTTTGACATTTCCATAATACATCAGACCTGTTCATCTTTCTGTGCATAGAAAACCCTCCTCACCCCCTCAGCCTCATCCATATAGAGAAAACTGATTTGACTTTTAAGATTTATTAGGAATGTCACCATCTCTATGAAGTCTTTTCTGGGTGTGTTGCCAAGTGATATTTCCTCCTGTTTACCTACTGTCCCAAGAGAAGAGGTTTCTCAGAGCAATTGCAAGAATTATAGATGTATATTCACTGTCTTACTCAACAAAATATGAATGCTTGAAGGCAAGTTTCCTGCCTTGTTCATCTCTGTATTTCCAGCACAGTGCCTGGTATTGAGGGATGCTCAGCAAATGCACTAATTGAATGGATTTCAACAATGAGGTAAGAGAGGCAAGGTACCACACTGGTGAGGCCAGAGTCAGGACTCCAAAGCATTGCTCAGACTCATTGCTGGTGAAGACCTCTCCAGGGCTGCCCAGCCTCATATGACCCTCTTTCCCACATTTCTTTACAGTTTCCTATCCTGAGAATGAGATGATATACAAGTGGAAAGATTTCAAGATTGAAATCAATGAGAGTAATTCCTGGAAGCTTTTCCAGTTTGATTTTACAGGAGTGAGCAACGAGACTGGAACCATTTCTACCATAGCTGGTAAGTGCCCCTTTGGAACCAGGGCTAGGCTTTGGAGGGTGGTAGGAATGAGTGGAAGTGGTCATCCATACATACAAATGTTATGTAATCATCCCTTGGAAATATTGAAGAACATGGTTCCAGTCTTGTTACTGCTAATCACTTACAACTGTTTGCAGAGGAAACTGAGACTTTGTAACTACATCTCAATTTCATCTGCATAAAAGTAAGTACTTTGCCAAGCCCTGCAGAGGGTAGGTAAATAAAGTTACAAGGAGGGGACATCCCCCCAAAAGAATTTATTTATTAAAAATTATGTATTTATTCTTATATGTTTAAACTTCAGTCACCTTCAAAGACCTGTTCATTTGATGCAATACACACATTGAGAAGTTTTTTTTTCCACTGCCCAAAACAGTTTTTGAACTCGTTGATTTTGATGCCTTTTAGTTCTTCTGCCGTTTTTTTGTTTTGATTCCCCCACACTGGCAAAATCTTTCCCTTTGAGTACATTTTTCATCTGGGGAAACAAAAAAGAAGTCACTCGGGGTGAGATCAGGTGAATAGGGAGGGTGCGGCATGGGAATCATGGCATTTTTAGTCAAAAACTGCTGAACACTCAGCGCAGTGTGGGAAGGTGTACTCATAAGTCATCCATCATGAAATGGGTAAGCATGTTGAAAGAGTCTTCAAAAAAATTCAATGAAGCCCTGGCTGGTGTGGCTCAGTGGATTGAGCACTGGCTTGTGAACCAAAGGGTCACTGGTTCAATTCCCAGTCAGGACACATGCCTGGGTTGCAGGCCAGGTCCCCAGTGGTGGGCATACAAGAGGCAACCACACATTGATGTTTCTCTTCCTCTCTTTCTCCCTTGCCCTCTGTCTAAAAATAAATAAATAAAATTCTTTAAAAAATTAACTGAAGCCAAATGCAGCCTCTCACAACAATGCCACTTGACACCATCTGGTATGCAGCCTCTCACAACAATGCCATCTGGTACACTGACACAGACTGGTTCCTAGAACACTCACCTAGCTCACCTAGCCGGGGAAGCCTGTACTACAAGGTGTCTGCCCTCCCAATTCCTGGTTTTGGGAGATTCCTCCTAGTATATTGTTGTCAGAATTTGCAACTAGCTTTCTCATGCAGACCGTTCAATTTCAAGTCTTTGTTACCACTAACCTCAAGTCCCAAAGTCAGCATCAACACCAAAGCAGTGACAGTAGGTAAGCACCAGCCCTCCATGGGAGAGAGGAAGGTTCTTGGAAGAAAGAAAAAGGGCCTTTTCTCTTCTGCTAGAAACTAGTTGATATGGAATCATGGTTTCTCCAGTATCAGTTGTCTTTGGGACTGGTCTCAAACTCTTTCTCTTCCAGTCAGCTCAAGGGCAGTTCTCTCCATAAGTAGCAAACTTATGAACTAAGCTCCTAAAGGTTTAGAATGCAGTGGTAGCTTTCTACTCTTCCTACCTTTGGCCTATACCCTGAGAATTTCTGTTTCAGAAGGCTCTCAGACAGTCTGGACTTCAATGACAGCTGTTGATCCTCTGATGGAATTTTACCTGTGATTAGGACTTCACTTTCTTGAAAGGAGTTTCTTCCTTTTCTAGACAATTCTGTCAATCAGAAAACACCATGTTCATCTGAAATTGGACTCTTGCGAACTTCCATTCATCAGACATAGTTTCTTTTCCTCTAAAACTATAGAGCTTACAATAAGTTCAATCATTTTTCCACAAGGTCAAGTTTAAGGACCACTATCATGGTCCTTAAGGTCATGAGTCTTAGGTCATATTGTTCTATATGCTATAAAGCCCTAGTTCCTTTTTATTCCCTTGTTATTCAAAAGTTTGGGTCCACTCATTCTTCTAGCCCAAGTCCTCTAGACACAGTATATGTTTTTAAAATATACTTTATTGATTATGCTATTACAGTTGTTCAATTTTTTTCTCCCTTTTATTGCCTTCTACACAGCAACCCCTCCCACCAATATTTCACTCCCCTTAGTTCAAGTCCACAGGTCATGCATATAAGTTCTTTGGCTTCTCTATTTCCTATACTATTTTTAACCTCCCCATGTCTATTTTCAACCTAGCATTTATGCTTCTTATTGCCTGTACCTTTTCCCCAATTCTCCTCCCTCCCCATCTCTGCTGATAACACTCCATGTGATCTCCACTTCTGTGATTCTGTTCCTATTCTAGTTGTTTGCTTAGTTTGTTTTTGTTATTCTTTAAGCTCAATTGTTGAGAGTTGTGATTCTGTTGTCATTTTACTGTTCATATTTTTGGTCATCTTCTTTTACTTAGATAAGTCCCTTTAGCATTTCATATAATAAGGGCTTGGTCATGATGAACTCCTTTAACTTGACCTTATCTGGGAAGCAATTTATCTGCCCTTCCATTCTAAATGAAAGCTTTTCTGGTTAGAACAATCTTGGATGTAGGTCCTTGCCTTTCATGACTTTGAATACTTCTTTCCAGCCCCTTCTTACCTGCTAGGTTTCTTTTGAGAAATCAGCTGACAGTCTTATGGGAACTCCTTTGGAAGTAACTCTCTCATTTCCTCTTGCTGCTTTTAAGATTATCTCCTTATCTTTAATTTTGGGTAATGTAATTATGATGTGTCCTGGTGTGTTCTTCCTTAAGTCCAACTTCTTTGGGATTCTCTGAGCTTCCTGGATGTCCTGGAAGTCTATTTCATTTTCCAGATTAGAGAAGTTCTCCATCATTAGTTTTTTCAAATAAGTTTTCAATTTCTTCCTCTTCTCATTCTGGAACCTGTATGATTCAGATGTTGGAATATTTAAAGTTGTCCCAGAGGTTCCTAAGCCTGTTCTCATTTTCTTTTTTTGAATTGTTCTTTCTTTATTCTGTTCTGGTTGAATGTTTATTTCTTCTTTCTGCTCCAAATCATCAATTTGAGTCCTAGTTTCCTTCCTTTCACTGTTGGTTTCCTGTATATTTTTCTTTATTTCACTTTGCATAGCCTTCACTTTTTCCTCTATTTTGCAACCATACTCAACTATTTCTATGATCATCACAACTACCAGTAATTTGAACTCTGCACCTGATAGTTTGGCCATCTCTTCATCACTTAGCTCTGTTTTTGGATCTTTGATCTGTTCTTTCATGTGGACCCTATTTCTTTGTCTCAGCATGCTTGTTACGTTATAAGGGTCATAGCCTTAGGTGTTCACCTGGGTGGGACAATCCACGTGGCTGCATTGTGGCACTATATATGGAGGAGGTGTCCAAGAGGGAACAATGCCATTTACTTGGCTCTTGGCTGACTTTTGTTCACTTTCCCTGCTACCCACAAGCCACTTGGGCCCTTCTGGTGATGATTCCAGGGTGGGTGAGTTTGTGTATATTCTAGAACCCTGTGGGTTTTTCTAATGAACTATCCTGTGAGGCTGGGAGTTTCTCTCACTGCTGCCACCCCAAAGGTTTTACAGCCAGAGGTTTTGAGATTTTGTTTACCTGCACTGGAATCCAGTTTATCCATACACAAATGTAGGACTACCTGGTCCACCAGCAGCTGCCTTGCCCACCCAGTCCCCCAGCTGCCACCTTGTTGCACACCCTTTTTGCCCTGGCTGCCTGTCTCTGCCCCTCCTACCTGTCTGAATGAATGTTTCTTCTTTAATTCCTTAGTTGTTGGACTTCCACACAGCTTGGTTTTCTGACAGTTCAGGTTATTTTTTGTTTTAAAATTTGTTGTTGTCTTTCTTTTGGTTGTGTGAAGAGGCAAAGTGTATCCACCCATGCCTCCATCTTGACTGAAAGTCCACACGGTCTTTTTAACTGTGTTTCTCTGACAGTGCAATTGATGCAGACACCGGCCCACAGTATCCATGTCATTATGGATGAAATGAGACATTCACATGGACTACTGAGTCTGGTGGAGGAAAAGGGACCGCATGACTTTTCTCTCAAGGGGAGCAAAAGCCTTGGCCCTTGCCGTGACCGGCCTTTGCTAGGTTTCTCGGCACATTACATGATGGTCCTCATTTACTATGCACAGGTTCACTTTAGGTGGTTACCTTTTACAGAAAACAAAGGAGCCAATGCTGCTAATCACATCACCAAAGAAGGATATTTGCAAATGAAAAGGCAAAAGTAGTTAAACAGGTTACACTCATCCTTGGAAGGTTTAGCATGGATTTGAGGAAGTTACTTTTCAGTAAATATCCTCAATTCAGGGTGAGGGAGTTTTTTTTAGCAAGAGCAAGACTCAAAGCGGCCTAGACACATTGCAGACCTGATTCCCCACGGGAGAACCTACCCGTGAGCATGGGTCCTGTGCATCTCCGAGTGGGAGCTGGGCCCACACCACACACAACAGTCTCCTACAGCAGTGACCAACTGGGGTCTGGCTAAAGTAGATAAGAGCAAAAAACACATTTAGCTTTTTATTTCCTTGGGCTTCTTAGTCCCAGGTATTTTTCCTTTTTTATCCTACCCTACCTATGCTCCTGCATTCCTCAGAAATAGGAAGTGGTGTGTGTTAGTATCATTCTATCAGCCTTCAAAGACAAAACTTTATCTGTTGACAAGTGGAAAAGGTTCATATTTGGGTCTAATAAATATAATAAAAATAGAAAAAGCCAATAAGATAATAAACCTTCTTGCAATAAGAAAAAATAAACTGAACAAAGTTTTGTGGGGAGTGGTTGTAGCTAAATAAGTGTGTCTTAAATTTTAGTGAATACCTCAGGTCAAGAGAACTAGGAACTTGATAATTAATCCTGGGCAGTAGGCAAGTGTGAGTGGTCTCTGAAGCAACTCTACAGGAGGTGTTCTAAACCCAAAATTACTACTTCAGACACAAGTATTCCACTAACCCCTGGGACACTTCCTTGCCTTTTTTCCAAAATATTCCACGAGGTCTTGTCCATTGAATATAAGTGCTGCCAAAATGAGTAAGAAGGTCTCAGCTCCAGCATACCCAGGCCTGCTGACAGGACATGTGACAAGGTTAGTGCTCTGGTCTGCTGTGCAAAGCATGGCAAGGCAGCATGAAGACTTGCTGAGCATGTGCTAGGTTCCAGGTTGTGCCAGTCTTAGATGGGCAAGAGCCAAGCCACAGGGTTCACATGAGCCCTGCTCTGAAGTGGTTTAAAAGGGGTTTCAAAGCCAAGGAATTCTACAGCATCACTGAGGTGGGAGTTTGAGCTTAGTTTTACTAAGGAGCCAGCATTTGAGCTATTACACATTTAGTGTGATGTTGAGAATGAGAAGGGATGTTTTGTGCTCAGAAAAGCCCCTCAAATTCCTGGAGTCCTGATAGGCATGCAGAGTGTTTGAGATAAGTATGTCATAGCATAAGGCAGCATGAAGAATACAATAGAAGATACCAACCGGAAAGGTAGGTTGTCATCAGGCCCTGTAGAAATCATCACTATCTAGGGAGAGAGCCAACATCATGGCCATGATACTCAATCGAATGTGAAGACCTCAGCCACCTGTGGGTGTATATTCTGCAGACTGGCATCTAGAAGACTGAAGGAAATTTTTAGTTTCAGGTAATTCTTCTGTTTTTTTTCAGAACATTCAATTTAGGTTAGGATAATAGATTAAGAACATGGAGTCCAGGGTAGGAATATTGGTATAAATATGCAAGCTATTGCAGGGAATCTGTGAATAAGTAGGATTAGCTTAGGGTAAGGTGGTGTATGCATATGTGTGTAAGATGTCAGTTGGACTCAAGCCATAGTGGTCCTTTAGTGTCAAATTAAAAAGTATAGGCTTGATTCTGTAGCTCTTCCAGAGCAGGGACCACCAGAGGTTTGGGGTAGGTGAGTAATTTCTTTTGGCCATCAATGGAGCAGTGCTAAGGCATTTCACTAGCATATGAATGTATGAGAAAGAGGTGTAATGGATTCTGTGCTTCCTTCACCACAGCACAGGCTACCCTTGGCTTATTTCCTGAGAATGTGCATTGTAAGGAACAGCAGTGTGTGTGAAATGCTGTGATTCTGCAGAGTCGATGTGGCAACTCAATGGACTCAAAGGCCTCAGTCACCCATCTGGACATTAGTTGTGTGGTCCTGATGTCTAGAAGTCTAGCTGATTCTTTCACTTTCATCTGACTCTTCTGTTATCTTGGAAAGACAAGTGTAGGGTATGGGACAATGAGCTGAGAAAGAACCAATTAAGGTTCTGGTCCTGGCTTAGTGCTTAACTGACCGTAGCTGTTGCAGGGTGTCTCCTTTCTGGGTTTCTGATTCTCTGTGTAGGGTATTGGAATAATATGCCTCTATCCTATGATTGTGGTGATGATCCCATGAGCTGAACAATGGGACCTTTAATATGCGTTTCTTGCCTGAGGGAGACCTTTACATCATTGCTGTAATGAACTGGTATTATTTTATGTCTTCCAGGTGATTTCATGGTCATAACTCTTTTCTTCAATGTGAGCAGGCGGTTTGGCTTTAATATCTTTCAAAACTACGTCTCTTCTTCTATGACCACAATCATTTCCTGGATTTCCTTTTGGATCAAGAAAGACTCTACTCCAGCAAGGACCTCTTTAGGTAAGTGGGTATGGTGGGCATCCACCTGGGCACAGAATTACCTTCTCAGGGACCCTTTCAGCAGTGTGATATATGGATCAGTATCCTACCTCCACTCCTGTGTTTTCACAGGAATCACCTCTGTACTTACCATGACTACATTGGGCTCCTATTCACAGAAGAATTTCCCACGTGTCTCCTATATTACGGCCTTGGATTTCTACATTGCCACCTGCTTCATCTTCTGCTTCTGTGCTCTGATGGAGTTTGCTTTGCTCAACTTCCTGACCTACCACATGAAAACCCATGGTTCTCCAAGACTTCGCCATGTATGAGCTGGGTATGGGAGTGGTAACAAGGCTTTGGAGTATTGAGGCATGCGAGTGAGAGCACTAGAACTCATGGTACATGTGTGGCCAGCTCACTGAGTGAGGGGGGTAACTTGGAATGTTGGGGGAATTTAAATAAACTTTCTGATGTGAAGGTGGGAATTCTGGGGGGCCAAAACTGTGCCAAGGACAGGATCTCCAGAAATTCCTGAAGCATCACCTAGGTTTGTTTTACCTTTCCTTGACTTTTTTCCATTTCTTATTCATTTCAGCCTCGTACCTGTGCCCATGCCCTTACTGCTTCACGTGTCTGTGCCTACAAGCTACAGCAGGATGCTTTTGTGTGTGAGATAGAGGATACTGAGGAGGAAAGTGATGAAGAGGAGGTCCCTTCTTGTCCAGCTCAGCAGTCCTTCCGCCCGAGACTTACCCAGAGGCCTGTTGTCTGCTGCAGGTTCTGCAAGTACCTGTGCATGGCCCCCAATTGTGAGGGCAGTACCTGGCAGAAGGGCCGCCTTTTCATCCACATCTACCGCCTGGATAACTATTCACGAGTTATTTTCCCAGTTACCTTCTTCTTCTTCAATGTGCTCTACTGGCTTGTTTGCCTTAACTGGTAGGTACCATCTAGTACCCTGTGAGATAACCTCCTAACTTCCCCAGGAGGTCCCACATTCCTTGCCAAGGGAGTTAGAGGAAAACAGCAGCAGCAGGAGCAATTAGAGTGTCTTTCCCCCACTCCAATGGCCCATTCACTGAATCTCCTTGGCAGTCCATTTCAAGTAGAATAGTTAGCCTCTCTATTCTCCAAGGGGCATTGTTGACACTCAGGCTTAAAAATCTTAGGCTCTCAGTGCCCAGCTCCCTAAGGCCATGCCCATGTATGAGCAGATAAGCTATCTCTCAACAGTGCTGAAAACCACTGCTTTTTTTTTTTTTTTGAGAATACTAACAGCATTTGTGGTGCTCCAGGCCCAGCTTGTCCTCAGCTTCAAAGTGCATGGACCAGCTGCTTGCCTGTTTCTGACACCTCTTTAAGATGCTGGGCAACAGTATGATGAAGAGAGGGGGATTAACCCATCCTTAGGTGAGATTATTATATTCTTGTTTCTATTTACCTGCCCACCCTTCCCCTGCAGATAGGGAGACTGGCATTATCCCTTTAGGAGAGCCAACACTTCAACCTCTTTGGGACTATCCCTCCTGCTGCTGTGACACCTCCTTCTCCCCTACCCCATGCCAGCCTCCATCCCTCATTTGCACTACCAATTCAATGCCTTGCATCCAGTGGGTTTCTATTTTTGTGTGTGGTAATAGTAATAATACCTTGCTTTATATGCCAACTTATCCCTCCTCCTTGACCCCTGTGACTGTTACTGTAACTTCCCCAGTGAGTTTCCAAGCCCTGACCCACATGCTAGGCCAAGGAATGAAGGGAGCTCTGCTTTGTAGCGGGCATTACCTGCATTGATTGGTGCCTACTTAAGGCACACCAGGGGAATTCTGCCACTTCCTTGGCCCCTGGACCCATGAGTCAGTCAACTCTTATCCCTGGGGCACTCTCACAATCACAATCAATCGATTGAATTCCCTTAAATTTGTATAGCACTTTACCTTTTGCAAAGCACTTTTGACAAATTATTCTATTTTAATGTTATCGTACCCCTGTGAAAGATTCAGGGCAGGATTCTTATCCCCATTTTGCAGATGAGGACCCTGAGGCACAGATTTCTGTAGGACTGTGGATCTCACTGGGAACTACCCAGGAGCCCACTGTCACTTTCTAGACTACATGACAGGGCTATGCATCTCTGTTTACCGTGATTCAATTCTATAGTCTCTGCTGGTTACCCCAGTGGCAGGTCCCACACTGGCAACCAGCATTGACTTGCTCAATTCCTGGGCCTCTGAAGCTCAGACTGTCCCCAATATCCAGCCCCTCCTGGCTCTGGTAACCCAGGGAGATGAATTTGGACATGCCCCAATGCTTGTATATGCTGAATGAAATGTCTGTCTGTATTTTATTGGGGGGATTGGGTAGGGTTACATCTGCTTTTTGTCACCATCACTTGAAAGGGGAAATATGCCAATAAATATATCAACAAAGCATGCGAGGTGTAGCTGGTTTTTCAGGCATTCAAGTTTGTTCTCAGCTTAGGTTTAAAATCTTAAAGTAATAACCCAAACCTTTGACTGTTTACCTCTCCCATCCATGACCTATAGACCTACAAAGCATGCATATGTACTCGCTCTCAGAGCAGAACTGAAAGGAAGGGACTGACCAAGTGGATGCTCTCTCCTTTTTAAAAAGACATTGTACTTTTTTTAAAAAAAATAATTTATTTTATTTGTAGACAGAGAGGAAGGGCGGGAAAATGAGAAGGAGAGAAACATCAATATGTGGTTGTCTCTCATGCATTCCCTACTAAGGACTTGACCTGGCCCGCAACCCGGGCATGTGCCCTGACTGGGAATCAAACTGGTGACCCTTTGGTTCTCAGGCTGGTGCTCAATCCACTGAGCCACACCAACCAGGGAAGATGCCCCCCCTTTTATTTATTTCCTTACTTGCTTCTATACCACAGTTCTTCTCCATGCCCCTTTTGCTCTGCCCATCATTCTAGCCTCACCTACTCAGAGCTACAGTGTTCCCAAAGACCATCAGCCTCAGAACACTTCTGCCCCCATGTAAAGAGAAAAATGCTGAGGCACAGAGAGGAGCATCTATAGTCAAACAATCAGTCATTAGTGGAGTAGTACCAGATCCTAGAAATCCCATTATGTGTCTTGGCTGGAAGCTAGCCTGGAGATCTTGGTTGATCCACCATTCAAACAAAATGTCTCTAAAGGTATTTTGGGAAGTGTTGGTCCTAGGGAACTTAGAAACAATAATAAGAACCAATGAGACAATTGGCATCTGAACAGCCAACATTCTTTCCATAAAATTCTTGAAATAATGCTAAAGCACTTTCCCTATAGGAAATCCCCATGTCCTGCCATATATTGTCTGATGTCTTAACCCATAGTAAATTACAAGTAACAATTTAGAACAAGGCAAGTAGCTCCTCATTTTTACTTATATTGGAATGCTTCATGGGGAAACAAAAGTTAACCTGCCTCTTGAACAATGAAGGCATGTAAATTTGTGAGTAATCACATTGAAACACATTCTGCAACATAGAAATAGTGTAAACCAGATTCCTTAGTCACATTGCAATAAATCTAAGAACAAAGAAAATTCCTACCATTTGTAAATTTTCTTTTTATGTCTTTTTGTATACAGGTAGTTTTTATTTATTTATTTTAATTTAATAAAAATTTTTTATTGTCATTCAAGTACAATTTTCTGCCTTTTCCCCGCAAGCCTCCCCACTACCCCAGCCCTCCCCACCTCCCTCCCCCATTTACACTCCCTCTTGTTTTTGTCCATATGTCCTTTATAATTGTTCCTTTAAACCCTTCACCCTTTCCCCCCATATCCCCTCCCCTTTCCCTTCTGATCACTGTCAGCCTGTTCTCAATTTCAATGTCTTTGGATATATTTTGCTTACATATTCATTTTGTTGGTTAGGTTTCTGTTAATGATGAGATCATATGGTATATGTCTTTCATTGCCTGGCTTATTTCACTTAGCATAATGCTCTCCAGTTCCATCAATGCTGTCTCAAAGGATAGGAGCTCCTTCTTTCTTTCTGTTGCATAGAATTCCATTGTGTAGATGTACCATAATTTTTGATCCATTCATTTACTGATGAGCACTTGGGTTGCTTCCAACACTTGGCTATTGTAAATTGTGCTGCTATGAACATAGTTTCTTTTGGATTGGTGTCTCAGACACTTCTCCAAGGAGGATATATAGAGGACCCAAAGATATAAGAAAAGATACTTAGTATTGCTAGCCATCACAGAGATGCAAATTAAAATCACAATGAGATACCACTTCACACTGGTCAGAATTGCCATCATAAACAAAGCAACAAACAACAAATGTTGGAGACGGTGTGGAGAAAAGAAAACCCTAGTGCACTGTTAGTGGGATTGCAGACTTGTGCAATCACTATGGAAAACACTGTGGAATTTCCTCAGAAAACAAAAAATGGAAATGCCTTTTGACCCGGCAATTCCACTGCTAAGATTATATCCATTTGTAAATTTTCAAAAACTCATGTGACTTCCAGTCAAGATGGCTTCAGGTGAACATGGCTTACCCCCTCGCACAACCACATGAAAATTACAACCATAATATAGAACAACTATTACTCAATGCCATCAGAAATTGAGTTGAATAGAAGTCTGAAAACTATGGAATTAAAGAAACCACATCCATCCAGACTGGTAGGAGGGGTGGGGACATGGAATGGGTTTTATCCCTGTGTGGTGGATAAAAATTCAGGAGGGATATCTCTGGAGTGAGGAGTTCCCAGCCCCATACCAGGATACCCATCCCAGGGTTCCAGTGCCAGGAAGAGAAGTCTCCATATCTTCTGGCTATAAAAACCAATGGGGATTGAATCATTGGAAGAAACTCCTGGAGTCTCAAGCAGCTCCTCTTTTTTTTTTTTTTAAGATTTTATTTATTTATCTTTAGAGGGGAAGGGAAGGAGAGAGGGAGAGAAATATCAATGTATGGTTGCTTCCTGTGCATTCCCTGCTGGGAACTGGCCTGCAACCCAGGCATGTGCCCTGACTGGGAATCGAACCGTGATCTTTTGGTTCACAGGCCCGTGCTTAATCCACTAAGCTACACCAGCCAGGGCTCAAGCAGCTCCTCTTAAAGAACTCATACACAGAGTTAGACTCACTCCCTCTGAGCTCTAGCATCGGAGTAGCAGCTTGAAAGGCACCAGTGGCATACAGGGAGAAGCTGAAGTTTCTGGCATCAAAGTGAGAGTTGATGGATGGCTTTCTCTCAGACAGAAAAGCAGAAAAAGGCTATGTCCCTTTTCTGTACTCTTCCCTCACAGAGCCACAGAGCTGGCAAGCTAGTGCCATATCAGAGACTCCATCAACATGGCTACAGTTTTTCCCCACCCTGGTGATCCCCAGAGACTCCATCCCACTCAACTTATGGGTTCACCCAGCTTCTTTTTCATATGAATGGCAGGTCTTGGTTCATACTTCACAACTTCCTATGTCCTTTCAAACTAGCAACAGCCAGCCTCACTGAGCAGCTAGCCTCACCGAAGCCCTAGCTCCTGTATCTCTTGCTAAGTGGATGCAGACACAGAATTAGCATCAACCAGCCTAGATTCACAGCTTGGCTTCACCTGGGAATTTCCAAGTCCAGCACCAGTAACAGCCATTTCAGATTGCTTTATAGCTCATGCAGAGTGGCCCTGTACAAAACACAGGAGGGAGCTCACCTTGGCCTGCACCACCTAGGAAACCCCAGAGCCTTTGCACCCAGTGAACAGATATAGACCATGTCATAGCCTGACCACTCTGCTCATGCACTGATGATCCTCCATGGAGGGAAGGGGTTGGTGACAGTGGTCACAGTCAGTCCTTGTAGCTGACTGGCCTGGGTAACTCCCTCCTACTGAC
>CM052552.1:38882023-38898587 GCA_028533065.1 Trachops cirrhosus | reverse complement strand
TTTTTTTTGTTTTTGTTTTCTTTGCTGTTGTTTTTTGGTCTTGTCCAGCTCCTGTAGTGAGGGGCGGGGCCTTAGGCCTTCACCAGGGCGGGGCACCCCAGTTGCTGGGTTGTGATGCTGTATGTGGGGGCGGAGTCCGAGGAGGAACAATGGCGCTTGCTCTGCTCTCTGTAGCACCTCAGACCCTTCTGCCGCTTTCCAAAAGCCAACTGGGCCCCTCTGGCACCAATTCCGGTGTGGGTGGGCCTGTGCACCCCACGGGACCTTCCTTTTCAGTCAGTGCCCCAAAGCTCTATTTCCAGGTGCTGGGACCCTGAGCTGCGTGCAGTGCCTTGCTTCACAATGGCCGCCTCGCTGGGTCTGCTGGTCGCCACCCCCTGGCCGGGGCCCACCAGCCACAGCCGCTTGTGCGCCCAGGGTCTGCCTGCTGTGGACTTGCAGGCTGCCCCAGTTGCTCTGTGCTCTGCTCCGCGTCCCTGCCCGGCTGACTCCACCCCTCCTACCGGTCTGGATGAATGTGTCTATTTTTAAATCCTTGGGTGTCTGACTTCCATATACTTCAATTCTCTGTCAGTTCTGGTTGTTATTTTGTTTCTATATTGTTGTTGTCCCTATCTTGGTTGTAGGAGGAGGCACAGTGCGTCTACCTATGCCTCCATCTTGGCCGGAAGTCTCCTGTACTATTCTTAACATCCCCCTGTGTATTTTGTACCTGCCAATTAGGATTTGTCCTTTTTGAAATCTGAGCAATATGCTGAGAATCCTCTCCACAAAGTATGGTGCCAGAGCAGGGGTGATCCAAGAAGACCCCAGAACCTTTGACTTACATATAGAAGAGTTTTACTAGCCTGAGCTGTCCACAGTAAGAAGGCCTGATGGTCCCCCAGCTACCAGCTATACCTTTTTCCATAACCCCCATCCTATGACCATCAGATCGCAAATGCCCCTCTGTTCAGAAAAGGTGAGCAATGTCAAGGACGATTCAAAGAAGGAGCAAGGCCTCGATGCTTAGTTCACAATACAGTTTCTTGAAATGCAGGTTTTGAGTATCAGAGATCTGAGGAATTACATACAGGGTCTAAGATGGACTTGCAAACTCATTGCTACCATTGTCACCTCATATACACTGAATTGTGCCCCCTGCAAAATTTATATGTGAGAGTTCTAACCCTCCAATGTGATGGCATTTGGAGATAGGGTCTCTGGGTGATCATTAGATTCAGATTATGTCATGAAGGTGGGACCTTCATGGTGGGATTTATGCCCTTATATAAAGAGATAGATCTTGTTGTATCTCTCTTGTGTGAGGACACAGTGAAAAGGTGGCTATCTAGAAGCCAGGAAAAAAGTCCTCACAAGATGCTGAACACACTGGCACCTTGATCTTGAATTTCTAGCCTCCATGACTGCAAGAAAATAAACACCTATTGTTTAAGCCACCCAGTCTATGGTATTGTGTTACAGCAGCCAGACCTAAGATACCACTCTGATGAGAAACCAGAACTTTGCCCTTTACATACATGTTCATTAGTATTTCTCTGGGCTAGGCATGAAAGGAAGTGATATCCCCATTCTACAGAGGAGAAAACTGAGTCACAGAAAGCAATCTCACTTGGCCGAGGTTGCAGTGACTAAGTTTTGGAGCTGTGGCTCAAACCCAGTACTTTTGAGTCCAAGTGCAATATCTTAGTCCCAGTTTCTCAGAGACCACATATTTCAGAGTCTCCTGCAAAGCTTCTTGAGCAAACATAACTGATGAGCCCCATTCTAGGCTTATTAAACCATAGCATCAGAGGGTAAGCTCATGAATTTGCAGTTGAGCTAGCTGGCCTGTGATTTGTAGATGTTCTAGATTTCTATCCTAACATTAGAGAAGATGTATGAGTTTCCTGGAGCTGCCATTACAAAGTGCCACAGGATGGTTGGATTCAACAATAGAAATTTATTGTCTCCCAGTTCTGGGTGCTAGAAGCCCAAGGTGAAGTTATCAGCAGGTTTTGTTCCTTCTGAGGATTTTGAGGGAAGGACCTATTCCAGGCCTCTCTCCTTGACTTATAGATGACTGTCTTCTCATGTGTTCTCACCTGGTCTTCTCTCTGTGTAAATGTGTTTTAACCTCTTTTTATAAGGATACCAGTCATATTGCATTAGAACCCACTCTAAAGATCCCATTTTAATTTTTTATAAATTATTTCATTGTTGTTCAATTACAGTTGTCCGCATTTACCCCACCACTCTTCCTAACCCCAGCCATCCCCACCTCCTTCCCCTGATTCCACACCCCCTTGGTTTTGCCCATGTGTCTTTCACAGTTGTTTCTGAAAACCGTTCCTCCCTTCCCCCATTATCCCCTCCCACCTGCCCTCTGGTTATTGTCAGATTGTTCTTAATTTCAATGTCTCTGATTATGTTTTGCTTGTTTTATTGATTAGGTTCCAGTTAAAGGTGAAATCATATGGTATTTACCCTGACTGCCTGGCTTATTTCACTTAGCATAATGCTCTCCCGTTCCATCCTTGCTGTCAAAAGTCATGACAACATATAAGTCCTAGAGGAAAGCATAAGCAGGAAAATCTCAGAAATTCCATGCAGCAATATTTTCACTGATATGTCCCCTAGAGCAAGAGATATAAAGGAAAGAATAAACAAATAAGACCTCATCAAATTAAAAATCTTCTGTATGGCTAAAGAAAGCAGCATTAAAATTAAAAGAGAACCAACTATATGAGAACATATTTGCCAATGATACCTCAGACAAAGGTTTTATCTCCAAAATATATAAAGAACTACACAACTCCACTCCAGGAAGACAAAAAACCCAATGAAAAAATGGCCAAAAGTCTTGAATAGACACTTCTCCAAGGTTAACATACAGAGGGTCCAGAGACATATGAAAAGATGCTCAGCATCACTAGCCATCAGAGAGATGCAAATTAAAGCCCATTTTAATTTAATTATCTCTGTTCTAAATACAGTCACATTCTGAGCTCCTGGACATAAGGATTTATACACATGAATGTTAGGGGGGCACAGTTCAGCTCATAACAGAAACATTGATTGAAAATATGAGTTCTCAGCCCCATTGCTAGTGAAAAACAAGTCATTTCCCTTTCTCTCTTCCTTCTTTCCACTTCCCACACTTCTAAATATAGCAATATATTGTTTTAGAGTACTTGCTGAAGAAATCCCTGCTTTCTACTTCTGTATCTCTTATCCTAACTGAAGGCTTCAGGACCTTCAGGAAGCTGAGGCCCACCCTCCCTTCTGTGAAGGTGAGTGTCTGCTTGGGTGATGCATGGCTCGTGGTATGTAGCTTGTGACAAAAGGCTCGTTCCCTCAGGTGTGCAAGTAGGCTTTGTCTGAATGTCTTGGGGGGTTGTAATTAACCCCAATCCAAGTGGAAGGCATACTTCCAGGGGGAGAAAACACACCCACCACTCTGGCTCAGCATCAACACAGTAAATATGGTTCTTCATGCCCTGAAGCTGACAAGATCATTGTGATATGTGAAATAATCAGAGCTCATCATAGTTCACAACACCAAGCATGCCAGCCAAAAATACTAGAGAACAGGGAACAAAGATGATGCTTGGGAGGAATGCATAAGAACACCTCCTCTTCTTCCATATCCCAGGTCCTTTGACCACAGTTACTGGAGGAATAGTGACATGGGTAACACCCCAGCTTTGCCCACAAGGCCTGGCACAGGGGATGAAAATTTCAACCCAATGGAACCTAAGTTACCCTAGGTCCTTTCAGTGCTCTCCTACACTATATGTGGCATGCCAGATGCATTAGCGATCTTGTCCTCAGAGACTTTTATTCAAACAGTTTTTTTCACCCTCTTTGGAAAGCCCAGACACTTTCTAAGGCCTAGCTCCAGTCCTTGCTCCCCCAGTAAACTTAGGGCAAAATCCAGTGCCATGTTCTCTGAACTCCACAGCCCCTGGAATAGATTCCTGCTTTCCACACTCCCATTGATCACCCACCACAGAGTTCAATCACAATGGGAAACAGCTTTCTCTGAGAGAAAAGCCCCTGGTCTGGGGCGATTCTAATTGCACATGAAATCAGATTGCAGCCACTTATCTTCCAGTTCCACTTCCTGATTGCCTAGAGCTGCTGTCCTGGCAGTCCTACTTTCCAACACTCTTATTCAGGAAAGCATATATGTACACCTCCTCCCCCACCCCACCCAGACCAGAGACACAAGCAAGGAAGGGCAGTTTTGAGGATGTTCTATGCTCTGGCTTTCAGAAGCAGAATATGGCCTTTACACACTGCTAGAGGGTAAGGAGGGAGATGACAAGGCAATAAGGGCTCCTCTGGCAGCAAGAGGAGAGAGGAAGGGAGGAAATGCATGGTATGAATCCAATTTTATGATACTCATATAAGCAGAGAGCTGGAGGTGGAGTGTGACCACTGGGAAAGAAAACCAAGAGCTAAAGCAAGGCAATGGCCCACTGTGCCAGGACCCATCATGCTGCTGAAGTCCAGTCATCTTGTTTCATTGGGTTTTTTTACATGGAGACTGTTCACAGAACCCCTGCCTGATCCAGACACAGGCCTTCTTCTCCCCACTAATGTAGATAGAAGACTGGGGGAGATAAGGCCTCAGTCCCAGAGTATGGGCCTCTTTGGTAAAGGGGCTACATATGCTTGTAATGGCTGACCCCAGCCCCACCAAGTTCAGCAAGTGAGAGCTGAGCCAGTTCTAGAAGCCATGAAAGCAGCTGCTGTGATGATATCCCATGAACACAGCTGTGTTTCAAAGGTGGGCTTGACATCATTCCCCCAGGCATCCGAGGTGGAATCAGAAAGCTCCTGATATTCTGCCTTTGCCTTATTTGTATGCACATCTGTCTCCTTCCCTGAACTGACAGCCTTGGAGCTAGCAATGGCATCTGATTCCTGTTTCTCTCACACTTCCTCCACAACCCACACCCTAGAAACTGGCACTGAATAGATGATGGTTCAGTGTTTGTGAGGGAGCCCAGTAACACAAGAAACATTTGAATATGAAATGAGGAGTCATCACTGCAGATGTGGGTCAGGAGGTCAGTAACTCTGGGACATGAAGCCTCTCTCCAAGATACAGCTGAGGCTTGGGTTGATGTGAGAACTGCATGCTTCATAGACTAAAGGAGAGCTGGCTTTTTTCTCTACCCATGAAGTAAGCACAGGACTTGATAAGGAAACACTGGGCACCCCAAAATGCTCCCACATCCACACTGGCATTGAAAGCCATTTTCTTTCTTTTCTTTTCCTCCTCTTTCTTCTCCTCCCTCTCCTACTCCTCCATCTTTGTACATACAGAGCCCAGCAGAAGTAATGCCTGCTTGAATGTGGTTGGTAGGGTAAGAATAAGGGTGTAATAATTTACAGTTTTATTTTGAACATTTCACCTAAAATATCATGTGGTGCACTTGAGTGTGATATTGTTGTTACAGAATCACACACTTTTGACCTTGTAATAAAAAGGGAGCATAATTTGTGCTGGCCCCTGTATATTAACTTTCTCCATTTTCCCAGCAATATATGTATGTTCATGAAAGAACATTTGAAACATTTCAAATAAAAGAAGTAGAAAATGTTATCCACATCCCACCCACTCAAGTTTATCAAAATTAATATTTTGAAGTGTTTTCTTCCAATATTTACTGTAGTTCTTCTGAACAGTGAAGGGTTATGTGTATTTGTTTTATTTCCACTGCTTTGTGACAACTGACAACCAGGTGAGGAGGAGATTGCTGAATAAGGAAATGTAAACGTCAAGAGAGTGGCATTTGAGTCCCCACTGTGTTATTGATGTGCTCTGTGGTGTTGGGCATGCCCTGACCCTGCTTGGGCTGAATTCAGTTTTCCCATCTGTATAATGAGGTATTGGATTAGATGAGTTCAGAAGTTTCTTTTGAGTCAAGGATTATTTGAATCCATTAAAGAATAGGGAAGGATTCAGGAACAGACCTTATTTGAAAATGGAAACTCTGTTAATAGATTAAAAGAGGTTGGTCCTGGTGGAAGAAAAGGCAATTACAAAGTCAAAATGGTTGGAAGACACAAGCTGTCCTTGGGGGACAGCCCCTGTAGGATTGAGTGTGTAGGAAGTATTGGGAGAAGCAGCTGGGGCTGACAGCACATACTTAGAATTTGTTCAGTTGAAGGCCCTCTGGGTCCAAGATTGGTCCCAAGTACAGGATGTCTCTGAGTCTGTAAAATAGAAACTTGTTGTTGAGAGATGAGCAGGAGACAAAGCCAGTTGTTACCCACCCAAGTATGATATCTCAGAGTGGGTCTGGCCTTGCTAGCTGTGGTGAGATAAAGGCTTCTGGAATCAAAGAGGGCTGGAGCCAGAAGCCTAAGGGCACTGTCAATTGCAAACACAGCACAAATAGGAGGGTAAAAGACTAAAAAAAGCTGGAATGAGAAAGAAGCAGAAGCCCCAGTAAGAAAACAATTCAAAAAAAAGGAAAAAAACAACAGAGTAAATTTACAACCTAGACACAGAGATTATCCTGCCATCTCTACCAGTCTTATTTTCGTGAGTCCTACACTAATGTGGACAAGCTGGCAATTGGGAATAAAGATGTTGAGAGAAATAGTCAAACTTTCTCAGAAAGAAGATAGTTTCAGATAAGGGTGTGAGCATTCATTCACCTATTTATTTAACAAGAATCTTCAAGGGGCTTCTGAGTGGCTTGCCTTGAAAGAGAGGGTGTCCAAGCTCTTGACCCTCCCTGTCAAGACTTAAATTTACAAGGTGAGCATATTAGAAACAGTTGACCATTGCCCAGTACTTTTCCCAATTTAAATGAACTTTGAGGGAATCATGCTGCTTAGGTTACTGCCTCATGGTTCAAACAGCTTGATTTCTCACAAACACCATTAATCAGATCAAAGAAAATGTAGTCTATGTTTCCATCTATCCATAATGCATTATTATAACAAAATATAATAAGAATTTCAGGGATGAACTGGAATTGGAAAGTTAGTGCACAACCATTATTACTGATTTAAATAAGTAAGTATAAATATTTTAACTCAATATTTCTAAAAAAGCACATACGTTTCTAAATGCAAAGTGGCAAAGAAAGGTAGGTCACCACACACCAACTTCCCACTATTGTCCCCCAAGCAAATGATATAGCCAGGATTCAGGAGAACATTCCATGGGGTTGCTACTGGTAAGCTCCAACACTTGCAGGCGTTTTTTCATTAATTTCTATTTCCAGGCAATCAGCCAACATTTGCTTCAGTTCAGCTGGACAAACTTTTGTCATCTGGGTAGATAACTTAGGGGATATCTATGTTCGGAATCTCTGAGAGGCCTTTTCAGCTAGGAGGTATTGCTAGGGCTTCTTGCTCCCATGCCTTTCCTCTTGTCTAACAATAGTGCAGGAGGAAAAAGAAGAAATGTTGGAGCTTATCATAAATGTCCTGGGGTGGTCTTTTCTAAAGCTAGTCGCCACTCTCAGCCAGCTTCCTAACTTTAAAGATGTGTTCAATGTAAGGAGAATGCTGCTGTTTCAGAAGCAGCTGTGTGTCTATTTCCCACACAACTGCTGTGAAAGGCAGAACCTGATTGGCCCCAGGTCCCAGCCCCTGCTCAGTTTGTTTTGACTCAACTAATCCCAAGAAAAACAATTTATATCCTCTGAATCCTTATCTTCTTTCCTCAATAGGAAATTTGGAGTTTGCGAAGAAGACCCTGCAAACCATGACATATGTCAGTGGACATAAGGAGCCCAGAGAAGGCTCGAGTGGTAGTGGTGGTACCAATGACAGTAGTAAAAATGGAGAGCTGGATGTGCCCATACTTATTGCATTCAGTATGGGAAACTCTGCTTGTCTCAGAAGGTCTTTACCCTGTCCCTTGCCTTATGCCTTGCCCAGCCCCTTTACCTGGCCATGTGCCTCCTCTTTCAATGCACACAGCATGTTACAGAACCATAGAGCAGCATGAACATTTCATAGTGATCATGAAGTCACTTTTTTATTACTTTCCTTTACTATTTATTTGACACTGGTAAAGGCAGCCCCATCAGTGTGAAACTGTGAGTCTCCCCTTACCTGTATCTACAGCTATCACTGTGCTTGAAGCTGGGGCTACAGATTGTGTACTATCATGCTGATATATGGCTTCTACAGCAGGGACAGAAATGCAAAGTCACCTTAAAGCAGCCAGTGGCAGTTAATCTAACCATGGCAACATAATGCAGGGAGCCTGGCTCCTGGAGCAATCAGTTTTGCATCTGTGACATTGTGCCCAATTTCACCTGTGGCTCATTATTACCATAGGTCAGCTCATATGGATGGATGCCAGGGAAACATTCTCAGTTCCTCTTTTGTTACACTCAGGAAAATTTGGAGCCCCCAACCCAAACAGACACAAGACTGGGCTTGCTGCCTGGTTTTGCAAGGTAGTGCGTTATGGATGCAAAGTCAGAGATAAGAGGCTATGGCTGCCTCTACCCTAAACCAGTGGATGAAAGCATCAGGAGTCCTATGGGGAGGGTCACTGACAACCAGGTTTCACATTCACTCATTACTACAGCATCCCTAGTAACCAAAAACAACTCCAAGCCAAGGTAGATAAATTTGCAAGTTAAATTCTGAGGAGTACAGAAGCTCAAACTGTGGTTCAACAGCTCTGTCCCTAGGGGTGCACTATGACTCATCTGCTTCATGAGGGGTTCCAGGCTGCCTTCAAAATTGTTGCTGCTCTGAAAGAGAAAAGACAGAGAGTTCTGAAGCCTCTGGGACCTCATTCTTTTCCATACTAATTGGCATGTTCATCTCCAAGGCTTTTGTTTCATTGCAATCTGTCCATTCTCACCGTTGATGAGTCACACCTTGAAAGAGGATTCCCTGGTGTCTCTGCTGCCTATGGTACCACCAAATACCACTGTGTTTCTGATAAAAAACAAGAGGGGGATGTTGTAAATGCCATGTTGCCAATGATGCTAAGGTCATGGCTCAGTCCCAAGCATAGTGTTGAGCATGACTCATGTGTTTCTCCATGCTCTATCCCAAGCTGGACCAGCTCTCATGCTGACACATGACCTCAGAGGGCTGACAGAAGAAGGACAGCACTCTGTGCAAAGTTTTCTCTGCTCCCAGCGCAGATCTCACTGATGGATAACTCAAGGACCATCTTCCTGCCACACAAAGCCTTCTGGCCCAGAAGCTCCTTGTTGGCAGGGTAAGTCTTCTTTGGTTCTTAAGAAAGGGTCATTTAATAAGTTAATAATGAACAAATGAATAACCAAGAGTGGGATGAAAATACTTCTCAGTCTCTAAGGGCTACTGCTGAACTGTTTAGCCTCCCACATTGGCCAGTGGACCTACTACAGGATACATGACACCTAGTCCTACAGATTTACAGCTAGATCTTCCTCAGATTTACAGCTAGAATGTCCTCATGAAGCCAGCCCAATCTTTTATCAGGATCAGGGATCACAGAACACACTTGTAATTTTATGTTGACCAAACATAGTCTTCCAGTAGCCAGCTACTTCCTTGATCTCATAGCCTAATAGATCTTTGGATTTCCTTCTGGGGTCTGCAAGCAGGCAAACTTGCTGTCTCTTCCCCAAAACAGAGTTTTAGATACCCCTAGAGGGTGGCCACATTCCCCAAGGAATCTTCTCTTCTTCATTCTGAACAGTCCTTTCCCTTATGTCTTTTCTTCACCTATCCTGATAGTTTTCTTTTTTACACATCAGGATGTACCCAGCCTTATTCAAGTGTGAGGCCCAGAACTAAGCTGAAGATGCTGGGCAAAGTCTGATCAGCAGGGAGTCACTATTTTTCCCTTCCTAGACAGAGCAGCCAACTACTATGGAAGCTCTTTCTCTAGCACATTATATTGTGGACCCCTTTTGAGTTTATAGTCAACCAAACTGGATGTTTCTCTTCTGAGTTTATTCAGAGCCAGAGATCTTTAATCAGGGTAATAAAATTTATTTTTAAAAAACATGATGGGTTTTTATGTAACCCTTTAAAAAATCATCTTGTTCTGTTTGGCCAGGGTCCTACATCCTTTTCTCCAGGTCTTGCATCGTTGGTAAATTTGGAAAATCTTTCTGTCTTCAAATTTGTGGTCAATCCAGATCAAGAACTAAGTTCTAACACATGTCACATTAGGTGCCTACTCAATGTGGAACCCCAGCTCTTAGGAACAGATGCTGTAGTTGCTACTTTTTGTTGTAGTTGCTAAGGTAGTTGTGAGTTCATCCAGGGGTATGAACATTCAACTAATATTTCTGGGGAAGTCATGAGAATTTTTACTGGGTGGCTTAACTCTGAGATGCCTAGAATGTCACAAGTGGAAGGCCACTTTTTGATCACCTGTTCCTTTTCTTTGTTGGACAGGTAAGGTTAAAAACCAAGAGAAAGGCAGATGTTTGTCCCAAAGTCACCCCTGTGGTAAAAAGAATGAAGCTTTATCACAGTGCAGTTTAGACCTTGTCCTCTTTACATTGCTGCAGGGTCTCTTCACAAAGGGACAATGTACAGTCACATTGTTTCCATCAAAGAATATGTGCAGGTTTCTTCTGACATTGAAAATAAAAGTAGAGACATGCTTTCCCAGTTTTTTTTCTCCAGTACAGCAGTAGAAAATTATAAAGCATCATTCTTTCTTTTCATTTGACACTGAATGTCACCCACCTCTAACATACCTAGTGCTAAGGCAAGTCTCTGGATATTGCAGCCATGACTCTTCCCTTCTGTTTGGGGTGGTACAAAATGACCAGGGCTAAGTGGAGTATACAAGTAGCCCAAGGTAACAAGACATGAGGCAGATTGGGGACAAAACCCTCAGTGGGGTGCTCAGATAGCTATTAGTTATTACAAGCTCCTCTCTTAGAGTAAGGAGTCTGTATACCTACATTCACGTATACTTTTCACAGATTTGGCTTGAATGGAAGCAAAGCAGTAGATATAAAATTTTTGCCAGTAAACTTCTTAACCAACTGATAAACTTATTTTTCACTTGGCTTATTGTGCTATTTTGGGTTTTTAATTTCCACTTAACTTCCAGCTCCAGAGCTCATATATCCACTTTCACTGGAAGGAGGAAATCATTTATCAGGAGCTGATCAAGCCAACCCAATACTTACATTTGTGCTTCTGACTAGGCTTCTGGTCCTTTCTTACTGATATCATCTCTCTCTCTGGCTCCTCAGCCTTCATGGTTATTCACTGTGTCTCTCTAGCACTCTGTCTCTGTCTTTTCTCATTGTCTTTGTTGTCTCTTTTTTCTCTATTGCTTGCTCTCAGACTCTCTCTCTCTCTCTCTCTCTCCTTGTCTCCCTTTACTCTGGCCTTAGGCCCATCTCCTAATCCCTGAAATCTAAAACTTATACTGACTTTAACCCCTCCAAGAAACACCAATAATTTCCCTCCAAACCTATATCTGTGGTCTTTGCCTCTAGCTGCCTAACTTTGAGCAATCACTTAGTTAATGGAACAGTTGATATTGAGGATTTAGCACAAGCTTTTCTCAAAGAAAAAAAAATAAAAACACTCTTAGGCTTTGGAAAACTTAGAGTAAAAAAGAAGGGCAACCATTGGGACTCCCTGGGGCTTAGCTTGGCTTGCAAAAATTTACCCTGATCACTTGGAAGTGACTTATAATGAAAGGTGCCTGGGGTCAAATGAAGGAGGCAGAGTACTTATTTAGGGCCACCCTTCCTCTTAGCACACCCTTTCCATGGCTCCCCATTGCCCACTAGATGAAAATGAAGCTCTTTAGCCTAGAGCACAAGATCTGGTGTGTCATGCCCCTGCTGTCATCTCCATCTTCACCTCCCAACATGCCTCACATATACCTTCTTCAGTCATTCCAAGATTTCCACTTTTCCGTAATCTCACCCTTTATTTCCATGGCTTTGTGCCTTTGTCCATGTTGTTTACTCACCTGAAGTTCCTCTTCCTCCTTCAACATTACCCAATCAACAGTGTCCTGTAAATTTTTTAAATTATTTATTTATTTATTTTTAGAGAGAGGGGAAGGGAAAAAGAGCAGGAAAAATCAATCAGTTGCCTCTCCCATGCCCCAAACTGGGGACTTGGCTCAAAGCCCTGGCATGTGCCCTGACTGGGAATTGAACTGGCAACCTTTTGCTTTGTGAAAAAATGCCCAACCCACTGAGCCACACCAATCAGGGCTCCTGTAGTTTTTTTTAAAGTCCTGTTCATTTCCATACCAAATCAAAATTTGCCTCAATGGTTCAGCCTTTAACAACTATTCATTGAACATCTACTATGAGCCAAATACTCTTCTTGGTACTGAAAGCATAATTTTGAATGAGACATATAAAGTCTCTGCCCTTATGAAACTTTTAGCTTTAGTAAAAGAGACAGATATTTATCGTATAAGCGCATCAGTAAAGATACGACATCTGGGCTAGCAGCTATGAAGAAGGGGCCCAAGATGCAATGAGAACCATGTAATGAAGAACTAATATAGAAGGTTGGGAAGTCTTCCTTGCAGAGATAGTGTATTAACTGAAGCATAAATAGGAGGAATTAACTAGATTTTAGCCAAAGGGATCTATATGTGCAAAGGCTACAAGCAGAATGCTTATCTGTGTCTGAGGAAGAGCCAGAGTGTCAGTGTAGCCAGAACACAATGGAGGATGGGGAGAGAGGCAGGAGATGAGGTCAGAGAGGTGAGCATGGGCCAGGTTAAGCAGGGTTTGTAGGCTAGGATGAAGAGTTTGAATTTTTATTTTAGAGATTTTATTTATTTATTTTTAGACAGAGATGGAGGGAGGAGAAAAAGAGGGAGAGAAACATCAATGTGTGCTTGCCTCTTGTGCCCACCGCTCCCCCGCCACTGGGCACCTGGCCCACAGCCTAGGGATGTGCCCAAGACTGGGAATCGAACCTGTGGTCTATTGGTGGAGATCCTTTGGTTTTCAGGCAGGCCAGTGCTCAATCCACTGAGCCACACCAGCTGGGGCTGGATTTTATTCTTTATGATATGGAAAACCTCTGGAAGATTCTGAACAGGAGTTATTAGCTTTGTAATTATCCTCCTGGCTGCTGTGAAGAGACTAGACTTTGAAAAAGTAGGCAAGAACAGAGGCAGGAAGACTGTTTAGGAGGCTACTGCAGTCATTTAGGCAAGAGATGGTGGTGCTAGGACCAAGGTGATAGAAGTAAGGGTGAGAAAAAGAGAGAGTTAAGAATTAGAGTTGACATAATGTAAAGTATATTGGGAAGTAGAAGGGGTGTGAATAGTAGAGACATTTATTGAGTGGAGAATACAGGAGAAGAGAAACAACTTGTAAAAGATCTTGAGTCTTGCTTTAGACCAGTTGGAATGGAACATGATAATATTAGCTAATATTTCTTCAGTGCAGTAGAGGGTACTCTGTTCCAGGACCCTTTCCATACATTTTACATGTATTACCTCACTCCTCCTCAAACCCTATGAGGTATATGATGATGATGATTTTCATTTTTAAATGAGATAACAGAGTCTCAGAAATTAAATAATCTCTCAACTAGTCACTGAAGGAGCCAAGATTTAAGCCAGGCAGTTGGGCCCATGAGCCTGAACCGCTACTTACTAGGCTCAGCTGCTGCTCATATTGAGTTTGCAGCCTTACAACACCCAACAGGTGACTGAAGCTGTGGGCTTGATGCTCACAGTGCAGTCTGGGCTGGAGCTAGAGGTTTAGAAATCACAGGCACAGAGGTCATCACTGAAGTTACAGAGGTCATCAGTGAAGTTGCTGACCTCTTCCTAGGCCACTCACTGAGCTGGCCTAGGGAGAGGTCACCATGACAGCTTGCCCTCAGCTCCCCAGCATCTGCACATCCATTAATTTAAAAATCATTCAAGAGGGTCTCTAAGGGCAAATTTCTGGCAAGGCACTGGGTTTTCGGACACAAAGGCAACTGGGTCCCTACCTTCAGCAAGCTCACAGACTTCTGGGGAAGGCAACAAAACTCAGAGCCAGCCTGAGAATCTATATGGGTAAAAATCCTAGGGGCTTAAATGGAGTTGAGATGTGGTTCAAGAGGATGGATATTATATTTCTGATTCTGTTTTTCTGGTAGAATCCTTTAGATAGAGATAGAGATATGATGATGATGATGATGGAGGATGGATAGATAGATAATAGAGATGAAGGTAGATGTATTGCAAGGAATTGGCTTATTCAATTTATTGCAGTCAATTGATGACTCAATTGTGCAGCTGGTGAAGCAATTCTGAAATCCACAGGACAAGCCATCATGAAAGTCAGGCTGGAAACTCTAAATCAGGAGCTGATGATATCACCCAAGAAGCTAGAACTTCTTTCTCCAAAAAACAGGAAGACAGAGGCTGAGTAGGTGGAAGTTGAGCCCAGTCGCTTGTGGCCCAAAATGGATTTTTGGCTGATCTGCCAAAAAGTGACCTAAACAATCAATGGGATCCCAGCTGATATGAATTTTTGAAGCCAAGGAGTACAGAAGATGCTTTGCACTGTCCGGTAAAAGATTTTATAAGGGGAAATGCCCTGTGTGAGGAAACTACAGAAGAGGGTAGAACAGACCAAAAACGAAGCTTAGTGGCTCCTTCCCCTCCTGAAGCAGGACGCTAGTCCCAGGCAGGGAAGCCACCAACCCTAACTGGGAGAGACATGGAAGGATATACAAAGTCTGGGAGACTTAGGCTACATATACACAGCAAGCAGCTTGTCCATAGCTATAGTGCCAACCAGGAGAGTTGCAGAGAGAAATTCTATCTCCTAAAACTATTGGAGGCGCTGGCAGGACATGGACAGCCCTGGCCAGAGACACTTTGTGCTTTTTGGGAATATGGAGTGTGTGGAGAACTGGCCCAGGGCTTGGTGCAGCAGCCTGGGGGCCACATAGAGACTCTTACTTTTCTTAAAGATTTTATTTATTTATTTTTACACAGGGGAAGGGAGAGAGAAAGAGGAAGAGAAACATCAATGTGTGGTTGCCTCTTACCAGCCCCCTACTGGGGACCTGGCCTGCAACCCAGGCATGTGCCCTGACTGGGAATCGAAGTGGCGACCCTTTGGTTTGCAGGCCCACACTCAATCCACTCAGCCACACTAGCCAGGGCTAGAGACTCTTTTAAAAGAGGAGCTGAGATGAGGCTTAGCAGGGACTCTGTACTCGCACACATGTGCACAGCAGCTCTGCCAACAAAGAAACCAGAGTGAAAGCACAGTTTGATCCCACTGAGTCCTGCTGCACAGGAAGAATAGAAAGTGTCACATTGAAGGGACTGTGACACCCAACCCAGCATAGTTAGTGAGCAGGGAGCTGTGCAAAGTGGAAAGTTCAGGCCTGAGTCTCCTGGGGGAGCAGCAGCCTGGGGGCTGGACAACCAGAAGCTGAATGCCTGAGATTCATTGCAGCCATGCAGGTTCCCTCACAGGCAGGTGTGCCCAACCCCCACCTGCAGGATTGCAGGCTCTGCAGATCAGTGAGGCCACGGTCAAAAGCTCTCTTCTCCGTGCATATCCACAGGGGAAATAAGGAGAAGCTCTGAAAGGGACCTTTCTGAACTTCTGTCACAGTACAAGCTACACTGGTTCTTCAGACCCTGATTAACTAAAACCAGCAGAGCAGAGACATTAGAGACAGGTGCCACAAGGTGTATTCAGGACCCTGCCAAGCCTCTGCTCTTAGATAGAGCTGCCATCAGTGCCAAACAGGAATAAGCTGCCCCTTTTACACAGACTGGCCTCTCACAGGAAACGGACAGCTAATACAACAGAAACTATACATTATTGGAAATAATCTGGTACAGACCAAGACTTGTGGCTGGGAGGGGGGCGGGAAAGCACTCCCACCATCTTTCCTGAACACAGTATCCCCTTGGGGTGACCAAAAGATTCCACACTCCTGATTGCACTAGAGGCCCCCTCTGCAGGCAGGTGGAGGTAGTACTGGCAGTGCTCTCAAACAGATGAATCACTCCTGGGCCTTGTGCTGATGGAAAGCTGGCAGTGCAAAACAGTGGAGACCAGCCAAGCCTGAAGGAGACAGCCACAGACTGTGGATCACTTGTACTCTAAAGCAGACTGCTTAGGGCTAGACTAGGACACCATCTGACATTAGCAAGGGAAGATCCAGAAAGAGAAGACAGTGGCAAACACTGGATTCTGCTAAGGTGAACTCCACCACGGTCTTCTTTATTATTTGTGTTATTTTTTCACATGCATAGATTTTAACAGTTTTGTTTTTCTTCATTTGTTCCTATTATTTCACTACTTTTTATTTTGGTTAATTTCAAACCCCATGTTTTACTTCTCCCTCCTTTTATCCCACCTTGCTTTCTTCCTTCCTCAGTTTGTTTTTGTTTTAAGTTTTATTTTTCCCTTTCTATGACTTGTTACTATTCTGCACTCTTACTATTTCTCTTCCTTTCAGCCCCTTGAAACCATTTTTTTTTGCCATTAGTCATCTCAAATTCTTTTTTCCATTTCTCACAATATCCTTATTCTCTCTCCACCTTGGTTAATCTTAGCTCATTGGTTGATGATATGGAGGTTGTTGTAGCATTTCTTCAAATTTATTCCTACGT
>CM052552.1:38870058-38881523 GCA_028533065.1 Trachops cirrhosus | reverse complement strand
TCCCTTGCTTCCACCCTCCCCCTTGGTTTTGTTCATGTGTCCTTTATAGTAGTTCCTGAGCACCCTTTCCCCCACTGTCCCCTACTCCCTCCTCTCTGGCTATTGTTAGATTGTTCTTAATTTCAATGTCTCTAGTTATATTTTGTTTGCTTTTTTCTTTTGTTTATTATGTTCCAGTTAAAGGTGAGATCATATGGTATTTGTCCCTCACCACCTGGATTATTTCACTTAGCATAATGCTCTCCAGTTCCATTCATGCTGTCACAAAGCGTAGGTGCTCCTTCTTTCTCTCTGCTGCATAGAATTCCATTGTGTAAATGTACCATAGTTTTTTGATTCACTCATTTGCTGATGGGAACTTAGGTTGCTTCCAGCACTTGGCTATTGTAAATTGTGCTGTTATGAACATTGGTGTACATAGGTTCTTTTATTTTTTTATTTCTTTACAATTCATATTATACTCTTCCCTTTTCTTACTCTATTTTGTATTCTTCATCCCTTTTTTATTTACAATGTAAATTTTCTTTTCTTTCTTTCTTTGCCTTGTTTCTATTCCCTACTCTTATTATTTCTCCCCATCTAGCCTCTCAAAATAATTTTTCTTTTGTTAGTCATCTCATATCCATTTTTCATTGCTTTTAATAGTCTTAATCTCTTTCTATTTTATAAAGATTTGCTCATTTGTTGTTGATAGTGAGGTCGTCAGTGGAGGTTATTTTTGCAAGTATACGTTTTGTTTTCTGGGTTGTTTTGTTTTGCTTCAACAGCACCTATACAACAGCATACAAGATGTGGTGGGCAGTGTGACTCTCAGTCAGCCAGCTGGAGGGAAGAATCCAGCAAAGAATGACTCAACAACAACTAAAACCCAGTTACAATATGAGAGTGCACATAAAGAGCATAAAGGGCATCCCAACAGTATCCAGCTCAGGAGATCAAGAAGACTGCAAAACTGACACCCACAGATGTCCTATCACAGAATGCCACCTCACCTCTTGAAGACAGGTAGTCAGAACATATCTATCTAACATGCCAAAACAAACAAGAAGAGTCACCTAAATTAAATGTTACCTAGAGTCACCTAGATTAAATGCTCCAATCAAAAGACATAGAATAGCTGAATGGATAAGAAAACACAACACACATATATGCTATCTACAAGAGACCCACCTCAGAAGAAAAGATCTATGCTGGTTGACAGTGAAGGGATAAAAATATATTTCAGGTAAACAAACATGAAAAGAAAATCTGGGGTAGCAACATTTCTATCAGACAAAATAGACTTCAAACAAAGGGCATAACAAGAGACAAACAAGATCACTATATAATATTTAAGGGAGTAGTCCAACAAGAAGATATAACACTTGTAAACGCATATGAACCCAACATAGAAGCACCTAAATATATAAGGAAAATCTTGGAGGACTTTCAAGAAAGATATTGACAGCAGCACACTCATGGTATGGGATTTTAACACTCCACTGTCAACAATTGATAGATCTTCCAAAGAATCAACAAGGATATTGTGGCATTGAATAACACTCTAGATCAAATGGTATTAACTGATATATACAGAACTTTTCACCCCAAAGAAGCAAAATGTACAGTCTTTTCCAATGTACATGGAACATGTTTGTGTCCTACATGGTAAGACATGGTAGGATGGTAGGACACAAAACAAGCCTCAAAAAGTCCAAGAAAATTGAAATCATATCAAGCATCTTCTCAGATCAAAATGGCTTGAAACTGGAAGCCAACCTCAAGGAAAAAACTCAAAAACATTCAAATATATGAAGACTGAATAACATATTATTAAATAATGAATGGGTTGATAATAAGATCAAAGAAGAAACCAAAACTTGCCTGGAAACAAAGGAAAATGAACACACAACAGCCCAAAACCTAATGGACACACTGAAGGCAGTCCTGAGAAAGAATTTTATAGCAATAGAAGCATACCTAAAAAAGATAGAAACATTTAAAATAAACAACCTAGCACTATACCTACAAGAACTAGAGGAACAACAACAAACAAATCCCAGAGTGAGTAAAAGGAAGGAAATAACCATGATCAGAACATAATTAAATGACATAGAGACTAAAAAAACAATTCAAAGGATTAATGAATACAGGAGCTGATTCTTTGAAAATATAAACAAAATTGACAACCTTTAACCAGACTCCTCAAGAAAAAGAGAAAACCCAAGTAAATAAAACCAGAAATGAAAGAGAAATTACAAGTTATACCACAGAAATACAAGGGATTGTAAGAAATTACTATGAATTACAAGAAATTGGACACCCTGGGAAAAATGGGCATATACCTTGAGAGCTGCAATCTGCCAAAACTGAATCAAGAAGCAGCAGAAAGCCTTAACAGACTGATAACAACAACTGAAATTGGAGCAATAAACAAAAAACTCTAGGCCCACAAAAGCCCTGGATTGGATGTCTTCACAGGCAAATGTTATCTAACATTTAAAAAATAACTAACTCCTATCCTTCTCAAACTATTCCAAAAATTTCAAGAAGAGGGAAATCTCCCAAATCCCTTCTTTATGAGGCAAATATAATCCTAATTCCAAAACCAGGTAGGGACACAACAAAAAAAGGAGTGTAAAAGCCAATATCTCTGATGAACATAGATGCTAAAATCCTTAACACAATATTGGCAAATCACATCCAGCAATACATTAAAGATCTTACACCATGATCAAGTGAAATTCATCCCAGGGAAGTAAGGATGGTACAATATTCACACATCAATAAACAAAATACACCACATAAAGAAAATGGAAAGACAAAAATCACATGATAATATATAGATATTTGAAAAACATTTGATAAAATCCAGCATCCATTTATAATAAAAACACTCAGCAAAGTGAGAATAGAAGGGGAATGACTCAGCATAATAAAGGCCATATACAAGAAACCTACAGACAACATCAGGCTCAAATGGCCAAAAACTAACAGCTTTCCCCTTAAGTTCAGGAACAAGAGAAGGGTGTCTGCTTTTACCACTCTTATTCAACATAGTACTGGAAGTTCTAGCCACAGTGATCAGAGAAGAAAAAGAAGTAAAAGACATCCAAATTGGAAAGGAGGCAGTAAAACTGCCATTATTCACAGATGACATGGTACTGCACATAGAAAATCCTATAGTCTCCACCAAAAAACTACTCAACCTAATAAGTGAATTTGGTAAAATAGTGAGATATAAAGTGAATATTCAGAAATTGAAACATTTTAATACAACAAGAATGAAATATCAAAAAGAGAAACTAGGAAAAAATCCCATTTACTGTAGCAACAAGAAAAATAAAGTACTTAGGAATAAATTTAACCAGGAACTAACAGACCTGTATTGGAAAACTATAGAACACTGAGAAAAGAAATTAAGGAAGATACAAATAAATGGAAACATATACCATCTTCATAGATAAGAAGAATTAACATAATTAAATTGTCCATACTACCCAAAGCCACTTATATATTCAATGCAATTCCTATTAAAATATCAATGGCATATTTCACAGACTGTAGAACAAATATTTCAAATATTTATATGGAACCAAAAAAAGACCCCAAATAGCCTCAGCAACTTTGAGAAAGAACAACAAAGTAGGAGGGATCACAGTACCTCATATCAAACTGTATTACAAGGCCACTGTAATCAAAACAGTCTGGTACTGGCATAAAAACAGACACATAGACCAATGGAACATGATACAGAGCCCAGAAATAAACCCATGGGCCCATGGTCAATTAATATTTGACAAAGGGAGCATGAGCATACAGTGGAGCAAAACTAACCTCTTCAATAAATGGTGTTGAGTCCTGGCTGGTGTAGCTCAGTGGATTGAGCACTGGTCTATGGACTGAGGGGTTTCTGGTTCAATTCCCAGTCAGATTACATGCCTGGATTTCAGGCCGGCTCCCCAGGTCAGGACATGCAAGAGGGAACAGATTGATGTATTTCTCACACATCACGTTTTTCTCCTTCTATTTTTCTCCCCTCTCTCTCTATAAATAGATAGATAAATAAATAAATAAATAAATAAATACTTTTAAAAATAAATAAATAAATGGTATCGGGACAACTGGACCGGTACATGCAAATAAAATGAAACTAGACCACCAGCTTACACCATACAGCAGAAAAAAAATCAAAATAGATAGCCCTGACTGGTTTGCTCAGTGGATTGAGCATGGGCCAGCAAACCAAAAGGTCACTGGTTCGATTCCTAGTGAGGCCACATGCCTGGGTTGCAGGCCAGGTCTCCAGTTGGGGATGAACAAGAGGCAACTACACATCGATGTTTCTCTCCCTCTCTTTCTCCTTCCCTTCCCCTCTCTCTAAAAATAAATTTTAAAAAGTATTTTTAAAAAAATAAAAATGGATAAAAGACTTAAATATATGCTGTGACACCATAAAAATCTTAGAGGAAAACATAAGCAGTAAAGTTTCAGATACCCCATGTAGCAATATTTTTGCCCATATATCACCTAGGGCAAAGGAAATAAAGGAAACATAAACAAATGAGATACATACAATTAAAAAGCTTCTGTACAGCTAAAGAAATCATCATCAAAATGAAAAGAGAACCAACTGTATGGGAAAACATATTTCAGTGATACACCAGCAAGATTTTGATCTCTAAAATTTATAAAGAAGTCACATGACTCAACACCACAAAGACAAGCAATCTAATTAAAAAATAGGCAAAAAACCTGAATAGACACTTCTCCAAGGAGGACATACAGATGACCCATAGACATATGAAAATATGCTCAGCATCACTAGCCATCAGAGAGGTACACATTAAAACCACAATGAGATACCACTTCATACCAGTCAGGATGGTCACCATTAATAAATGAACAAACAAGTGCTGGTGAAGATGTAGAGAAAAGGGAACCCTTGTGCACTGTTGGTGGGAATGCAGACTAGTGCAGCCACAGTGGAAAACAGTATGGGATTTCCTAAAAAAAAAACTAAAAATGGAGCTGCCTTTTGACCCAGTCCTTCCACTGCTTGGAATATACCCTAAGAATCCTGAAACATCAATTCAAAAGAACCTATGCACCCCAATGTTTATAGCAGCGCAATTTACAATAGCCAAGTGCTGGAAATAGCCCAAGTGCCCATCAGTTGGTGAGTGGATAAAAAACCTGTGGTATATTTTCACAATGGAATACTACACAGCAGAAATAAAGAACTCCTACCTTTTGCAACAGCATGGGTGAAACTGCAGACTATTATGCTAAGTGAAATAAGCCTGTCAGTGAAAAACAAATATCATATGATCTCACCTATAAGAGGAATCCAATGAACAAAATAAACTAATTAGCAAAATAGAACCAGAGGCATGAAAACATGGAACAGACTGACAAAATCCAGAGGGGAGAGTTGAGGGAGATAATGGTAAAAAATAGGGGAAGGGACTAGTCAAAGAACATGTATGAATGACCCATTGACATGGACAACAGTGTGGGGGGGTTGACTATGGGAGCAGGGAGTAGGCTGCACAGAGGACAACAAAGTGGGAAAATTGTAATAGAATAACAATAAGAAAAAAATTTTAAGAACTTTTTTCTCATGGTAACCTCAGGTTTGTTCTTAAGGTCTTCAACTGATTGACTGAGACCTACCTACATTATCAAGGGTAATCTTTCTTTACTTAGAGTCAACTAATTGTAATTGTTAACCACGTGCACAAAATACTTTCACTGCTACACCTAGATTAGTGTTTGATTGAATAATTGAGGGCTATAACCTGGCCAAGTTGAAACATAGAACTGACCATCAACCACAGGCACTCGGGACAGAGACATTAAAGATCTTTTATTCAGCAAATATTGAGTGAGCACCAGGTACTGGATTATAGTAGTAAACAAGACAGATGATAATCCCTGGTCTCAAGGAGCTAACAACCCAGCCTCATCAATGCTTTGGTGGTTAGGAATCTCTGTCCCATTAGGAATGTTTACCTACTGGACTGTGAGCTCCATACATTTCTGGTGTTGGAGTCATGTGTGAGTCTTCAATGACATGTCTCTCCAAGGGCTCAGCACAGGAACTAGCAGCTAGAAGGTGTTAAGTAAATGGTGATGCAATAAATTTGTCTTTATGACCGTGAAAGTGGACACAAATCAGTCAGGTAGGCATCTTAACTCTCATGCCTTTCTGAACTGTGGAACATCCAAGTGGGACACAGGGCCTCAGCGATCACTGTGATACATTCCATTTCTTTGACTTCAAATGGCCTGTCTCCCTTAATACAGTTTTACCTTGGCCTGTCCTGGAAGCTTTTGTACAGCTGTCACTCCACAGTCAGACCCACCTGAAAGTCCTTTCACCCTCTGGACAATAGTCCCTGAAGCATTGTCAGACAAGTTGGGCCTCTGGTTTGGGAACTCCATTTTGAAGACGAAACCACAAGAGACCTCTTTGACTCAGGCCTGGTCTTTGCTAAGTCAGTGTATGATTTATTTAGCACGCACAGTGAGGAATTGGAAGGCCTGATTCCCCTAAACAAAAAAAAGACACAAGGAGCATCTTAGCTCCACTAGTGCTTGGGCTCTGGTAGATAAATTTCTAGTCTTCCACCTTCACAGAGAGTGGGAAATTGAGGGGCCAAGACAATTGTAAGGCAAACTGGGCTTTTAGATGTTGAATTAAGCCCAAAGTGTCCTGGCCCCAGGGAAGCCTTGTGAATTAGATTAGAGGCAGGACAACCACTACTGACACAGCAGCCTATAACCTCCAGGCTGGAACTAATCTCTACAGCAGCATTCCCCATCCTTTTTGGTACCAGGGACCTATTTCATGGAAGACAATTTTTCCATGGATGGAGCAGGGTGGGGTGGGGGGAAAGGAGGCAGAGAGAGCTCTGGCAGTAATGCGAGCAAAGCTTTACTGGCTTGCCAGCTGCTCACCTCCTGCCACGCAGCACAGTTCCTAACAGGCCATGGACTGGTACTGGTCTGCAGCCTGGAGGTTGGGGACCCCTGCTCTAGAGGAATGGTCCTCTGAACTCATGCTATGCAAAGCATGGTTCACAGGCTAATACTGGTTGATGAGATAAGTACAGCAATAACAGTAGGGGTTTAGGTACTGTTTTAGCAATTTGACATGAGTGAAACACAGAAGTGTGTGATTTTGCATTTTATAAGAGTACACATTGTGACTAAATGGAGATTGAAAAACTTGTCCTTACATCCCAGGTAGTGTGAGAAGCACTGTTCTAAACTACTGGTTCTTCAGCCAGTGGGTGAGTCAGAAGAGTAGGGAATGACATCTATGTTTTTAAACTACTCCCCAGATGACTCCCATGTCAGTTTGGGAACCAGGGGACCAGTGGAGTTCAGTGATCTACACCCCAAACACAGGTACAACTTCCATCTTCCTATGGCCATGCGACCACTCCTCTCACACCTCCAGGATGAAGGGCTCCCATTCTGAGGCAGCTGCTGGCCTTGAGAAAGTGCTTACTCTGATGGAGTTGGAATGCTGAGTGGCAGGTGTGCCCCTGTGAGATTCCACTTGGGATGGTATCTATGACCATAGGATGCTAGGATCAAGTCTTTCTGCTGAACTATTGCTCAGGCTGACTGCCTATCTACATTCCCAACCCCTCTTCAAGAGGTCTCAGGAATTCCCGCTGTTTGCACCATCTCTACTGCTGGCTTCCTCACTGTAGTTACCAGCACCACCATGTCCTTTTCTTCCTCTTCCTGACCCATGTTCCCTGCTTGCCTACTGGAGGGTAGGAGAACTTGATCTGTTAAGACTCATTCAACCTTTTACACATCAATCTTGCAATACTCACACCCCATCTAGCTCCAGAACTACTTCCACTGACTCCCAAATACTCCTCTGCTTTGAACATACCATTCCAACTATGCTTGACGAACTCCCTTGAAATGTCTAGTGATCTTTAGTTTTTGTCTCTTCAAAGAAGTTCTTGCCATGCTTTCCCTTTAACTTGATTATCTAGGTAGAGAGTGGCAGTGGCAAGTGTTCATGCTTGGGGCATGAGTTGTCTATTTTCTTTAAGCAGTGTGTTAGCTTAGTGTGGTGGCAAGAGATAAAGACAAGGACTCAGGAAGCATTAATTCAAGTTCCACCCATCTGACAAACATTTTACATCTTTGGGAATCCCTACCTCTCTCTGAGCTTCAGTGTTCTCATCTATAAAATGAGGTTGTCATCATCAGAGGTTTCTTGTGGGTTCTGAAATAAAACAAGGGGCCCAAAAGAGATTTGTGATGGCTGAAGCACTAGCTCTTACGAAGAAGAAACTCTACTCTTAATCTGACGGAAAGGAGGGCTTGCCATTCTGCTACTAAATGTGTCAATGCCATCAGCTTGTTTATATGGGACTTAAGAAAAGAAGGCATTGAAAGAAAAACGGCCTTGAAATAGGTAAATCAATTTGTATAGAAGAAGAGCAAAGAGAAAGACTTCTTGTACCAGATACTAAGATTTAATACAAAGGGCCCTGGCTGGTGTAGCTCAGTGCATTGAGCACAGGCTGTGAACCAAAGGGTCGCCGGTTTGATTCCCAGTCAGGGCACCTATCTGAGTTGCAGGCCAAGTCCCCATAAAGAGCACAAGAGAGGCAACCACACATTGATGTTTCTCTTCCTCTCTTTCTCCCTCCTTTCCCCTCTAAGAATAAATAAATAAAATCTTTTTTTAAATTTTGTAAAAAGATATTATACAAAGGTATAGTTACTTAAAAAATGACAATAGCTACTGGTGCAGGAGGAAAAAGACCCCAAGGAAAATAATAAAAAATTAATAAATATGTATTAAAGTTGGAACCACAAATCAATAAACAAAAGAAGAGTTTTTGAGTAAATATGTCTAAGAAAACTGATTAAATTCCCACCTCACACCACATATAAAAATTGATTTCTAACAGATTAAAAATGTAAATATAAAAGATAAGAAAATAAAGTTATTGAAAAAAAATATAGGAGAATACCTTTTGGTTTTGAAAAGGGCAAAGATCAGACCTAAAATAAAACCTATCAATACATATTGATAGATTTGATTAAACAAAATGAATAATTTCTGTTAAAAATTATAACCTTAGAAAAAATAAATGACTGAGAGGTGAATACATTTGTGATATCTAAAATTAAACCAACAAGACAGAATCATTCAGCAAAAAGACAAAAATTCAAATTTAAAAAAATTGTTTGAATAGGCAATTTACATCTTTTACATGTGAAAAGATGCTCAAGCTCACTAGTAACTAAGGATATGAAAATTAAAACAACAATGAAATTCATTTGGCCCCTTTCAGTTTGGTAAGTATTACAAAGTCGGAAAATACCAAAAAGAAAAAAAAAAAAGAAAAGACCAACTGTCAGCAAGGATCAGGTGATAGTGGAGCCCCCATGCCTTCCTGATTGGAGTGTAAAGTACACTACTGTTTGGAGAGTAAAAAGACAGGCTTAGTAAAACAAAATGCAGGTTTACTCTCTGATCCACTGAGGCCACATTTGGGACCTATCTCAATGCAAGTCCCATCAGGACATGTCCAAGGAGAGCCACTGTGGCATTGCATGGAATGGAACATGCCATTTTTCAATTCCCAAGAGAACAGATAGTCAAAATAAGAAACTACCCCTGAACGGTATGGCTCAGTTGGTTGGACATTGTTCTGCAAAGCAAGTGGTTGCCAGTTCAATTCCCAGTCAGGGCACATGACTGAGTTGCAAGTTCGGTCCCCAGTCAGGGTGCCTGTGAGAGGCAACCAATCGATGTTTCTCTCTCACATTGATGTCTCTCCCTGCTTTCCACCCCCTTCCCCTCCCTCTAAAAATAAATAAATAAATATTTTTAAAATAAAAAAAACTAAGCAGCAGTTTGAAGTAACTTGATGTATGCACAGCATGGACTAATATAACAATTACAATGTTGATTTTTTTAAAGTAAGAAACAGAAGAAGATTTATAGCACAATGACATTTATGCAAATTAAAACACATGCAAAAATACAGTATATTTTACAAGAGCACATACATATTCAGAGACGCTTATCAAATGCCTTAGAATAGGTAGCCATGAAAGGGAAGAAAGGATGCAGGAATCTGAAATTAAGGGGAAAAAATAAAATGAGAAAGGGTCCTTGCACAACCCATGGATGATTCTATAGCCAGCTCTGAACTGAGTGGTGGATTTAATTCCACTCTCTGCACCTGAAGTTCACAAATAAGTTCTAATAAGTTTTTTAAAGGGAAAAGAAGGGAGAGGTCAAAAGGGACTGACTGCTTAATGGGTATGAGGTCTCCTTTTGGGGTGATAAAAATGTTCTGGAACTAGATAGAGGTGATGGATGTACAATGTTGTGAATGTACTAAGTGCTATTTAACTATACAATTTAAAGTGGGCAAATGCTGTATTTATGTTATGTGAATTTTACCTCAATACAACCCATAAGAAAAGGAAAGGAAAGAAGAAGGAAGCAGGAGCTGATCACTCAGGGCTCATCAGAATGTAGCCTGCTCCCTTCACCTCTCTTTATCACAACCTTGTCTCTTGCCTGCAGTCTCTTGGGGTTGGATTCCCCACTGCAGCACAAGGATCTCTTGGGCCTGGGCCTGGGCCTGGGCCTGGGCCTGGGCCTGGGCCTGGACCTGGGCCTGATCTGGGGCAAAAATGTCATAGACGGTAGTGCCCTGGGCCAGAGACTCTGTACACAGCTCCCAGGGTATCTCATCTTGGTCCTGTTTACTTCACAGGCCCATTAAGAAGAGCCAGTGGGCTGATGTATGGGAATGAGCTCAGCACCCAAAAAAGTACCTTGCTGGTGTGAAGGATTATTGGGGGTATTCATGACCAGGCTGAATTCCTCATAAGGCAAATTTCTCTCTTGTATTATTTCCTGACATGGCAGCCCATTTCCATGTCAGTAATTTGGGACTTTAAGGAAGCAAGATTGCAATCCTTCCCCTCTTTCATAGGACTTTCCAAAATTTTTGTCATCCCTCCTCATGTCAAATTAAAACAACTGAGAGATGTTCAGTACAGGGTCATAGGGGTTGGCAGAGTTCTGAACCCATCAATCAGACACAGATGGCTCCTCAAAGTTTGGTTTTTCCTGTAGTCCCAGGCCTACAGTGTGTGTGTGAGAGTGGGCATAAGTTTGGGTCCATGTACTATGCTGTGTGCCCAGGAGCCATAATTCTCACCCTGCATGGAGATGTCTTCAGAGGACCCAGCTCTAGCAGGGGTGAGACACTTCCAGACTTCAAGACAAGCTGGTAGGACACATCAGGACATTTTCTTTCTTTATAAGGGCTCCTGACAGCTCTTCCTTTGTTTGAAGGCCCCTTGTAGTTACCTTGTTGGTGCCACGAGGTCTCAGGATGATTAGGAAGGCACCCCTCCTCGAGGTTTTGGTGCTTAAGTCCAGCACCTTTGGTCAGGGAAATTCAAGACTGGAG
>CM052552.1:38828703-38869958 GCA_028533065.1 Trachops cirrhosus | reverse complement strand
CTGGTGTAGCTTAGTGGATTAAGCGCGGGCCTGTGAACCAAGAGATCACGGTTCGATTCCCAGTCAGGGCACATGCCTGGGTTGCAGGCCAGTTCCCAGCAGGGAATGCACAGGAAGCAACCATACATTGATATTTCTCTCCCTCTCTCCTTCCCTTCCCCTCTGAAGATAAATAAATAAAATCTTTAAAAAAAAAAGACTGGAGATGGTAATGCTAACATTCCAACACATGCACCTTTTGTTCCTTTACAAGCTGGGTCACCGCACACAGCCCACATGTACCTTCTTGTCTGATGGAGCCTTTGGCATAAACTCCACTTTCAGCAGTGACATTGGTCACCACCTCCCTTCTACTCCATCCATGTTGCTGGGCAACAGAGATACAGCATTAAAACAAGGATCTGTATGCACATATCCCATGCTTTCAAATGTTGTAAATAGACAACCTAAAAAACTGAAAGTGCTTCTGCATGACTCTCAGGAGTCTCCATGGTTGGGATCCCACCTGCCTTTCCTGTCTTATCCATTGTTTTCTTCCACACCCAGCCCTTCAACTAAAGCATTTCCCCATTCTTCCAAATACACCAGGCCTTTTCCTACCTTAGATTTTGTTCATATATTTCCATCACTAGAAAGGTCTTGTCTTGTTTCTCTGCCTGGAAAACTCACCCTTCAATAGCTTCCTTTTTTGTTTAAAGATTTTATTTGTTTACTTTTAGAAAAGGGAAGGGAGGGAGAAAGAGAGGAAGAGAAACATCAATGTGTGGTTACCTCTCTTGTGCTTCTTATGGGGACCTGGCATGCAACCCAGGCATGTGCCCTAACTGGGATTTGACCCAGGGACCCTTTGGTTCACAGGCCAGCACTCAATCCACTAAGCCACACCAGCCAAGGCTAATAGCTTCCTTAAATGCTCCCAGATATGCTTAGTCACTTCTTTCCCTGCCAGGCCTTGGTAGTACAAAAGGAATCTAGACAGAAGTGGCCCTGTATTCACAGGGTTGGCAGCCTAGTGAGAGAAGAGAGAGATTGAACAAAGAAAGCAATAAAGGACAGCAATATGAGTGAGCAGCGCTGGCCAGAAAATTAAGATGGGGTGATATGACAGATAGTGACTGAATGGCAACTTTAGAATGGGTGTCCAAGCATGGTGACATTTTAGCTAAGGATTGAATGTCAAGAAGAACCCAGTAATGTCGGGAATGGGGGACAGAGGATGCAGGCAGTGGAAACAGCAAGTAATTAAGTAAATATTAAGAGCCTCTGCTATTGAAACAATGAATAAACAAGTAATCATTGTGGGAGGTGCCCTACTTCCCAAATTATAACAAGGATAGAAGGAAGACAGGTGGCTGAAGACAATCACTTCCCTTCAGAAGTTCTGAAGTTTGTCTCCATGAGATTGGCCTTTCCACCTATCAGTTTGCTGCTGCTGGGTAAGAACTCAGAGTGCCAGTTCCCTGGACCAATTCTATCAGGCTGTACATGGATACAGCAGGCCAGGAAGATATAGAGCTAATTGACCTGTGTTCCAGCCCAGCTCTTCCACTTTCTTACTGTGCACCTGTGGCCAACCTCTTAAACTTCCTGTGCCCTAGTTATTGCATGTGAAAAATAGGGATCCTGAGGTTGTCAAGTTAATGAGAGGATTAAATGAAACCATCTATGAACAGTGCCCGGAGAAAAATGGGTCTTTATGAGCCAATATCATCATAGCTGAAAGGTCGATTAGTCCATTTTTCTGTTAATTATGGGGATACTGAGAGCCAGGCTTGCCCATTGTCACCCTAGATTTGCTCTGGCCCCCATTCTTGGGCTGCCTGAATGTAAGGCCCTAACTGGTCCTCAGTGTCCCCTGTACAAGAACCTTGAGTCCATGTCTGTGTATCCATCCCCATCCTTAGCTCCCTTGGGTACTCTGCAACTCCCAAGAATGCTTTTGCCACTATCCTCTGGTGGGGCTTGGTGCAATGACAGAAATGCACCTAGTAGGTGATCTCTGCGCTACATCTCCAGGAGCTACCTCAGGCCTGACAGGATGTTTTTGTAAAGGGCAGGGTCCTTATTTGGAATGTAACTAGGTAGCGTTGATGACTTTCCTTGCTCTGATGCATAGCTCATGAGTGGGTTATGCTGATGTCCCCTCCACCTTCAGAAATTGCTCCGGCCAACCCCACTGGCTCTTATATGATGAAAAACCCCAGTGGCTTCCCAAGGCTTCCCATTCTGCCCCACAGCCAGCTGAAAGCAGAGGGGCAGGGTGCAAATTGGGCAGAGGCATAGAGCAGGATAACCTGGAAATGAAGGGCCAGGACATGAGCCTCAGAGCTGAGAGACACAGGCCAGGGTAATGAGCAGCTAAGGGTGCAAATGATGGGCAAGGATGGCCAGGCCCTATGAGAAGAGGTTAGATAGAGGACCATCCAGCCAAGGTAGGTTCTAAGAGGAAGACAAAGAGGTGATCCTACATTAGATCTGCCTGGGGCTCAGCTCATGACCTTGCTTCCTCACAGATGGCTCATCACTAGGGGTGCCCATCCAAAATAACTACCATTGATGGCTCACTTACTAGGAACACACTTATGCCTAGAAGGCTTCACAGATCCCATTCATCATTTCGCAGGTGGGCATCAGCAGCCATAGTAGGCATGTTAACTTAGAGCTAGGACTACCCCAGCATGCCTGACTCCCAGGGCTTGCTCTTCTCCCTGCCTCTCATTGACTCTCCTGAATCTTTCCTTCCTGAGGTAGGGCTTAGGACAGTTGTGGGAGTAAGGCTATGGCTGGAGGATAAGGTCCAGGCCCTTGGGTTCAGTGAAAATTCCATCAAAGCAAAATCATCACCAGCTCCAGAGGCTGCTCCCAGGATTCTGCTTCTTGGGATGCTAAGAAGGGTGGAGGGAAAAGGGCAGGCTAGGGTCCCAAGAAATGGGAAGAGGAAAGACTGAAAACAAAGGGAGAGGAGAAGGGGCTGGAGGTACAGCTTGAGGGAGAGAAGGAAGATGAAGGGAGCTTGAAGGTGGAAGGAATACCCTGGGAGGGAGAGGGAGATGGGGAGGAAGAGGGAGATACAGAGAGAGAAAGGTTCAGAAGCAAGGACAATGACCAGCTAGAGAAGGCAGAGCTATGGAGAAGAGAGAGAGAAGAGCAGACGAATGAGAATAGCAGAGGAATGAGAATAGAAAAGGAGGGCAGAGACATGTTGAAAGAGTGACTAAAGGGCAAAAAATGAGAAATTTATTCTGAGGAAATGGAGGGGGAAGGGAGAGGAAAGAGAAAAGAATGAGGGGAGGAATATAGGCAAGGATAAAGAAGTAACAGGGTGAGGGAGCCTGGGGATGGGGACACAAGGAAGGGGAGAAAAAGGGAGGCAAAAAGGGAAAGAGGGAAATGAAGGAAAAGGAGAGAAGCAGAAGAAAGGCAAAGAAATGGCTAGAGGCATGAAGACAGGTGAGAAAGCTACTGAGGGAGTGAGGAGAGGAAACAGGAGAGGGTAGGAGAAACGGGAGGAAGAGAGCAAGTGGGAGTGAGAGAGGGAGCTGAGGGTGGAGAAAGAAGAAACCATGAAAGAAAAGACAAGAGGAAGGGAAAAGAGAACAGCAAAAAAGAAAGGTCCAGATAAAGAAAAGCAAAAAGAGTTCAAGGCAGGGAGGACAACATCACATGGCACCTATGACCTGGGTGTGAGTGATGATGAACAACCAAGCCCGTGGGAATCCATTTCAGAGGAGACATTGCAATGGCCTGCTGACCAAGTTCTCAGGAGACACTGCCACATTTCCCTGACAGAGTAAAGCCAGCACACCTGCAGAGACTGTTTCCACTCCATGAGTGACACTTGTGCCAGCCTTCTCTTGTTGAGCCCGGCCACCCCACAAAGCTGAGCACTAAGTGCTAACTAAGTATTGGGTGTTGGATCCTGGCCTGGCTTGAGAGGCAACTAAGCTTTTCCAGCCTTCACACTCTGTGGCCATGAGTCACCAGGAGAGGGGCCCAGAAATCTCCCTGCCTACATCCCTCTCTCTCTCCTTCTTCCTTCCCTTTCTTCCTTCCCTCTTGCTTCCTTCCCTCTCCTTCCTTCCTTCCTCCCTTTCTCCTTTCTTCCCTTCATTCCTCCTCTCTCTCTTCCCTCCTTTCTTCTTTATTTCTCCACTCAGAGCTGACAACAGCCTCACCTGTCCTCCAAGGTCCTTGATTCCCCAGTGAAGTAGGTGGAGGTCTGGACCCAGTCCCAGGCCCAAGTTGAAGCCCCACAATTGGCAGAAATCAATTGTGTGTGCAGTAGTACCTCACAGGTGGCCACTTGCTACAAACCCTCTACTTTTGTGTAGCAAGGGGCAAGCCACCTCCAGCTCAAAGTTTCTTGTTTAGCAAGGCCAAAGTACTAGATTTCCCCCAAAATAAGGGGGACATGACAGGCTTAATTGAGGTCACTGGCTATGAAAAAGATAACCTTAAAATAATGGGCAAATGTGAATCAGATACTGGATAGGATTTTTGTGCCTTTCAAAAAACGATTTGATAATTTTATCAGCCAATTTTAGCCCAATAAATTCAATAAAAATAAAATAAAGTAAAATAGTACATTTACACAACGGAATACTATGCAGCAGAGAGAAAGAAGGAGCTCCCATCCTTTGCAACAGTATGGATGGAACTGGAGAGTATTATGCTAAGTGAAATAAGCCAAGTGGTGAGGGACAAATACCATATGATCTCACCTTTAACTGGAACCTAATCAACAAAAGAAAAAGGCAAACAAAATATAACCAGAGACATTGAAATTAAGAACAATCTCAGAGTAACCAGATGGGAGGGGGGACAATTGGGGGAAGGGTTTTCAGGAACTACTATAAAGGACACATGCACAAAACCAAGGCGGAGGGTACAAGTAAGGCAGGGAGGTTTAGCTGGAGTGGGGAGGAGTGGTGGTGGTGGGAATGCAGACCACTGTAATTGAACAACAATAAAATATTTTTTTTAAGAAAAACCAATGCTGTTAACTGTAATCTTGTATTTGTAGGCTTCTCATAGAACACCTTGGCAAGCATAGGCATTATCTTATTTAACACTTGTCCTGCCTTAGGCATTATCTTATTTAACACTTGTCTTGCCTTACATCCTTATTTTGTAAACAGTGTTTTTGTAAATGCCATGTTTTTTAAGTTCTGAGTAAAATAAAAACTTATTGGTTCACTCAAAAAAATAAAATAAAATAGCCCTGGCTAGTATGGCTCAGTGGTTCAGTGCCAGCCTGCAAATCAAAGGGTTACTGGTTCCATTCCCAGTCTAGGGCACATGCCTGGAGTTGTGGGCCGGGTGCCCAGTAGGGGGCGCGCCAGAGGCAACCATACATTGATGTCTCTCTCCCTCGCTTTCTCCTTCTCTTCCCCTCTCTAAAAATAAATAAACAAAATCTTTAGAAAAAATAAAATAACATAGAAAATAATAACAAAGAATACTTTTAAATGCAAAAAAAAAAAGGTACAATATATGGCGAGATTTGAAAATAGACAAAAATCAAGTTCCAGCTGGCTCCATCTCAAATGTCACCAATCTGTGCTTACTTCATCTGGCTGTGATGTAAACTCTGCATTTGGGTAAACAACCCACCAGAGACCTGGGGTTTGGACCCATGGTGGCTCAGTTGAGGACCGCTGTCACCTCTGGGTTCAGAAGCAGCTTCTGGGTTGCAATCCCCATGACAGCCAGTTCCTTGAACCACCCACTCAACATATCTTTCTGAAGAGAGTCTCTAAAGCTGTCCTACAGCATGCACAATTAGGTCTCAGCACATTTGCACAGTTACTGCCTTTCCTACCTTGTCTTTGGGCCCAGGAAAACTGCTTTCTGTTCCACTTGATCACAACATAAAAGGAAGAGCAAGTCCGTGCCAGCAAAATGAACTGAATTCCTGGGACTCTTTCCAAACAGATATCCTCTTTCTGAGCCTATTTCACCACTTACTCCCTGGCTTGTACCTGGACAGAACTGGTTTATTTCCTCAAACCCCTGCTGTGGTATAGACACACTGGACACAAGGTTGTTTCTTAAAGGACTGTACTTTTATTTCATAGGTAGAGTACACACAGAAATACAAGCACATTAAAAAATTAGAGAAATACACCAGTTTGTTCATTCTTTCTACAAATATTCATTGACATCTACTCTCGACCAGGTGGTGAATAGGGACAAGGAGATTGAGCCATAAGAGGAGACTTGATCAAATGGGGTTGAGGGGATCTTTGGAGATCCTCAAATCAGGGTGGCTTTGGAGAAGGTAAATTTCAACTTGAAACCTGGGGAACTTATCCCAGACCTTACAGAAGAGTGCCCAAGGAGAGGAGAAGACAAAAGCCAGGGCATCTGGCCACGGCATGAAAAGACAATGCCCCTGGGCCACTGTCAGGCACCCCAAATTGTTCCATTGTTTTGAGGAAGAGCTCTAACACAGTCTCTTTTTGAAAACACATTGCAAATCCAAGTGCTCAATGATGAAATCAATCTGCAGAGGTGACTCACAGGCAGACAGCCAGCTCAGTCATGGGGCCCTGTCTGCATTCCCAATTTGCCTACTCAGGTTGTCACCTTGTTCATGTTATTTACCAAACCCTATGCCTGGAATGCCTGTCCTTCACCCCTACTAAAGCTCTCCAGACATTGTTCCTGTATCTCTGTCACATCCTGTCACTATCTTCCTTAATTCAGCAGGTCTGGGCAAATTCATTACAGACTTGCCTTCTCACTCTTGTGGCTCTAAGAACCAAGAAGGTGGCCTAGTAGCCCCAGCCCAACCTTTCCTCAGAGCAAGTGCCAGAGAGGTCCACAGATATGCCCCTCTTGCCTTTCCTAGGGAAAGAAAGGAAAGGGAACAAAGGTTCTGTAGCATGACACTGTGCTGCTGGCAGATGTGGTAAGGTCCCCAGCAGTGAAAGGAAAGGACAAAGGTTCCAGGGTCTATAGAAGGGATGGGGAGATCAGGGGTAGTCGCCTGGATAGCTTCTCCCTGCCATGCCCTGTGACTGCAGTCGCACTTCTAACTCTGCCCAAACTCCTTTTCTGAAGGCCTTGATGTGGCCCTGTTCCCTTGAGTACAGGTCCGAGGAAAGGTCTTCCACTACGTGGAGTGTAGGCAAGGGCTTGGAAATCTCGGAGCCACGCTCTACTTGCCTCATGAGAGCACCCCCACTCTTTTATGTGCCCAGGAATGGAACAACTGGAAGAGAGGTCTTGAGCCAGAGACATGACAGCCTGGCTAGCTGGTGCCTTCCAGACCCCTTCTCAGGCAGCTGCTCACCCTGACCCCAGCCGCCTCCCTGCCCACCCCACCTATCTTGGCCTCCAAGACCTTGGTCCCAAAGGCTGTGTACCCCTCTAACCTGTGTCAGCTCTTGATTTCCCAGAACCTGAATGCCCCCACAAGCCAGAACAAGAGTATCCAGAGACCTTACCTACCATACAGATATGAAAACAGAGGCTGAAAATTCAAGGCAGACCCTTGTTCATGAGTAACTCTGGGAATGTCCAGTTATTATCATCCCATCACTTCTCTTATCCAACACTAGTCCTGAAGTCCCTCTAACCACCCACCCACCTTGCCCTCAAAAGTCAGAGGATCAACCTACATGTCCCAGAGATAACCACTCCTACAACTAGTCTCTGATTCTACCACTCTGGGAATAAGTTGAAAGGACCTGCATGTGTCACTTGGCTTAGTATCATAGCCAAGGTTATGATACTAAGTTGGCATTTAAATGACCTAACAACAAATTGCCTAATTTAATTGGCTTACTCTATCAGAGAAACAAGAAAACCCATCTAATTTAAATACATTGATCCACAGAAACTGGAAAATCTGCCTGGAAATTAGAGGCTTAACAAACTTGAATGACACAAAGTTATGAGTTGAGAAAAGATAAACCCATTCTCCTCCCACCCTCAGGAGGGCTGCAAAGAGCCCTGGAAGACTTTTTCTTTCAAATAAGTTGGATGTTGAGCCTAAAAGGGAAAGAAACTTGTCTAAGTTAGCCAGTAAGGCCAAGTTAATTTCACGGTCTGTGGAGCCCAAGAGAGCATTTGGTTCATGCTCCACTCCAGCCACAGACTGGGGCCCTTGGCCTTCTTCTCCAACATCCTTGCTTAATCAGCTCTTTGGACCTAGCACCCTATCCTGCTTACCAAGACAGCTCTCATGAATCCTTCAAGACCCCGGGCAAACATCAAGTTCTCAGGGACAAATCTGTCCATAATGAGCAAAGTAGCAACTTGCTCCAACCCCTTAGAGCTTTGCCCATTTTCAGTCATGTGAGTATAACTAGGTGGAAAGTGCTGAAAAAAAGCTGGGCCTCACTAGGCCTGGAAAAGCCAAGACAGAATGGTTTGATTGGAAATAAATCAAATGTCTTGTTTCCCAACTCCCACACTGTGCTATGCCTCAGGTTTCCAAGGGCATAAATTTCCAAGTCCCCAGCAAATAGAGTGGAACAAAACCTACTTTAAGCTCCCAATCTCCCAGGCCAGTGCCCCTATCAGGACCTCCACTGGGATGACTCTGGTCCCAGCCACAGCACTGAGCACATTTGGACCTGTGTTTAGAGAAACTTTTAGAGAAATGCATGTTCATCACCTTTCTAACTGGGGCTAGCTATAGCTGGCTTGCTGTTGGGCCCTAAATCAGGGCTGAATTATCCTTTCAGGGAAATGTATGCCTTGGAGAGAAGGAAAATTACTTAGCATGTGGCATCTCTGGTGGCCTGGGACTTGCTATCCCTCTGTCTTGATCTCTCTTCCTCTGGACCTTGCCATGGCTGGGGCATGGTGACCTGCAATTGAACCCACGGCCAGTATGTCAAGCCATTTCTCCCACTAGGACCAAATGACACTCCATGCCTGCTTGTCCTAGCTCTCTACTGCCGAGCTTATGGAGGTCTGTCTTCAGCAGGACCCTCTCGGGGCCAAGAACACACCCATAGGCCCAAATGCAAGGAGCCTTGGCTATGGAAAAGGCAGTTTGACTCCCACACAGACCTCTCCCCAAGGAACAAGGAGAAGAAAGACACAAATACAAAAGAACAATGGGAACAAACACAATACATCTGTTTGTAAGGAATCAAAGAAAGCTTCAGGGAGGAGATGTCATAAAGGTTGACTTTGAAGGAGGAGAAGGGTGTTATAGGCAGAAATTTGAAGGAAGAGGTAGGTATAAGTTGAGTTTCTTGTGGGACATTTCCAGGTGGGTTATGGAATGCCAAAGAGTCTTGTGAGGCCCCAGCACTCCCAGGGCATATGAAGTTGGGCAGAGAGAGATGAGACTGAGAACATGTGATCTAATCCATTAGAGAGAGGAGAGGAAGCCAGGCACTCAAGTAGTTCCTGACATTTACCATTTAAATTTTTTAAAAAATTAAAAGAAAATAAAGGGCACTATAAAATGCTAATGGCTGCTCTAGGTACTGGCAGTGCAATGGGGAACCAGCAATAATGTGTGCCTCAGGAGGTTGAGTCAAATAGGGAAACAGACAATAAACAGGGGAACAATATGATTGCAGAGAGTAATAACACTATAAAGCCAAACAGGGTGATGAGACAAGAGTGTTAGAGGAGAAGGGGGTTATTTTGGAAGGGGGCCTCTGCAAAGGTCCAGAGGAAGAGAGATCAAGGCAGAGGGACAGCAAGTTCCAGGCCACCAGGACAGGAAGAAGCTTAGTGCGCATGTGCAAGGGATTAAACAGAGATTGAAGGGCCTGGGGTGGAGAGAAGCAGGAGGATAGAAAGACTGGGTGGGGTGAGAGATGCAGGCAGGGGCCCTAACAGAGAGAACCTGGAGAACACAGTCATGAGTTTGGACTTTATTATAAGAATAATAAGAAACCAACCACTGGGAGGTTTTAAGCAGGGGAGAGATGTGACAGGATTTTCATTTTTTAAAACCCCTGGTGGCTGGGTGGAGACGATTACATAAAGGCAAATGTGAAAGCAAGGACACCAGTCTGGATGTGATTGCAGCCATCAAGAAGAGAGCTGGTCATGGTCTGGACCAGTATGGGGTCAATGGATGTGGAAGATGTAAATGAATTCTCATTGTCCTTTGAAAATTAAGCAGAGAGTTCTTCCAGGCTGATTGGATATGATAGTTGAAGGAAAGAGAGGAGTCTAGGATGACTTCGCAGGTTTTGGCCTGAGCAACTGGAAAGGTGGACATGCCATTACTAAGGAAGATGGGAGGGAGCTGGTTAGGGAGAAAAGCAATCAAGTGGTAAGTTGTGACAGTGTTAATTTTGAAATACCAGGGTGGTGTCAGGTAGGCATTTGAATATTTACCATTGCCTATGCACTACCTTCATGTGCCATTGGAAAAATTATTTTCTTTATAATCAAAGTTAAATCAGATCACTTTTTTAGCTCCATGCTAAACAATAATATTCGTAACATCAAGGGTTTTGTGGACTACTAGTATCTTTTCTGAATACACATTAAAATAATGACAACCATAGTTCCTATGTCCCATTGTGGTTCAATCCTGATGTTTCCTTCATCAGCAGTCTCCAGCAGAGTCTGGGCACCTGGCATACACAAATTTGAACTGGGCCATTGGTTTTGACACCCAAGAATCTCTGCGGGCATTTAAGGAATAACAGTGGGGTATTCAGGGAGAGATGTCTGGCCCTACAGCTCAGTGAGGCCCCGGAGCAGCCGTTTAACTGCCTCAGTGGGCCCTGCTCAGCTCTCCCTTCATAGTCAGGGGAGAGGGGTGTTCACACAGCAGAAGTCAGCACCCTTTCCTTAGGTTCATGCGCCCTCTGGTGGCCGAGTTTTCTGTCTCCTTGGACTGGGGGCTTCTGAGTTACTTTTCAGGCTACACAGAAGAGAAGGGCCCTCTGCCTTGGCCTCCCTTGGAAAGGAAAGGGGAAAAGGTCAGACTAGCTTTAAGATTGATGCTGAGAGACAGATTGACACTGCTGAAGCTGGGACTCAGGCTGGGTTGAGGTACAGGCGGCAGTCTGCAAGACAGGCAGGGGCTACCAAGGCTCAGACACAAAAGGGAGGGAAAGTGGTGGATGAGAGCAGGGGCTTTTGTTTTCCATAGAAGCTTATCAGTGCAGAGAAAAGGAAATTGATGGCCATATACAAATAGGGCAATTTACCTTAGCTGGGTTTTTTCAAAGGAAAAATTTTAAAAACACTTTAAATATTTTTAAATTAAGAGCAGGGCACATCAGACTGTGCTGAATAAATACAACACATAATGGAAAGTGTACTTCAGTTCTTATATTACAGCCAATTATGAAAGAGAAGTGGTGGCGAGAACAGCTGGCGACAGGCAGGAGAGAGTCACACTTGCAGAGAGAGCAACCAGGAAGGGGACTGGGAGAACTGCAGCAGAGATAGACACTATCTGACTAGGCTGACAACCAGGTGCTCAGACAAGCACCCACACTATCCACACCACATCCATAGGTTTCCATGCAGGTATACACACAGAAATTCTCTCTCTCTCTCTCATACACACACATACAGGTAGTCTTTTTCTTATTTCATCCTTTTCTCAATGAACAAACTGTGTTTAAATGAAAAGAGAGCAATTGCTAAATAGATACTTGCAATCCAGTATAAAAGGAGGTCTTGCATAGAAGGCTATGGTGGGGCTCAAAGGAGGGGCCTGTGAACTGAGTGTCGGAGTAAGAAAAGGGGGATCCAGGCAGCATAATCAGCATAAGAAAGGTCCTGGAAGCTTAAGAGAACATGGGCAAAAAATCATGAGTATTTGGACCCAAAGATGTCTGAGGGAAAGGAAACTGGGAGAGGGTGAGAGCTGAGACTGAAGTGTGCATACCAAGCCATTGGATTCCCCGTGTGACCCAGATGACCACCTGCTTTGCCCTGGGAAAAACCAGATTCAAGGTGCAATGTCTGCCCAATTCAAGCGGGCTGGAAATCAGGCACTCTTTGGGGCTGCACTGAGGGTAATCCAGGCTCCAGGAAGAAATGCTGCAGATTTCTTGCAGAAACAAATGAAACATTTGTCAATACAGTTATCCCTCTGCCTCTTGGTGCAGTGCCATCCTAGAGCTGCAAAACTAACATCTACCCCAAGCTCCAGCATATGGTGAAAACTGAGCTGTTTAGTATACCTTTAGCAATGAGCATCTGGGGAAGCAGTTGGCTGGGTCTCCAAGGACTACACCTCTCTTGTAGTAAAGGGGTTTAGAGCCTTTTCTTCCAACCCAACACTCAAAGGGAGGCCATATACAGAACACTGTTACATCATGAATGCTGCATTCCTATTTGCTACCATTCTCAGGAACCAAAGCCTAGGCATGGATAATGTTACAGATCCCTTCAAGTGAGTCTGCCCTTGGTTAAGATTTATTACTGTAACCTAGGGAAGTGGACAGGAAATTACAATAAATTTAAAGAAAGGCTAGACCTCTGGCTGGTGTGGTTCAGTGGATTGAGTGCTTGCCTGAAAACCAAAAGTTTGCAGGTTTGATTCCTGGTCAGGGCACATGCCTGGGTTGTGGGCCAGATCCCCAGTGGGGAGCATGTGGGATGCAACCACACGTTGATGTTTCTCTCCCTCTTTCTCCTTCCCCTCCTCTCTTTCTAAAAATAAATAAATAAGATCTTTTTATAAAAGGCTAGAAAAATGAATTCTAATAAAAATGAATGGTGACACCAAAAACCATGCAACAAAAGTAAAAAAGATAAATAGGCTACATCAGAATTTAAAACTGTGCATCAAAGGACACAAGCATCAGAGTGAAAAGGCAATGTATAGAATAGGGAAAATTTGCAAATCATATAACTGATATGGGTTAATATCCAAAATACGTAAAGAACTCCTACACCTTAAAAACCACAACACCAAAAAGAAAAACCAAACATCACAAGTAAAAAATGAGCAGAAGACTAAATAGAGCCCTGACTGGTATGGCTCAGTTGATTGAGTGCTGGCCTGTGAACAAAAGGATCACTGGTTCAATTCCCAGACAGGGCACATGCCTGGGTTGCAAGCCAGGTCCCCAGTAGGGGGTGCACAAGAGGCAACCGCACATTGATATTTCTCTCCCTCTCTTTCTCCCTCCTTTCTCCCCTCTCTAAAAATACATAAATAAAAAAATTTTAAACACTAAATAGACAGTTTCCAAAGAAGACAAATGGCCTGAACAAGCATATGAAGAGATGCTTAATATCAGTAATCATCAGGGAAATTAATATCAAAACTACAATGAAATGCCACATCGTACCCACAAAATGTCTATTACTAAAAACAGTAAACAAGTGTTGGTGAGGATGTGAAGAAACTAGTAGCCTGTGCACTTCTTGATGTGAATGTAAAATGAAGCAGTTGTTATAGAAAGCAGTATGGTGGCTCCTCAAAAAAATTAAAATATTGGGTTGGCCAAAAAGTCCATATGTTTTTTCTTTAAAATAAAAGAGCCACTTTTCATTTTCACCAATAACTTTTTTGATTTGGATATTTGGATAGCTGACATCAGCTATCTCCTGCACAGTATAACATTGATTGTTCTCAATTAATGTCTTGATATGATCACTATCAACTTCAACTGGTCTACTTGACTGTGGAGCATCATCCAGCAAGAAATCTCCAGATTTCTCTAGAAATCTTCACAAACCACTTTTGACACATATTCTCAGTCACAACACCTTCTCCATACACTGCACAAATATTTTTTCTGTATTTCAGTTGTTTTTACCTTTCTTGAAATAATAAAGCATAATATGCTAAAAACGTTATGTGTTTTCTTCCATCTTCAATATTAAAATAGCTACACAAAAATTCACCAATTTTGATTTTTTAAGTGCATGCTGATATTACAGCTGTCACAATACAAACTAAAATTGTTTTGAATGAAGTTAAAGACAACTAAGCACTACTAGACCCATCTTACAGAAAAAAGCAAACAAACTTTTTGGCCAACCCAATAGAATTACTATATATGATGCAGCAATTCCATCTACTTAAAAGAAATGAAAGCATAAACCTAAACATATATTTGTACATATGTGTGCATAGCAGCATTATTCATAGTAGCCAAAAGATGGGAACAACCTAAATGTCCATTGATGGATAAATGGCTAAACACAATGTGGTTTTAATACCATGGAATATTTATTCAGCCTTAAAAAGGAAAGAAATTCTGACACATGCTACAAAATGGATGAACTTTAAGGGTGTTATACTAAGTAAAATAAGCCAGCCACAAAAAGATAAATAGTGTATGATATCATTTTTATGAAGGATCTAAAGTAGTCAAATTCATAAAGATGGAAAGTACAACACTGTGTGCCAGGTGGCAGGGGGAAGGAAAGTTATTTAATGGGGACAGAGTTTTAGTTTGGAAACATAAAAACGTTCTGAAAATATGTTTTACAACAATGGGAATGTCCTTTACACTACCAAACTGTGCACTTAAAAATATTCAAAATGGCAAATTTTGTGTGTATTGTACCACAGTTAAGGGGTGTGGGGAACTGCACAAGGCCATCTGAGTCTGCATGTAGATCTTTTTGCCCACTAATTAGCACTTGCACTTTAGGTTCCTGATCATCCAGTGGTACCCACTAAAATATTTGCTCCTCTAAGAGATCCTCCACAACTACCCAAACATTGTCAGTATTTCTGTTAAGATATTGCTGCTGGCAAATGGAAGCATAAGAGCTTGGGTGTGTTTCATTACTGCCATGGTGAATAAACATTCTCCTCTGTGCTAAGGCTACAGACAAAACAGTGAGGGAGACTGTATTGGCCCTGCTCTCAGAACCCACAATCTGCAGGGGAAACCAGATCCCTCAAAACCAACTACATAGTGTTCTATGAGCCAACAAGCACTGCGAATGCTTTGGTGGGGGGAGGTGATTGACTGCATAATGTAGGAGCAAGTACAGTCAGGGGCCCTTCTCCAAGAAGGTGTGGTACCTGAGCTGAACCCTAAGGGACCAGTAGGGTTTAGGCAGGTGGACAAAGGCAGCAGAGGGTATTCTAGATAAGTGAGTCCAGGATAAGGGGGAGAGACAAGTATGGAGGGAAGAGAGGAGTTGAGAGAGGAAGGGAAAGAATGTGAATAGCAAAGCTGAGCAATAAGCACAAATGGTTCAAAGGAATTTATTAATTTGTATGTGCCTCTACTGCAGATATTGGCTTGAAGAGTCTCCCACCCACCACCAGCCTTCAGGGTCTCTTTGGAATATTTTGCATAGAGAGATGATGGCCAGAGCTCCAGGATGCCTCCTCCTGGTGGCATTGCCTGCTGGCTGACTGCCAGTTACCTTGCTCCTCATTCTCTGTCCTGGAGTGGACCAGAAGCTAGAAGTATCACCATCTCTCTGGTTCAGAGAAGACTGTAGAAATTCCACTCTTGGCTGGCAGATAGACAGATCAACAGAGCAGGAGTTGGAGTGCCTGGCAAGGAGAGGCATCCCTAAGTGAGCACTCTCCTCCCTACCTGCTTCACACCCTTTTCCTGCTTTAGGAGACAGACACTTGGTACCTGTGTTAAATGTCTGTGACCAGTGTTTAAATTACATACATGTGCATGGAAATGGGGATATTCAGAACATATATTAGAAAAAACAAGGGCCAGAACAAAGCAGGAAGTGGCTAGGTGCAAAGGGGCCCAGATATAAGAGAGTGCTGCAGCAAGAGTGCACACCATTCCATCTGCAGATGGGCTTCTTCAGAGAAGATTATTGCCTAAGGTCCCAGTCCCAGGAGAGACCCCTTGAAGAAAGTTCAGCTGCTCCTCTCTTCCTTCCTCAGATTAAACAGGCTAAAGCTCCTGGAAAGCAAGCCAACACAGTCTTGACTGTGCAAAAGCTGAGCTGTTAGCTGGACTTAGAGGAGGGCTCTTGGGTGATTGAGCCAAAAACCTGGTGACAGAGAGGCTTTAGGGAGAATTCAAGGTGACATGGGGATAATGTATTCAAATGTGAAGACCTACACAGCTCTTCTAGCTCCTAGGGTCAAGGCCAAAGTTGGAGAGGCAGTTAGGCCCAAGTCCTTATGTCTTTTCAGCATCATCTGGCTCAGGGCTGTTCATTCCATCAGAAAGGTAATCATCCTCATTGTTTTCCTTCATCTTGGTTTCTAGAACTGTGATGCGCTGCTTGAGCTTCTGCTGGGCCCCTGTGTACTCAGCCAGCAGGCGGCCAAAGCGAGTGTACAAGGTCTCCATGTTGGTCTCCAGCTGTTCTAGCTTCTCCTGCACATCCATCTCCATGCTGGCTGCCACCTCATTCTCATCCAGTAACCCCTCTTTCATAAGGATTTCTCGACCTCTCTCCTCCAAGACCTTCTTGGCATCAGGGTACTCAGTCACAGCTTCCATAAGGTCATCCTTGGACAAGCAGAAGAGATCTGAGTAGCCCAGGCTGCGGATATTAGCTGTGCGTCGATTGCCCATTTTGCTACCCTTAATATTAAGGATACTGATCTCTCCAAAGCAACTCCCAGCTGAGAGGAGGGCATACTGAGTGACACCATCATCAGCCACTACTGCCAACTTGCCCTCCTTGATTATGTACATCTCCTTGCCAATATCCCCCTTGCGGCAAATGTAATCCCCAGGGCTGAAGACCTGAGGACGAAGTTTCAATACCAACTCCACCAGCAGGCCAGCCTCACAATCCTGGAAGATGCGCACTTTCTTGAGTGTGGACAGGTGGACATTGATGGCTATCTCAGCCCTCAGCTTGGCTGGAAGATTTTTGAGAACTTCCCGCTCATCCACAGTCTTCTTATTGGTCCAAAGGTAGTCAAACCACTTAATGACCTTGGCTTCCATCTCCTTGCTGACTTTGCGGAACTGCATGTAATGTTTGACTGCATCAATCTTGGCCTGGAACTCAGCTCGGGTGGCATTCATGTTGGAGATCATGGAACCCACATTTCCCACAATGGTGGCAAAGATAAGGACACCAATCAGGAAGTCAAAAATAACAAATAGATACTCCTCATCTTTTACAGGAGGTGGTGTCTCCCCGATGGTAGTGAGGGTCAGTGTAGACCAGTAAAGGCAGTAGATGTATTCCCTAGCCAAGTAGCCATACTGAGGATCAGTGATGTTGGGATAAACCCAGGTGTCAACCCCGAAGCCAATGGACTTGGAAATGGCATAGTAGATGCAAGCATTCCAGTGGATGATGATCAAGATGTAGAGAACCAGGTTGCTGATGCGGAAGATGTTGGGGTAACTAGTGCGTGTCTCAGTTCGGTCAAAGAATTCAAACATGCGGGCAAAGTGTAGAAGGCGGTTGAAACGCAGCTCGGGGCTGTGTATGCCCACAGCAAAATAGACCAGGTCCGTGGGGATGATAGAAGCTATATCTAACTTGAACTGCAGAGTATGGATGTAGTTGTCCCGCAACTTCTTAGGATCTTTAACCAGCAGCCCCTGTTCTAGGAAACCTAGTAGAGATGCAAGCCCAGAAACATATCACCTCTGCCTTAAGGCCTCTCCCTCCTGATAGGCTAACACTCAGCAAGGAACAACTGCTCATCCAACCCTCCTTCCCAAGGGTTGAGTTTCCCTTAGGAAACTCAAGCAGCAAGGTTGACCAGAAGGACCTTAACAGAACATCCCCTGGTCTGTACCTCACTAAGCATGGGAAGACCAAGAGGTTCAAAAAGAAGCAGACACTAACCTAAGTCCCAGCCAGACACTTGAGTTTATCACTGTGTTAAGATGGCTTCCTGAAATTTTGTACTCTGGCCTTCGGACATATGGGTCATGGTCCTTCCTGTTCATCTCAGTTGCTTACTTACCTGTGCGTAATCGAATGAAGAGGTCTGCAATATAGACCACATCTGAGAAGTAGTCCAGCACCAGCCACACTAGGTAGTAGCTTTTCTGTAAGTCACTGAAGCAGGCTCTATAGGAAAACAGGGTTAGGCTCTAACCTCAAAGCTATGCAAGTTCCCCTAGAGGACTCAAACTGAGTGCAGAGGATGGGATGGGTACCAGAGGAACTGATGAGTCACAGTCAGCCTAGTGTTCAGTCAAATCCTTGCTTAATGAGTGAGTAAGGTGGGAGATATGTGGGGTGTGAAATTCTGTCAGGGAAAGCTTATGTGGACATTGGCTTTGGAACTCAGACTGCAAGAAGAATCTCCACAGGCTAAAAATTGGGAGAGGAAATTTTCTTTTGAGGAAACACCATGTTGTGATCCATAAATAGTGAGTGCTGGGGCTGGGTGTGTCCAGAAGGTGGAATTAGAGAGAAGGTCAGGTCAAGAGGGCCTTGAAGGCCATCCTGAGGGCTTGAATTTCATCCTGTGGGCAATAGGGAGCCATTGATGTGTTTGTGTGGAGGGAGTGACATAATCAAATTCCAGTTTCTATCAACCACAGTTGCAAGTGTGGAGGATAAGTTGGAGGGGGCAAGAGTGCCTGCAAAGAAGTATATGGCTGTTATAGTTATGCTAAGGAGAGAGTAGGGTGGCCTCAGCTAGGACAGTATTGGTGGCAATGGAAAAGTAAGAACATATTACAGATGCCAGGGGAAAGGATAAAAAGATAGACATAATGCTTTGGTGGTGTATTAAATCAAGGGGACCTTTAACAGGGCAGAAGAAGGTACCATTGGCAAGCAGGGAATCCAGAAACAAGGCTGGCTTGGGGTAAGTTCTGTGTCTACAGCTAGGACCAGTATGCTCTCAACCCCAGGGCCTGTAGACTCTGGTCTACTTTGTCTACCCCTTTCCAGACTCTCCTTACTCACCTGGCCACCAGCAGGCACCAATTGTAGAGGACAGGCATAGCAATCACAAACAGCCAGCGGTAGTACCAGTCCCCAGCTGGGTCTAAGACAAATAGTTGAAATTTCTTCCTGAGGAGACAAACAAAGGCCGGACTTGGGGACCAAACCCCCAGTGTGGTAATACCCCCACTACCAGAGTTCAAGGGTACCTAAAAAGCAATACTTAAGGGGATATGCAGGATGTGGGGTAGGTTGGCTTATGGCCTGTTTCTCAGGGAGCCACAACCTGGTGCTAGGAATCTGAGCAGAGCTCAGATGGGCAAAGGACACCCTTTCTCATATTTAATCCCCCATAGGCCCATTGGCTCCCATACTTTCTGGAGGCCCCCTTGTCCAGAGTGAATGAGAAGGGACAGTGCTATTATTGGGTTGGGCTTCAGAGCCTAGAGAGGGACTTTTACAGAATGGTAATAAGGTCTCAGGACCTGTTCCTACAACCCTCCTGGGGGCTAGAGTTGGAGAGAGGAACTCCAAGCAAATGAGTGCCACGTGCTTCCTTCCCACCCCATGTCCCCCACGCCCCCATCCCTGTTTACTGCCTGATCTCCAGCCCCCAAATCACTTTCCCGGATGGTGTATCCCGCCTTGGCAAGAATTCTTATAATGCACTGGCCAGAGGTAAAGAATGTCGGCTTGGCCAGACATCTGCAGTCACCTGTTCATTCTTCTGAGACCTTCCAGCTCTACCTTCTCCCCACCCTGTCCTGCTGAATTGTTCCTAGGCCTTCCCTGCCAGCAGGTCTCCAGCATGATCTCTTTAAAGGCCCAATTCTGCACCTATGCTGGCACTAGTATGGGCACACTCTCAATAGCAGTCTGTAATAGCACTCTTCTCTATGACTGCTGGAACAGAGGCTTCAATTGAGCCCTTCCCCTGCCTACATGCAGGTGCCCTTGCTACTTGCTTCATGAACAGTGAGACAATACTTGGCAAGGGGAAGCTTAGGTGAGAAAAGCCACTAGGGGCTCTTGTGGCAAGTTGGCCACTGGCTGTTGTAAAAATTGTTGGCTGGGACAATGGAAATATTCTAGAGTTAAAACCGTATCAAGTCGCCCTGGCTGGTGTAGCTCAGTGGATTGAGCGCGGGCCTGCAAACCAAAGGGTTGCTGGTTTGATTCTCAGTCAGGGCACATGCCCAGGTTGTGGGCCTGGTCCCCAGTAGGGGATATGTGAGAGACACAACCACACATTGATGTTTCTCTCCCTCTCGCCTTTCCTTCCCTTCTCTATAAAAATAAAAAAAAATTTTTTTTAAAGTCTCTTCATACTTTAAAAAAAAAAAAAGTCATAGCAAGTCTTCTCTGCCCACCCTTTTCCCTGCCATGGCAGGGTTTGGTGTAGACCCCAGTCTGCCCATGTTGGTGACATAAGAAACCCCTATGAACCCTCCAATTGCATGCTTAGGAGCCCTTCCAGTTCCACAGGCTGGACAGGTATACTTAGTGCCCTTGCCCTCGCCGTCCTTGTCGCCTTTGTCATCCCCTTGTTGTGTTGTCACGGTCTGGAGTTCAGGACCACGAAAACGCTCAAGGAATGAGTCAGGTCTTGGTTCCTCCTCATGGAAATTCTTAATGGCCCAGTCTCTAATGACCCCCACCAGGCGGACGATCCTAGAGGTGAGAGAGGGATTATGAGTCAGAGAGAATTGTGTGTTCAGAACCTATGCCCAGGAGCTTGGTGTCTGATGAGCGAGATGGGAAATGGGTCAGGCCATTATTTCCCAGTGCTAAGAACTGAAATCAAGGCCAGGGCTGACAGCAGGTAGATGGGGCTCAGTCATGACTCAGAATGCAGCCTGAGGTGAAAGGGAAGACTTCCTGTAAGCGGTGCCATCTCAGTTGGTTGTGAAAAACAAATAGGAGATCTCCAAGGCAAGATGGAGATTTTCCTAAGAGAGGACAGGCCAGGAGGAAGGTTGTTCCAAGCTTCCTGATTTTCCTTTAAAACCTACAGTCTGGGCTGCAGGCCTCAGAGCGGCCCTTCTGCTGCAAAGTATCCCTCCCCTGTGATGCTGAGACAAGCAAATCTAAAAGGAAGCCTCCTTTGGCCATTCTAAACTTATTTAGCTAAGCTTCCTCAGGAGAAAACAGTTGAGCAAGGGCAGCACTGACAGTATTTCCCAGATGTCTTCATGGAAAATCCCAGTGGGACTGAGAGAAGGAGAGCCACAGTGTCCACTTTGACAGACCCCAAGGGCGGGAGGGTGTAGCAGCAGGACTGTGGTGGAACCCACCTGCGGAAACCACTTCTCTCCCGCTGGGGTGTATCCATCTCTGCCAGCCTCTGCAGTTCTGAGGATGTGTCGTCTTCAGCCGCAGACTGTGGCCTACAGAGGAAAAAGCAGTTGTTGAAAGGTTCCCTGAGTATACCTTGTTTCCTATCAGCATTGTCTCCTCCTGTGAGGTGCCTAGACATCCCATGGTACCTTTAGAGGATGTTCTTGAGTCAAAGATTGTTTACTTTGTGACAATGAGACAGAACTTGGAGGAAGTAGCAGCCTAAAGACCATCTCTGAAATGACTCAGCTTCAGGAGACTCACCTGCTACTGGTCCCGTGGTCATCGTTGCCATTGGCCTTGATGGCAGTAGGTGCATGATGGTTGTGGTTATTGGCTGCAGAGCTCTTCACACCATTAGATTTTTCTGTCATCTTCTATGTACAACTGGGACCCTCACCTGCCAGAGAGAGGGCAAAGAGGAAGGTCACAAAGGACTCTGGCACCCATAAAAGTAAGAGTTGCAACAGAACAGTGAAAAGAGAACCAGGGCCCATCTGGCAAACACCAGCAGCTCTGGGTACTACTATGGCAGTTCAGGGCAAGGGGATCCAGCATTGTCTAAATGTCAGGGACCAAGCACCAAGAAGATGATAGTGCTATTCCCACTCTGATAGATAATTTAAAAGGCAAATGGTGCTAAGTTGCAAAATGTGTTTTTCTTTTACTCCATTGAAATTTTTCACATATGAACTATCAGAGCTAATACAAAACAAGGAAGAAAACTATTTAAGCTATCTATGGTGCCCTGCCTTTGCAGATGTTTGGCATATGCTTAGGCTGCTGAGCACCCCCAGAGCAGCAACTACCTCCAAACTCCTGCTCCACAGGAGGAGATGAATCTCTTTGACTCAAGTGCTCTCTTGTTCTCCTAACCAAAGACCTTCCCAGAGCTCATGCTCTTCAGGTAAGAGTCCCATCTCTCACTGACTTTTTCAACCAGGGGCATAGTCTCTGGGGTTCCTTCCTTTCAGCTCAAATCTCATTCACTCCAGCACCTTGAAATAATATCACTCAGGTTGAGGAACAGAGAGGAGCCCCATGGGTGGGAAAGAGAGTGAGCAGGAGAGAAGGGAGAGCTCCAATAGGCTTCTTGGACAGGGGTCCAAGTCAGGACTCTTTCCTTTGCGATGTGAGGGCTGATCAGGAACATGACAAGGACAGCATTTTATATTCTAGAAAGATCCATGTGGCTGCTACATGGAGACTAGATTATAGGGGGAGCAAGAGTGGAAATGAGGAGTAGGGAGAAGGTTGGAAAGATGATGCCATTGAAGCCTGACACAGGGCAGAATAGAAAAATATTTAGGAAGGAGAATGAACAGCACTCAGAGAAGGATTGAGTGGGGGGATCAAAGAAGAGCAAGTGGGTGGAATCATACAGGAAAATAATATAGAGTGAGGATCCAGGGCAGAGTAGAGTAGGCAGTGTCTACAAAATAGACTGAGAAGAAGTAGCTTGAGAGGAAAAAAGCCAGAAGAGAGACAGAAGATTGTGTTCCAAAGTGTCTGCCATGGAGTCAGGTAGGCTGGAGCAAAAGAGACTCAAAGCAGCTCTTCCCTGCTGAGGCTTGTTGATATGCCCTACCAGATTTGGTCAGAAGTGGTCAGCACACCCACTCCATTGCTTGTGGCCCCTGTTGCTGGCGCACCTCCCCCCAGCTTGTTCCAGCTTCTGGAGCTGTCACCATGACAATAGCAGGCATGTTGACCTCTGTGGTGAGTGGTAATAACAAACAGCCTCAGAGATGCTCACCTGGTGCTCCCTGTGGGACTACAGCACTGGGATGCTAATAAGGGCACCTGAGGGAGAGGAATATGATTGGGCCCTAGAGGCAGCCAACCACGGAAACAGAAATTTCCAAGCAACACACACAAAGCTGAAGCGGCTCATATTGATCAGGGTTTCAGGGCTAGCCTTCTGGAAGCCTAAAGATTAAGAGGGGCTATACCATATTGAATGAAGGGTAAAGGTAGAGAAGAGACAGTGAAACACAAGTCCATTGCAGGGACAGAGGGGATACTGTTGTGTGGAGGCTGGGTCTGGGCTAGAGAGTGAGCTGTGCTTACAAGAAAAGGGCAGAGGAGGACAAGGACAGCCTGGGGAGGCAGAGAACACCAAGCAGAGGACTTGGGAGAACATCTCTCTCTGATAGAGAGATTATGCAGGCCTTGCCTGCCAGCACTTGGATTCTTCCCCTCCTTACAGATGATTCCCAATAGCAGTGACCCTGAGCCCACAAGAGGGTAGCTCAGGGGCTATAACATAAATTATGCCCTCTCTAAGGTTCTGACACCAAGAGAGATTCTTCTCTCATGATCCCTGATCCTTCTTTGCAAGGAACAAGCCCTTCCCTGAGTCTGGCTGCCCAGAGGTGCCTGATTTGCCATACGCATGCTCCTACGTTAGAACTGCTCCTTCAGATCACTTGCCAGGGAAGAGACCAGTGGTTCTCATACTCTCTTCAAGAAACCTCACCTAGCCCTGGCTGGTGTGGCTCAGTGGCTTGAGCACCGGACTGAGAAGCAAAAGGTTGCTGGTTTGATTCCTGGTCAGGGCACATGCCTGGGTTGCGAGCCAGGTCCCCAGTGTGGGGCTGTGCAAGGGACAGCTACACATTGATGTTTCTCTCCATGTCTTTCTCCCTTCCTTCCCCTCTCTCTAAAAATAAATAAATAAATAAAATCTTTTTTTAAAAAAAGAAACCTCATCTAGTCTTAAGGCTTCAGTTGCCATCATGTTGGAAACAAGGCATCTCTCCTTATCTGCCCTCCAGTATCTCCAGCTGCTTCTCTTTTGAGACACCTCAAACCCAACACAAATTAAAAACTGAACTTGACACCATGAAATACAAATTGGCTTTTCCTCCAATTTACCCACCTCATAGAAGGGCCTGCCCTTTACCCAGTCACCTAAGCCAAAAATCTCTATGTCAACCATACTTGTTTTCTTCAATTATCACATCCAAGCAGTATCTGAACTTAGTCAATTATTTCCCCAAAGTGACAAAGATCTGTCCAAGTACTGCAATCTGTACCCAAGGCCTTGTTCTGGTCTCAAGCATTCACTATCGCTCCAGGCCTGCTACAGCAGACTCACTGGAATCTGGACTACAGGGGAGACATGGGCACCATCAGGGCTTGCTGGAAGTTAAAGCTCTCACAGAGGGATGAGACATCCTCCCATAGCATAAGAGCAGAGAGGAAGGTGAGGGAGAGTTCTGAAGAGCTACAAAGGTGACACGTGGCTTGAAGAACTGATCAAATGGAGAAGTCTGAGGCGGTCAGGACTCATGGGAGAATCTAAGGAAGGGAGGACTCTGCAAGGTCAACACCCTGCCCCCATGTCAGGAAGAGCAGGGCTACCTATAGAGCCTGCATCTTCTTTTCCTTGAGATGAAAGCTAGAGGGGTTCTGCATCCACCAACAGGGGCCTCACTGGTTACCTTATCCAGAGCAGCCTCAAAAGTGGTGGGAAAAGAAGGCATAATTTTCAGGGTTTCAGAATAAGTAGTAGGAGGTGAGGAACAAACGATAGAGAATGTATCTAACTCTTTCTACAGTCTTAACTGAGAGAGAAAAGAGAGAGATAAGGTAGGAACTGAAGCGTATGGGGTTGCAACAGTTTCTTTGTATTGCTATTGTTTTTATCCTTTTGCAGAAAGAAGATAATAAAGTGAGTGCAAAGGTTTTAAGGAGGGATTCAATAGATACTGAAAATATCTGTGCTTGTGACCAACTGCAGTTAAAGCTGGAGCTCACAAAAGGTGGATGTAATGGGTGGGTCCAGATACAAGTTGGTGAGAAGAGACTTGTCAAACACAGAGGAGGAGGGTCCACTGATGAACAGACTAGGAGAGGAAAAGGTGATAGACAAACATTCTAGAAGGGGGTGGGCTACAGTGAGAGACAGTTGAAGAGGTTCAGTCATATGAAACCTCAGCATTCTCAGTGAAATGAGTGAGGCATCAGGCAGCAATAGATGCAGACTTTGGTGGAGGCCAGAAGGTTTGTAATAGCTGCTGTGGGAATGAACAGGGGAGACCAAACAATTGTGAAGGCAGGGCTGGGATGGGTGAGGAAAACATCAGACCATGTATCTGACAAAAAGAAAACAGAAAACCAGAGGTCCTAAATGGAAAGTGGGATCCTCAAGGAGGGAGATTTTTAAACCAAGACTCAGGCACAATGATTCTATAAAAAGCCCAACATAATCATGGTATACTTCTGGGTCTCTTTTCTCCTCATCCACAAGTTAAACAACCAGCCTAAGACTTTTATATAAAATCTAGCCTGGTCCAAGAAGTGTCCTGGACCCTGGTTGAAAGCATTTTGAGGACAATTCCTTTATAGATGTTAAGGCCAGGACAAAAGGGACAACGAGTTAGTAGAAGAAAGAACTACTCACTCCCAGTTTGTGGCTCTTTCTAGTGTTCACTGCTGCCTGGCTTTCTTTTATTTTTTTTTCAGTCATGTAGTCCATTTTTTTTTTTTTTTTGCCCAAGGCACCTGTTGTGCACCAGGTCAGTGCTAGATACTTAGGTTAAACAGATTCATCTGGCAGTCTCTGGCCTCAGTGCTGCTCCCAGTATAAAAGAGAAAACAGCCAGGAACATAATTCAGTCTCAGGGTCACTTGTTTGTCCACCTCTATTCTGTTTCTCAGTAGCATTTGACACAGCTTATCCATTCTCTTCTTCTTGAAACATAGGTTCCCTCTCCTGGTTTTCCTCTTGTCTCACTAGTCACTTCTTCATAGTGAACTCTGAAGAAACCCCCTTCTCTTTCATAACTCTAAAATTTGGAGTTTCCTGAACTCAATCTTTGGATGGAATCCTTATTTCTTATGTCTTCATCATTTCCTCATTCAGTCTTGTGGCTTCAAACACATCTGTATGCTGATGACTTGAATATTTGTACTACCAGCCCAGTCTCTCCCTTGAACTCCAGCTTGTTTCCGTAACATTACCACTAAGGTATTGAATAGGCATCTCAGGCTGAATATGTCCAAAACTGAGCTCTTGATCTTCCCCTCCAAACCCTATCTCTCACACTTACCTGAATCTTAACAAGGCACTGTCATTCTCCCAATTATTGTCAAAAACCTCAAAATCATCCCCGACTTCTCCCTTTCTTTCATATCCCCACACTCTACATAAGCAAATTATGTGAAATCTACATTCAAAAAATAACCTGCATCCAATCACTTTTCACTATCTCCACATTAACACCTTAGTCCAAAATACCACCTTTTCTCATTGTCTGGCACATGGTAGATACTCAATACATAAGTTTTGTATGAATAGTCAATGAATAATATCTGCACTTTCCAAGTTCATTACTTCCAGTTTTTACTTCCACTAGTCACCTTAGGCCTCCACTATATGAATTAGTTTATGTTAAAGGAATATTCAACACTTCTGCACCAGGAAAAGATGGAGTAGCAGGAACCAGATATGTCCTCCAGAATGAAATAGCCAGACTTAGGCAAATATATGAAACAGTAATTTTCAAGACACTAGGCCCTATATAACAATGATCAGTGATCCCTAAGAGGCAGGAAACAAATGAAGTGATTCCTACAATTGTTACAGATTACAGTCTCATGAGAGTTTTCAAACCATGGCACAGAGAGGGGAAACTCAGGTAGAACCTGACAGATTCCCTAGGTTGAGAAGATGGAGAAGAGAATCCAAGGAGACCAAGGCAGCTAGAGTTTGCAAAACAGAATACTGGAGAAGAGAGAGCTGCAGAGAAAGAGAACTCTGGAGATCTGCAGACAGTCCCTCCAAAGTATTCAGCCAAGTGTTTATCAATGCACACTATGAGGAAGCTGTCCATGGCTGGGGAAAGAACCATTTCCCAAAATTAGACCTTATAGTTCTCATCCCTAACACAAAGCTTGAAATAGTGTCTGATGCTTATAACTAGACTGGAAAACATAATGATTCACAGGGTATTGGGTAGTGTACCCAGAAATGTCTTGCTTCTATAATGGGGACAAATCTCAAAAATGTTTTTATTTTATTTTATTTTCAAAAATGTTTTTAGAAATAAAAATTATCCAGCATCAAACAAGGGAAAATTGAGTGTGTGGCATTCACTCAAAAACTACGAGGCATACACATAGTTTCTCCATAATGAAGAGAAAACAATCCATCAATCAAAACAAACCCAGAACTGACACAAATATAAAATTACCAGGCAGAGCCCTGGCTGGTGTGGTTCAGTGGACTGAGCACTGGACTGAGAAGCAAAGGGTTGCCGGTTTGATTCCCAGTCAAGGCAAATACCTGGGTTGCAGACCAGGTCCCCAGTAGGGGGCTCACAAAGAGGCAACCACACATTGATGTTTCTCTTCCTCTCTTTCTCCCTCCCTTCCCCTCTCTCTAAAAATAAATAAATAAAATCTTTATAAAAATTACCAGGCAGAGATATTAAAAAACTTAATATAACTGCATTCCATATATTTAAAAAGTTAAGTATGATTATGAAATATATGAAAAGGTCCAAATCAGTCTTCTAAAGATGGAAACAACAAATTTTGAGATGAATAAATACATTAAATGGGATTAACTGCAGATTATATATTGCAGAAGACAAGATTAGTAAACTTTAAGACAACATAATAAAACAACCCAAAATAAAGCACAGAGAGAAATGCAAATCAGCGTAAGAAGGAGAAAACATCAGCAAATTGTGACACAACTTGAAGTGGCTTAGTATACGTGTGGTTGAAGTTCTCAAAGGAGGGGAGAAAGAAAAGATACTTGAGGAAATAATGAGCAAAATTGTTTTCAAATTTCATAAAACTATAAATCCACAGATATGAGAAGCTCAATGACACCCAAACACAAGAAACATGAAGAAAACTACACCAAGGTACATTATAATCAAACTACACAATTCATTGATAACAGGAAAATCTTAAAAGTAATCAGATAAGTAAAATATATTATGCATAGTCACAAAAGTAAGGATGGTATCAAATGTCCAGTAATAAAGATGAGGATGACAGCAGCACCTTTCTGCTGAGCTTCAGGCTTTTCTTACATCTTCCAGCTGAGCATTACACTCTGGCTTCCTTTGGACAGGTACGACTCACCCTGTCCCCAATCACACTGAATTCATCACCACCATTGGCCCTTAGACAGACTTTTGTGACAGACTGAGGCTGCAAGCCTTTAGCTTCTGGCCTTCAGGATGGCTTGGCACTCAAAATTCTCCCTGAAGATCATTTCCATGTTCATTCTGCCTGTGCACAGTTTCCTGCCACCTTTCCAAGGTCCTGGGGTAAATTCTCAGTCCAGACTATATGCCACCTTTCTTGCCAGCACCCTCCTGCACTCGAGTGTTCACTGCCTGAGGGCAATTCTCAGTGTCTGCATTGTTATGTACTGCATCCCCACATATCACTGGGACTGGCTCCTGGAAAGCAATCCATACACATTGATGGAGGGAAGAAAGAAGAAAGGGAGGGAAGGAGGGAGGGAAGAAGGGAGAAAAGGAGAAAGAGAAGAACACATAAAGGTTAGACCTTGGTGCTTTTCTGAAGAATCAGGTGCAGCTGATAGTAGGAGAGACTAGCTCCAGTCAGTCTTCCCAGAAGGAATATAAAACCCTCCAGGTGGCCAGGTGGCCCAGCTTCTTTTATATCCCAGGCCATCCTGTCCTCAGATTCATGTTACTAACAGCCAAAGTTTTTCCACTGTGATTGGGAAGGGAACTCTTCCATAACTAACAGCCTAAAGAGCCAGGCTCCAAGTCTCATCCAGAAAGTAGTTCCCCAGATATTCAATTCTGGCCATTGTAGTGGGAAAAGTCCTGGGCAGCAGGCAGAGAATGTGGTGCCAAGCATAGGGTCATGCACATCATGGGTGACAGGGCATAGAGTAGGCTGGAAGGAAATCAGGGAGGTGGGCAGGCAGACAGACAGCAAACAGCAAGGAGAGCCAAGAGGGGAGAGGTAAGTTTTTATTCATTGAGGAGCTACCAAAGGCTAAGCTCTTAACCTAAATTAACTCATTTAATCCTCACAAAAACCTGACAAGGCTAATACTATTGTTATCCTCGCTGCAGAGATTCACATGCCAACAATCTCACTTCAAAAGCACACTAGGCCACAGGGCATGTCTGGAAGGTAAACAGAGCCAGGGACCTGGACACTAGCAAAAAGAGAGTTAGGTCAGAACTGCACCAGGCTCAGCAGGCTCTTGGGGCTGACTTTTCAGTATGGAGCTGAAGCTGCAATGACCCCCTTGTGCTCCAGGCCTAGGGAGACAGTTGCAGGGAGCCCAACCATGACAAAGGACTGTTATAGGAGCTGGGGGTGTGCAGCCCCGAGCTGGAGATGAAGAGTGCTTTGCACTCACTGGGCAGACAGTTAGTCCTTGATGCTGATTCAGCTTTGGCTATAATCAGTCACCCTGAGCTCAGGCTCCAGCCTAGCACCTTCATAAAACAGATGCTTGAGATCTATTTGCTGAGTAAATGAAACCTCCAGTAGGACACACAGAATGAAGGGTTTTGCCTAAGAGGCCTGGCAGGCCAGCATGGTTGGTCACTTCTTTGACAAAAGGCTGGAGCTTCTAATGTGGACACCATTGCATCAGAAATTTGCCATGGCTGCACTACTTTTTCCAAGAAAGTCTTCATTTCTTTACAAAGATAAGGCTGGAGCATTGTATCTGACATCAGTCATGTTCAGTTCATACCCCAGGGGAGGCTCTTCTGAGGGGGAACGGGCTGGATCCAAGCCTCTGCTGTCCTCATTGAGAAACTCCTCCTGTGCTCCACATCTCCAGGTGCCCGGAGGCCATCTCTATTTCCTGGGAGCAGTCACTGTGTCCCTAGACTCACCATATCACAAACTGACATGACTTTTCTCACACAAGCCCCAGCTCCTATCTTCCCAATGCTTTATCTTGAGAAAAACACCTCTCCCCACATGCACTCAATCAAGAAACCTAGGAGTCATCTTTAATACCCCTACCCAAACCCCAAATCCTGTTGACTCTTCTGTTGAAACCCCTCTCCAGTACCCTCATCCCTGTCCAACCTGACTTCTGCTGCTCTAGGCCTGGCCTCAATGCTTGTCATAGTCTTCTGCCTCATTGCCTATTAACCTTCAGATTCCCAGCCCTTCCTCTTCTCTACCTTTCATATCACCAGGCTGAGTTCAGTAAGTCCACACCTGGATCTGTCTGTCACTCCTGCTTCTAATACCAATGGACAGATACTCTCACCCTAGAAATAAACTTTCTCAAGGCAGGGACTTGTCTGTTTTCTTTAGTCAGTAATTCCTAGAGCCTACCCCAGTGGCAAGCAGTGCATATTTAGAGGTGAACGAATGAATGCATTTCTTAAATTACTCTGTATTTTCCCAAATCCACACATTGTTTCTAGTCCACTTTCCCCACTTTATTTGTATCATAGACTTATCATGATCTCCATACAAACAATTATTTATTTTCTAATTGTTTGTCCCCACAAGATGATCATGTCCATGTGAGCAGGGACCAGGAGTGACTTATTCCCTGCTACATCCCAAGACTAAAGATAGTGTCAGATACCTGTTGAATAGATGGAGGTGTCATTTATGTGATAAATTCTAAACTCTGCTCTTGGGCATTCAACCCCCTTCTAGATCTCATTAGAGTCATATTTGCAGTCTCATCTTTCATGGGGCTATCTCATGTTGGAGCCTGGAGAAGTATGGCCAGAACTGCTCCTGGAAGTTCTGAGGCCACCATGAACCTGAGGGCATATCAGGTACATATTCTCTCAGCAAAGTTGTGCTTCATCTTGAAATACATGTGCCCAGTCCAAGCACTAAGTGTCTCTCCCTCTAGAGAAAGCAGCTACCACCCTGGAGCCTCCATTTAACAAATGGTGCTGAGGACTTTGCCCATGCTTTTCCAACAGCAGGGCCTAGACACTGGCAGAAGATCTAGAAAACAGGCTACCCCAGAAATAACTGCCTCCTATGACTACAGTGTGACATGGATGAAGTTGACAATTGCTGGTCTGGGCTCAAGTGGAGATGAAGGGCAAGCTCAGCTGCAGAGCCAAAATGGGGAACTGGTCCCTGCGCCAGGCTTTCTTCCTGGTTCTAGAATCATCCTTCAACCAGTAGCTGCAAAGGTTTCACTGCAGATACATTTGCCCAAATAGTTGAGGAGCAGGCTCCCAAAGCCTAGGCTCTCAAGGTTCTCCTGAGGAGGCCGGGATGCAGCTCAAAGGGCTGAAAATGAAGGCCACAATCCCAGCAGGCTTTCTAGGAGAAGCACACATAACCCGACACCCCTATCTTTGTTGCTCTTCATACACAGAGAGCCATGGAACTCCAAGTAGCACACTCCCATGCTCTGAGGCTGGGATGCCCTGATATGCCTTGGGTAGGTGGACAATGGAGGTGGGCACAAGTGGTGAAGCCCACAGGCTCCTTATTCTCTCCCAACCAAACCCTGCCTGGCCAGGTAACCCCTTGGTCCCTCTGTTCCAAGTGTTCACAGACACCACCCCCCCCCCCAATGTCTTCCTATGAAAAAACAAAGGCTCAGCTGCTTTGGGACAAGCCTAGCATAATACTCAGTGGCTTCATACTCCTAGAGCCCCAGGATTTCTTTTGGCTGCTTTGAGAAAAAACAAATGGTTTCCACATGTTACTTTTCCCTCAGACCAGACACACAAAGGCTCATGTTAAACCTGGCTCTAGGACCTGCACATTTTCATGAGCTCCAGCCCCAACCCTGTAGAAGCCATTGGTCTGTAGCCACAGGAAGATGTCAGTCCTTGGTCAGTGGTTGTCTCAGCCCAATTTCATCCCCTTTCCTCACCAATCAGATGACTTCAGAGGCAGGATCAGCACCCGTTGTTCTGTCTGTGAAGCTTCCAGTCGGAGATGAGCCCCTGGGGACTCATTAGCACCTGAAGCCAGCAGAGACCACCTGACACTCCTGTCTCTGGGTTAGTAGGTTCTTTGAACCCCCACACAGCTGGCAACCTCCCAGTCAGAAAGCTACCCCATCTTTCCTGATGCCAGCAGGGGAGGCTGGTGGTGATCTAGAAGAACTCATGTCCACTGCTGAAGCAAGTCCAAGACCTTGGTCCAGAATGGCACCTGTTCACTGGAGAAGCTGTCCTGCCTGCTATCTGGATGGCTGACCTTCTCACTCTGTAGGTCCTGCACACTCTAGGCTGCCAGCAGATGAGGACTGGATGCTGAGCTGCCCAGCTGTGGAAGCTGCTTGTCTGCCCAGATCCAGAAGGCAGCCCCTCCCAAGCTCCCTAAGGAGACCTCCCTCACATGGAGCATGTATCATTCAGGGCTTTGTATCTGGGGACTCAAAGCCACCGGCTCACTGCTCTCATGTTCCTGCCTTCCAGCCTTGGTCACGTCTCATCCAGCCTACCTGGCCAAGGGCAAGCCAGTGAGAAACCTGGGAGAGAGAAGAGGTACCTGGAGGGCTGGGGGGAAATCCATTTTTTCTCTTCCAGGGCTCCCTGGACTTGGCCTCCAAGAAAGGTTGGGCTTGGGGAAAGGAAAGTGGGCAAGAACCTTTGGATGGCAACTCATTGGCTCCTTTTGAAGAAGCTAGGATGTTAGGCTGCTCCCAGGTACAACACAGCTCCTCCATATACCCTCATCTCCCGCCCCCACATGGCCACCTTCTTCTGCCTGCCTCACTCCAGCTGCAGGAAGCCAACTGGAGATAGAACACCTGGAATATTGAGTTTCAGCATCTGCTGGGGCTAACAGGGGTCTGTGGACTTCCCAGCAGAGTAGCATGACTAGAGGCTTACAGCTTTTCCCACCTGCACACACTACTTGGAAGACTGTCCCCTCTCTCAGAATACTGTGTGAAGCAGCTTTTGTGAGGCCTTGTGCACAAATACCAAGGCACATACAGGTGCACATATCTGCATGTGAGAGCAAGAATTTTCAAGGATGCACACCAAGCCAAGCTTGAGAGCTAGGTCTGTGGTGGCTTGACATTGGAGGCAAGGGGCTTTGTTAGCTACACCTGTAATGTTTGCATTTTTCAGGAGGATATCACAAAGTAGAATTTGTGTGATCCAATATTTTTAAATTGCAATGTACTGGCACATAGTACATGCAACAGAGAAAGTAGTGGTCAGAATTGACTGACATTTCTGCAAGAGGCTTTTCCACAGAGGGCATGCCCTAAAGGTCAGACTTCTATGACCAAGGCAAAACCAGCCCTTCCTTCAGGAAGCAACCAGGTCAGAATTGCTCTCTGGAGGCCCTGGTCAGAGGCCTTCTGGCCAGCCATTTACTTCTGTTGGGTGCCATGGATGTGGAAAGCAAAGGAAGCTAGCCCTTGTTTTCAAGCAGCTCCTGACCCAGTGGGGAGGGGGGCTGACAGTATAGCCCTCTTATACCAAGCCTGGGCAACCCATGGGAAATTTCACAGAAGAGCAATAAACATTATGCAGAAGAACCCTCTCCATACCCTCAACTGTAAATGAGTACCGCCCTTCCCTCTACTTGTCAATGGGGAAGTTCCAGGCTTATTGGGAAAGGGCTGGCTTCATGCTGGAGAGCTTGGGCAAGGCCAAGGCAGCTTGACAGGGAAATAACATTAATGATGCAGATATTCCAGACAGATAATATCCAAAGAGTCAGGCAGGAGGTGCCAGCCCCAACAATACAGCCCCTCACAGAACCCTACAGAGGGGTCTACTGCCTATCTCCCAGGCTGTGATGGAAGCCAGCATGGGGCAGCTCTGGCTCTGATTTTCCTCTAGAGGACCCTAGAGATGGAGCAGACAGGTAGGCTAGGAACAGCCAGTAACACCTCAAGGTGGATGGAAGGATAGCTCCCCAGCCCATGAGGCATTTCTCCAAGGGGCTGCCACACTGTTTGCATCTCAGGTAAATTGCTCCCAAGAGTGAATCTTTGTTTCACAACATATTTCCAACCAGTCTTTTCCTGCAAACATGTTCATGTCTGGTCACACAAACGCACACCCACATCCCAAAGGCAGGTCTTGCCCCACCCCACAATAGCCACCTCTTCCTCTTAGCTTTCCTGTGTATTCCAGCTGGAGCAGAAGAAAGGGGAAGCTCGCGGAGGACCACTCAAGGGCAAACTTTCTGGCATCTTTAGGTTCAGCCAACTCCACTCTGCTTGGCTTACCTTCCATGTCATCAAAGGCAGTGGGGGTTTGGGGCTGGTGGTGGGAAGCTATGCATGCTGCCTTTCACTAAACCTGAACAATGGGCTTCTCCCCTTAATTAGTTCCCACACTTTAGGTCTGTCCTGAGGCTGTGAGGAGTAGAGGGGTGGCTGGAAAGGAGGAACCCCAGTTTTCCTCTTAGCTCTCTGGTGATTCCAGGGGCTCCAGGGCCCATTTGGAAGAGGCAAGGAGGCTGCAGGTTCCTGTCAGTCCTCTTGATTCTTAGAAGTATTGCAAGCCCCAAAGAGTAAGGAGTGGAGGAACACCCTTATTGCATGGAGGCTATGGAGTACCAGAGAGGGGTGGGGAAGGGGTAGAGCAGGCTCAAAGACTCAAGTCTCTCCCCTCTGCCTCCCTTTATCCTCCTGCCCTTACATTTTCCTCCCTCCCCCACCCCCTCTTTCTCTCTCTCTCAAAAACACACACATGCAATCATGCTTATTTTATTTCTCCTGACTAACACATTCTATCTTCTTTATTATGGAGAACTCATGACAAATTTGGGAAGTTAAGAATGGTCTGGTTAGCCACTAAAGCCAATGAAAATGTTTTGGGTCCCTGCTCCCAAGAGACATCTATTTATCTCTTTGTCCCAGGGCAAGGGACAACTGCTCTTCTGAAGGACTCCTACAACCTGGCACTTCTACCCTGTGGTTGGGCTCCAAGCAGTGACACTCTTTGTCTGAGTCCCACTGCCCTATCCAGCAATCCACCCTGTCTGAGGTGAGTTTCACAGGGCTGTGAACATGTGTGAATGAAGTTCAAAACCCCTCCATGTGGCCTCCCATCCATCCTCCAGGGATGAGTAGGGGCCTCATCCTCAGCAAGTCTGTAGTAGGAACTCAGGAGAACACATCCTAGACCCAGCCTTGTCTTAATCTTGCTGGACAATTCTGGGGCCATGTTCCCCCTCTCTGGAACTCAATTTTCTCTTGGGCAAATGAAAAGTTTTCTGGTCCCTTCAAGGAGACTTCATCTGATTGATTCTCTGCAATACCTGTCCTAGACAAGCTGCTGCAGAAGCATGTCCCTACAGGCACTTGCTGGTCTGAGCCCAAGAGGAAGAGCCTGCAAACTTTGCTTTTAAAGAGACCCCTGCCTGGGGTGGTGGACAGTGGCATAGAGAAGGGGGAGGGAATCAGAGCCCAACATGAGTCATGGATTCAAGAAGTTCAGTTGCCAGGGTTTGCTGCTATCACAGAACTTTTATTGAGTATTTTCTCTGTGCAGAGCCCTGTGCAAAACATGGAAGAAAACAGGAAGACACAGCCAAGACTCTGCCATATAATATGGAACAGAAGAGATGAGATGGTCACCATGGAATCCTGATGGACAGGCAGGAAGTACTTGCCACTGATGTTACTGTGAGGACCATATGCCCCCTCCTCAACCTCCAAAGGGCTGCATCTCATCCCATTCAGTTCTTCCTGCACCTCCCAGCAGCTAAGGCCTTCCACAGAGTTGGAAAATGGCTCTGCAGCTGCTGGTTGCTGCTGGGAGACAGAAGGAGGAAGAGCAAGGGTGATCCAAGGAAAGAAAAGAAGAGGAGGAGAGAGCTCTTTCGGCAGGATGGCAAGTGAAGCATCACTGGCGCATCCACAGCCACAGGTTGGCAATGCAGGCCAACAATAGCATGGTAAGGAACACAGCTTCCCTCTGGCGACTGATGCCTGCCTGGTCCTCCAAGGCACACAGACGCCCATCGATCTCCCGCAGCTGCAGAAAGACCAAGAGCAGGCTGGTGAGCAAGGATGTTCTGTGGAAGCCCATAGTCCACCATTGGGAAAAAGTATGAAGTTAGAACAGGAAGGGGCTTTGCTGCCTTTTGGGAGGCCAAAGTGCCTCTGGGTAAGAAGCAGCTGAGACTAGAGGCTTGGAGTGTGCTGGACTGCCTGTGTGGGCAGGCCCAGCTGCCTTGCACCCTCCTCTAAGTACATCAGGTTGTCTGGATGAAGCCAGCCTTTCCCAGCTGTGAAGTGGGGAAGGGCATTTTAATCCTGGGGAGGGCTGGTGTAGGGGAACGAGCTGCAGAGGGGGCCACCAGACCAATAGTTATCCATGCCCACATCCATGCTCATGGTTGCTGTGCCCACCCAAGAAGACCCGTCTATCAGACCTCAGAGCCACTCTTTCTGCATAGATGCCTCCATCCTCTTATATTTCCTCTTAGTCGTCCTCCCCCCCCCATTTCCTTCCCATATTTTGGGAGAGAGGCAGCCTCAAGGCTGGACAGCAGGATGGGACTCCATAGACATGGGGATTGAGAGTTTGGGGTGGGGAGCCTGACCTCACTACAGATGCTTAAGGGTAAGATGAGTGGACTGATTGCGCAACTTCAAGGAGGATAGATTTAGCACTGTTGTGGCCCATCTGCCCCCAAAACACCATGATTATGCCTCTACCCTCCAAGTGAGTCCTCAGCACAGCAGATACTCACCTGTCTTCTCATGACTTCCATCTCCAGTCCATTTGGTTCTTCTGGGACAATCTCTGCAATTATACCTGCTTCCGAGTTGCTGGGCAATCAGAAAAGACAGTGAGTCACAGTTGCTCGTTGTCCCAGGCCAGACTTAGCAGGAAGCATAGGAAGGCCATAAGGGCAAATGTGTAAGGTCAGGGACATCTCTGGACAGTGACTCTGTCAGCCTCCAGCCCTTCCCTACCTTGTTAAGCAGGTCCTGGGAGCCAGCCCAGCCCAGCTGCAGAAAACTAGGAGAACTAAAATGGGCAAGGGGCCAGGAGGGGCAGGGGCTGAAGAGAGGAGGCAACAGGTCCCCAACAATCATGGCCAGTTGCTCACAAGTCCTTCCTCCCAATCTGCTTACCCTGCAGACCCTCTGGCCCACCCTAATCCCTGGCCATAAAGCTCCTTTCCTCTTGCAGGGTTTCTAGGACCCATCTTACCACTCATAATGGAATCTCATGCCTTGGAAGCCACCAGGATACTCCTGGGGATGAACATCCCCGTGGACTGGTTCTCTTGACATTCTGGGTATTGGCAGCTGAGTACCCTAAGTAAAGGAATAGTCAAAGTAACTTTCTCATCCCTAGCTGAGAAATTTGGCTGCCCCACACTTGGTCCAGGACTGACTAGTGGTACACCTCTCCCCAAGAGTCATGTGGTATCTGATCCTCCAGAATCAGGCTGGAAGCTTCAGACCATTAGTGGAGCCTGGGAACCTCACAAGTTGGCTGCCTGCCACCACCCCACCCACACATGATCCTCGGTAGTTCCTAGTCATCTTGGCTGTGGCAAGGGAAAAGCAGTGATAGGGGCCTCTATCCTGTGCCAGCACTGTCACGTACAGACATCAGCTGACTCTCTGCAACCACTGATGAAGAATTTAAAAGCTCAGTCTTAGAGCCAAAGAAATTAAGTCCTGGAGAGCTGACTGTACTTCCCAAGGATACATGGTAAGTGTCAGAACTCAGGATAGAAGTCGAACTACTAGGAAACCACAGCCTCCTTGTCCATCTCTGGGTGGGCTCAGCCATCCCCATGTCTTTCATTTCTCTCTGTCTGCTAATGACTCTCTGCAGTGGATGTCTCTGGCCCAGACCTGTGGGACCAGAGGTATTTCATGAATTAAAGAGTCAGTGTGAGCTAGAGGAGCAGAACATAACTGAATCACTTGGGTTCCAATCTCAGCTCTGGGTTTCCAGTGCAAGATGAAATATCTCATAAGATTCTTGTTTAATACACACTTACAACATGCCAGGGACTATGTCACCCTCTGAGCCCTTACCAATATCAAGTCATTAAATCCTAATCATGACCCTTTGACACAGGTATTATTATCACCTAATTTTGAAAGATTGGACACAGACACAGTGAGACCAAATAACTTGTCTATGTCATGTAACTAGTAAGAAGCAAAGCAGTATTTTGAATCCAGGACATTTTGTTTCAGAGGTTGTACTCTTAACTATTACACTGTGATAACCTTCATACTCGACACTGCTTCCCCTTAAGACTCCATTAAGAAAAGAGTGAAGACAGTAAAATGACATAAGCCCATAAGAAGGAAGATAATGGTAGAGACAACAGAGAATGAAAGAGCTCAGCAAGATTGTAGAGTTCAGGAATTGCTAATAAGGAAGGCAAAGGTGAATGAAGTAAGCCTCAGTGTGGCTCAGAAGCAGATGGAGAGCAGCTGAGGAGGGCCCCACCTGGCAGTGCCCTGGTTGTAATTCTGTATTATTTGTTGTAATAATGTAAAATTTACCTCTCTCAAAAGTGCACACAGATACTGGTATGAATTTCTTTCTTCTTTTCTTTCCTTTTTGTTTTTAATGAATAGTACCTCATAGTCACACTATTTTATTTTCTTCTTCCACTTCTTAAGAAACCTCAAATAATAGCTTTAAAAGGACAGAGGGTGTCAAGAAGACCCCAGGACTATAAAGGGGAAAGTTGATGGACAATGTCTCCTAGAACAATTTCCATACCATTCCCTTGATTTTCCTAAAGATTGGCATTAGAAGGACAGAAAGTTTTTTGAGAGATCTGAAGGCAAATAAGAGTGAGTGACTGGTGGCTGGAGTTTGTTTTGTTGTGATAATAGTTTGTTTTAACATCAATGTAATAAGAGTTAATTTAACAACATCTACAATTCAATGATAACTTATTGTCATCACCTATCATAATATAGGTCTAATTTCAAAAACAATTGTCTTTCTTTTTTTTGGGTTTTTAATTTTAGAAACCCTCTATTTAGAATTATATACATTATAAAGTATAAGAGCTTTATATTAGGAAAATTGACGAAGTGCAGGTAGTCCCAGCAAGAAGGGAAGGAGAAAGAGAGGGAGAGAAACATCAATGTGTGGTTGCCTCTCACACACCCCCTACTGGGCCCTGGCCAGCAACCCAGGCATGTGCCCTGATTGGGAATGAAACCAGCGACCCTTTGGTTCGCAGGCCAGTGCTCAATCCACTGAGTAACACCAGCCAGGGCCCTGCTGTTAAGTAATTTTAAAAGTGTTATTTTTATTTTCATGTACTGTTTAAGGCATATTACATATTTCTCCCAAATCAGCAGAATAGTATCATTATATGTTTGTCCTTTCATGTTGTGGTTCTCCAGAGGCAGTAACAGTTCCATTTTTTACTCCAAAATAATGGATAAATAAATAGAATTGATAAATTTCTTAATTCTAAATGTCTAAATTTATTTCTAAGGTTCATATAATAACTCTAATTTTTTAAGTGTAATTCTCTGTTCATAACAGGTAACTTTAATTAATCCAGAGGTTCAACCACTCCCACCACTCGCTCAGTTTTAGGGGCCTCAGTGGCTTGCTGGATGGAGTCTAACCTGTTGGAGCAGCTTAATTTGGGCTTCAGCATTTGGACACAGGAATCCTATTCAATATTTCTGGCTTATTTTCATTCCCAGGAAGTCTCTGACCTGAGTACCCTGGAATCATTTCAGCATTTATCCCAATCCGTTCCCTAGAACAGTCAGGTCTTCTTGCTCTCCGACCTTGTTGCCTCTCCACAGTAACCTTTGCAACAGTATAACAACCATTTTTTCTAACTTGCTCTCACCCACAAATGTAGCTAACAAAATAGGCTACAGAAGTATTGAGCTCAAGTGATTCCCTACAACAAACAGGTCTTTCTCCACTCCAAATCAGCAGCCTTTTCCCAGCATCTTTTCCACAATATGGCCACCATTTTTTTTCTCAAATACTCCCTTACCATGGTGAATGTAGCTTAAAGGATTGGCTACAAAATTGTAAGATTCCATTGACTGGACTTCCTAACACCCAGGAAGTATAGGAACCCCACTTGCCTTATCATTGTTCCAGCCCTGATACATATTTTTATTTAAATACACTTGTGTTTTAAAATATGTATATTTATATATAGAAATATTTTTATATATACAATATAAAATATAAATATTGAGATATAGCTATATTTATATATATGGAGAGCAATATATACTTATTTATCTTTTAATAAAGGGAAGTGTCATTTCACACACACTAGAGTTTTACAGAATAAAGTATATATGTACTCCCCAAGGAATATGTGCTTCAGTCATTCTGGACTTTCAAGGTTAAACTCCCAGTCTACCAAAGGATGGCTCAGACCTCTTGCTGGACACCTCTGCCCTCATTTGCCTGCTTCCTCCTCCCCCAAAGTCAATATATCACTATCATCAGGCTGGAGCCCCTATAGCCAGTACTCCCAACCCCAACCCAGCCACCATGTGCCAAGGGCCCCATAAAGTATCACCTTCTTGGGTCGAGTGGCAGCCATATTCCAAACTGGTTGGCCTGCAGCAGAGCCAGCAGCTTTTGAATCCAACTTTTGTCACCGCGGAGAGAGACCCAGGGACCGGAATCCATGCTCTATTATTTCTGGGAAGAAGAACAAAGGCCCCAGGAACACCCATAAAGGCTTTAACAAGGCTTCTGGGGCACAGGACACACCAGAAAAACATTGGGTCCCCAAACTTCTTACGAATAACTCAATACCCATTCACTGCTATTAACTGCTGTCAATCCCAGACCTCAGTTTGTTCATATGTTCAAAAGATTAGCAAGTGTATTCAGAAAACTACCTAACACTGAAGAAAGAAATCATGGAGGATACAAATAAATGGAAACATATACCGTGTTCATGGATTGGAAGAATTAACATCATCAAAATGTCCATACTACCCAAAGCAATCTACACATTCATTGCAATACCTATTAAGGAACCAATGGCTTATTTTACAGACATAGAACAAACACTTCAAAAATTTATATGGAACCATAAACGACCCTGAATAGTTGCTGCAATTTTGAGAAAGAAGAGTAAAGTAGGAGGGATCACAATACCTGATACGAAACTATATTACAAGGCTACTGTAATCAAAACAGCTTGGTACTGGCGTAAAAACAGGAACATCGACCAATGGAACAGAACAGAGAGCCCAGAAATAAACCCAAATCTTTATGGTCAATTAATATTCGACAAAGGGAGCAACTACATAAAAT
>CM052552.1:38804177-38828203 GCA_028533065.1 Trachops cirrhosus | reverse complement strand
GGTGTTGGAAAGGAGAGGGAGGAGGGGAGGAATGGGTGGGTGGGCTGGAATGGGAATAAAGGATAGAAACTGTAATGAATAAACTAAAATTAAAAAATTAAAAAATTTAAAAAAAAAGATTAGCAAGTGTTAAATGAGGGCCAAACTCTGTGCTAAGTTAGTAGGAACAGGGCAATGACCAGTAGATAAAATTGCAGCAGTCAAGAAAGTGACCAGGTGTATAAAAGGGAAACACAGAAAACAATCCATCACTGTAAATTCAAATCAAGAAACACGTTTCCAAAATGATAAACTCAGGGCAACATGACAGAAGGAAGGGGCCACTTCTAGAAAAGTCAGAAACAACATTGAGGCAGAGACCTGAACAAGTAAAAGAGTCCAGCCATGGAAAATCTAGGGAAATGGCATTCCTGGCAGAGGGAACAGCTTCCACAAGGGCTGTGAGGAAGAGCCAGTCTTGGGGTGTTATAAGAACAGACGCAAATTCAGCATGGAGTGTGGGTCACCATGTTACAACATGAAATATATTGAGGAGGATACCTTGATCAGGTCATGTAGACATGATAAGAGTTTAGATTTCACTCTAAAGGGCAGGAGAAGGTGTTGGAGGGTTAAAAGAGAGAATTGATCTGATTGATCTTATAAATTGAGCCTTCTGAATGTTTTGCAATACACACAGTGGTGACTTGAATGAAGGGGAGACCAAGGGACCACACATGTTAGTCTCACCCTTCTCCCTAATGGGCTACAAAATGTTCACATCAATCCCTTTCACCTCAGCTCCCTGTCACTCAAGCCACAAATACATGTATTTTCACACAAAGGCACAATCACACATAACCCATACATGCATCCAAATACATACACACATATATATGAGTGTCAGTCCACCCTCTCACAAACTTTCTCTAACACATGTGCACAGGTTCACACACTCAAGGAAAACGACATTTCAGGGGATCCTCACCTGCTATCACCAGGTGCTCTTGACTTTGCCCATGTCTTCCAGGAATCAGCTCTTCAGGCATGGACATTTCTATCTCCTCCTTGGTGTCAGGGAAGACTCCTGCCATCACAACCAGTTGTTCACTTGTAAGCTGTGGCCAAGGATGCACAGGAAGCAAAGCAGAGAGGAAAGTGCTCAGAAAATCAGCCCTTTGAGTGGTCAGAACTCAAGGTTAATATACCCTGCCATGAGGGTAGAGCCAGACTCCCATTTGGACTTATGCCTTGGACCAGCACCTTTTGTTCCTGCTGTATCTTTTTGGCAAGGTTCACAGCCTTCTCCTCTGCTACTCTGTAAGCAACATAGGAGAAGAGATAAGGCTCAGAACCATTGCCTGTGAGAACTTCTCTGGCTACCAGATCATCTGATTTGGCCCCATTGGGGTGCAGGTGGGCCCACCCTACATCATTTCTAGAGAGAGACAGGGATGAACACAGGACCTCAGAGTCAGTCAGTGGCCAAAGCAGAGAGATCCCAGGCCTGCTGTGGCTCCTGCAAGTCCAGCTCTGGATAGAAGCATCTTCCAAATGCATCCTTTGCAAAGTATATCTTGCCTCCTCCATTCCAGAGTTCCCAGGCAGAAGAAGTGGCCTTTAGATGCCCTGAATCAGCCTGTGAAGGAACAATGAGAACCAAAGGAAGGAAGAGTAGGAAAGGAGGAATCTGCCTATCAACACTGGAACTTCTAGGGTCCCCAGGCCCTGCACCCTCTGATCTAAGTCTAAGTTCTTCCTGAGCTTGCCTACTAATTAGACCACTCTGAGGTTTATGTGGCCACTTGACAAGCCTACAGTTCCCAGTCATTTCATCAGACACTAGTCTGGGTGTTGTTGTAAAGGTATTTTGTAGCTGTGGTCAGTATTTACAATCAGTGAACTTTAAGTAAAGAAGACTACTAACCCTCGATAATGTGGGTGGACCTCAATCAATCAGTTGGCAGACCCTAAGAGCAAACACTGAGGTTACCCAGAGAAGAAATTCTGTCTCAAGACTGCAGCATCAACCCCGCTTAAGATTCCAGAGTGTTGGCCTGCCCCACAAAATTTGACTTTGCCTAGCTGCACAATGGCATGAGCAATTCCTTAAAGTAAATCTATATACATACACATATACATGTATATCCATCCACCTTATTGGTTCCTTTTCTCTCAAGAACCTTGGCTGATATGACCACCAAAGGTTGTATGGACCAACCCTTGGGAACCTTCAGCTCTTAGGAATAGCCCCAGAGCCCCTAGGGGAAGAGGAGGCTTTTTGTAATAGGAACCAAGCACAGCTGGGGGCAGGTGGGAGGAAAAGAAGTAGGGGGGCAGAGAAGAATTAAAGGAGGAAGGAAAAGGCAAAAGAGAAGAAAGGGAGGGGCCAGGACTTCTTTAGAGAGGGTGGTATATTTGTTGCCTGTCTCCCTCCCTGTCCCCACTTGTCCAGCTCTGGGACCAAGCCCTCTGGAGCAGAGCTGACACAGGGCCTGATTGCATTGCTGAGGACCCCTGAAGAAGCCCTTCCCAGCTGCAGCAGAGCAGCTGTCATGAAATCTGAGCTTTCTGGAGGGCACTTTAGGGGCAAAGAAGTGTGCTCTGTGGGATTCAGGAGCTTGAGAAGCAGGAGCCAGTGGTTTCTGCCAGACCAGGGTTACCACAGTGATGAAATAAAAATACAGGATGCCAATTGAAGTTTTCAAATAAACAAAATATAATTTCAAATAATTTTTTAGTGTAAGTATGCTCCATGCAACATTTGGGACATACTTGCACTAAAAATTATTCATGGTTTACCTGACATTCATATTAAACTGGGTATCTTATATTTCATCTAGCAATCCTATGCCCCGCTCATCCTCACCATGATCTCAATTTAACCTTTCCTTTCTTGGAGCCTCAGTCTCCCCATTGGATGATAGAGATAACAATACTTTCCCTCTAGGGTAACTGGATTGGAAGAGCACTCAATCAGCAGAGTCAAAATAGTGCGGACAGGCATAGGCAGGGCTTTGCATTATTAACCTCACATCAGATTATCCTCTGACTGTCAACTGGCCTTGACCATTTGGGGATTCCTGGGCACTGGTGCACTAGGCCAGGTGCATGCAGAGGCACTGCCCCCTGGTGGCAAAGGAACTTACTACCTAAAGCCAAGCAAAATGGATGGAGAGACTTCCCCACCAATCTCCCAATACCATGCAGAAATCCTGGCATTTCACCTTGGGGACCAAAGATGGTTAGGTGATGGGCAACAAAATTTGCATGCTGCTTCTTTCTCAGTCCTTCTTTGTGGGGAAGATTTGGGTAGAAGAAGATCATGGACATAAGAGGTGAACTGCCACAGGTTAGCTTCCCAGATAGTGCAGAGGATATGTGGCTTCTTTAAGGATAGTCAGAGGAAGGGGTTTGGACTTGTCCCTTAATATGTCTCTCTAGCATGCTAAAATTTTCCCTCCATCATAATTTTCTCCTGAAATAGCCCCCAAACTCTAATTCCAAACACTCTGAAAATCCCTCACTGTCTGATATGTTGGTCTCAGGGACATGAAGGACTAAAGCATCCCTGGGTACAGAGAGATTTGCCAAGCTTTATGGGAGCCAAGAAGATGGCCCATGGCCAAGTGTAAGTGATGGGCTGCAAAGACCTAGACCCCAGTGGAAGGCTCCCAAAGGAGAAGACCATGATACCCAAAACTCTTCCCTCAGGAGATTAGACAGATACTTCTGTGAAGGGGAGGGAGGAGCCTAGAGAACATCTGGCTTAGATATATGTGTATATGTTTGCAGTATTTTACACAAATGAGATCACACATTTGAGATATGTTCTGTTCTATAACTTACTTTTTAAAGTGAACTGTGTGCCCTGGAGGATCTCCCATGTCAGAACGAATGTAGCTCAGTCTTTTAAACATAGCACAGTATTTTGCCATGTTTATTGACCTGCTCATGGACATTTTGCGTATCTAGGGCTAACTTTTATTTTGAACAATGTTGCAGTGAGTATTACTTGGCCATGCTTCAACACACAGGGGTAAATGTTTTTGCAGAGCAGGTGCCTAGAAGAGGTATTGTGGGGTCCTAGATACGTGTTTTGACAATTTTGACTGATATTATCAATGTCTCCTCTCAAGAGGCTTCACCAAGTGGGACCTCACCAAGGGGAAGAAAGTGGTAGTTTCTTCACAGCCTTATCAAGATACTGTATTATGAAACTTTCTAAAAGGCATCATTACGATGGGTGAAAAATGATATCTATTACATTGTTGCCTTAATTCATATTGCTTTATTTATGAATAAACCTAAACAAATTTTCATATGTTTATTGATCATCTTTGTTCCTTTCCTGTGAACTGTCTACTAAAGAGCTTGGATCTTTCTTAAAATAAGAGCTGTTTTATTCACAAAAAAGGATGGGGGGCAAAGGCTCTCCCCCCCTTCAAATTAAGCATCTCCAAAGAAAACATGTCATCATTTTCCCTGGAGGTGATAGTGAACACAGAGCCTCCACTGGGGACCAAGCAAACACAGTTAATTGCATCCAATTTTGTGTTGAAATCTAGAAAGCATCCAGCCCCCCACAGAGCAGGTGTGAAGCACAGGCAGATGTTACCTTCCTATCTGCCTGTCTGCCCTTGTCTTTAGTCTGTCTCTCTGTCTGCCACACAACATGCCTCCACCAATGCCTTCCCACCACTGGCCTCTTCCAGCTATTTAATCAGGTGTGCACTCTACTCAAATTCTTGACCAGCTTGAGGTCTGGTGGCCTGTGTACTACCCATTTCCACCTCCCTTACAAGCAGCAGTGGGAGGTGGCAGGGACCCAGGCCCAGGGTTAGTACACGTGGGAGTGAGTTCTAGCTTTTATACCATATCATCTTGGGTAAGTTGCTTTGACTGCTCTGAGCCTCAGATCCCCATCTTCACATGGGAGATTGGGCTAAAATCCTGTTTCAAATTCTGTTTCTTGGTTTCAGGAAGATATCAGAACCTCTTTTCTCCCAGACCAGTCCTGCCTTCCTCACTTTCTTATATTGGCATTCCTTGAAAGAGGGCATTCAAAGCCAATGGGTATGGAAATAAGTAGATTAAAAAATTGGGATACATATGTGCAATGAAATAATACTTGGCTATAAAAAAAGAATAAAATCTTGCCATTTGTGATAGCATGGATGGACCTAGAAGGTATTATGCTAAGTGAAATAAGTCAGAGAAAGACAAATACCATATGATTTCACTTATATGTACAACCCAAAGAACAAAATAAATGAACAAACAAAACAGAAATAGACTCATAGCAACAGAGAACAGACTGACTGTTGCCAGAGGGGAGGGGGGTTGGGGGACTGGGTGAAGAAGGTGAAGGGATTAAGAAGTACAGATTGGCAGTTACAGAATAGTCACAGGGGTGTGAAGTACAGCATAGGGAATGTAGTCAATAATATAATAACATTGTACAGTGCCAGGTGGGTGCTGAAAATATGGGGGAAATACTTTGTAAAATATATGATTGTCTAACTACTATGCTGTACTCCTGAAACAAATACAAAATAATATTAAATGTAAATAAGTAAATTTTAAAAGAAACAGGAAACAATTATCACATGCAATACTATTGGACTATAGCTCTATACAACCCTTTAATTTCATTTTATCACACTTGAACTGCAGGTTATTAATAAACTGATTTTCAGGGAAGGAAGGAAGAAAGGAAGGAAGGAAGGAAAGAAAAATTAAAAAGTCAGTGGCCATGATTGTCTGCTGCCTTCTCTGCTCAGAGCCCTATCTCAGGCAGCTACAATCCCAAGCCCAAGCAAGCCCGATTTTGGCTGCAAACCCAGATCTTCCAGACATCTGGGAGCTTCCTCTCCACTTGATAATAAAACTCATGAACCTATAAACAACTTTCCTTCCTGTTCCTGAAAACAGCTGGTACTGAGGTCATCTTTGGAGCCCCAGGCCCTCCCCCAGCCAGAGGGGAAGGGGAAGGGGAAGGGGAAGGGGGACTAGAAGAGCCTTGCAGCTGTCTTCCCTTTCCTTGAAGATACAGGAAGGACAGATCAAACTGCAGGGACCATAGCTGGCCCAGAAAAGGAGGGTCACTTTATAAATACAGAGAAGGAAATGAGTGGCAGAACCACCAGGGGTAGCCCTTGGAACCCAGCCCCCATAGGAATAAGGCAACCATCAGGAGATTATAGGAAGCACCTTGATTTCCAAACATCTACTCCTCTCATTCATTATGGCTGTCTTGAATCAAGAATGACTGAGTGCCAGGCACTGGAGGTAAGGGTGAGGTCTCAGTCCTCATGGAGCTAATGCTGTAGAGGGCATATAGAAACATGTGGACAGTCAGAAAGTTCACGAGTCTGTGGGGACAGTAGTAGGGGTTGTTTTTGTGGTAGTCTTGCCCTTTATCCTGCCACACTGTGCCTCCTAAGGAGTGTGATGGTTCCCTAGAGCACTGCCAACCTAAGAGGGAGGGCCTGACCATTTTCCTTAGCACCTTCAGCCTTTGACTATACAGCTTCAAAATAACTCACTTCTTCTCAATGGGGCTCAGATTGGTAGAAGGCCTTCTCCAAGTTGGGTGGAAATATTGGTCATGCCCCCTGAACTCTGGTCCAGTCTGTGGTAGCAGCTCCAGCAGAGGTGGGTTAAAGACACTGATACAGAGCCACAGCCCTGGCTGACAAACCTGCAGGGTTGCTGAGATGCTATGTTCCTCTGAATTCCTTCAGATCAGCCCCTAATTTTTCCCACTGCTTGGATGAGCTGTCTGAATAAGTCAGGTGGAGCTGCAGTGAGTTTAGAATAGTTGTTCCTGGCTGATAAGCCAACGGGTAATTCAGAATGGCCCTGCACGTGGAGCTAAGAGCAGCAACAAATAGCAAAAAGGGGGTAGCTTGCCTCCTGCCTCATAGTATAGCCAGCTGATGTTTGTACTACTCCTTCTTCTTCTCTGCTAGTCCAAGAATCCCCAAAAAACTAGAAGCAAATTTGTAAATCCAGAGGGGTTTAATCACTTGTCTATTTGGTCAACTTTGATCCATGTATGAGGAATCTACCACTCAGCTGAAAACCCCAAGCCAAGGTCACCAATGACCTCCTGGAAGCTCAATCCAATGAATTCACTGCACTCTTCATCTTAGTTGATTTCTTGGAAGCGTTTCACATTATTGTCCTCTTTCTCCTTCTAGAAACACTTTCCTCCCTTGGTTTCCAGAACTCCCCACTCCCATAGTTTTCCTCCTGCCTATCTGGTCTCTATCCCGGCCCATTGGGTCTATACCCAAGACTTCAGTTATTATTTTTATGGTAACTTAAGAGACTCTGATATCTACTGCTTCAGCCTAGTCCTCCCCCCTTGGTTCCCCTCTGACTCCACACCACACACTCAGCACTCCCGCCCCAAACTGTTCCTCCTCCATTTAGACCCTTCCTGCTGAATGGTCCCACCTTCTACCTGACTGTCTAATACCCCAAATCTGAGAGTAATCTAGGACTCCTCCACACTCTCTTGGAATGCGATTAGTCGCTATGGATGATTGTGTTCCATCTGTAATAATTAATTTTATGTGCCAACTTGACTGGGCCGAAAAGTGCCTAAATATTTACTCAAACACCATTTCTGGATGTGTCTGTGAGGGTACTTCTTCTAGATGAGATCAACATTTGAATGAGTAGACTGAGTAAAACAGATGGCCTTCCTTAATGTGGGTAGGCATTATACCCTCCATTAAGGTCCTGAATAGAATAAAAAGGCAGCTAAAGAAGAAGTTTGTGTTCTCTTCCCTCTCTCTCTCTCTCTCTCCCTCTCCCCCAAACCAAGACTTTATTTATACAACATTGTGTATTTATTCTTACATATTTAAACTTCAGTCACCTTCAGAGTACTCTCCATTTGATGCAATACACCTATCAAGATGTTTTTTCCACTGCCCAAAACAGTTTTGATCTCACTTATTTTGATGCCTTTTAGTGTTTCTACTGGTCTTTTGTTTCACCTCTTCCACATTGGCAAAATGTTTCCCTTTTGAGGAACTTTTTCATCCAGGTAAACAAAAAAAGTTGCTTGGGGTGAGATTGGGTGAATAGGGAAGGAGGGGGCATGGGGATCATCCTGTTTTGGTCAAAAACTGCTGAACATTCAGTGCACTATTCGCAAGTATGCTTGTAAATCACTCATGATGAAATTGGCAAACACATTGAAAGAGTCTTCAAAAAAATTCACTGAAGCCCCATGCAGCCTCTCACAATGATGCCAGCTGGTACACTGATACTGATGAGTTCCTAGAAAACTCACCTATCAGGGGAAGCCTGTACTACCAAGGGCCTGCCCTCCAGAAGATTATTCTGAGTCTTTTGGGGGTCCCCCCTCATATATATCTTCCTGACTACATAAGCTGGAACATTAGTCTTCACTCTTTGAACTGGAACTTACACCGTTGGTTCTGTAATTCTCAGGCCTCTGGACTCTGATTGGAACTCCACCATTGGCTTTGTGAGTCTCCAGCTTGCAGAGGGCAGACTGTGGGACTTTTCAGCCTCTATAATTGCAATTGCATGAACTGGTTCCTTAAAATAAATGAATACCTTTATAGATAAATAGGTAGATAGACAGATATACAGTTGAATCATGAACAACATAGGGTTTGGAGTGCTTACCTCTGCATAGTTGAAAATGCACATATAACATTTGACTCACAAAACATTTAGCTACAGTTCCTTGGTATCCACTGGGGATTGGTTTCAGGACTGCCCCCTGTAATGTGCAAATATCAAAATCCTTGGATGCTCAAGTCCCTTATATAAAATGCCATAGAACAATGCATACAGTCAGTTCTCCATATTCTCAGATATCCAGCAGCAAATCAAAAATACTGTTTTTGATGTGAGGTTGGTTGAATCTGTGGATACAAAACCTGGGGATATGGAGGGATGACTGTATATTTGTTGAAAACATTCTGTGTATATATGGACCCACACAGTTCAAACCTGTGTTGTTCAAGAGTCAACTTCAAATAGATATATCAATATAACTCTATCATATATATATACACACAAATATATCTCCTTATTTATTTATTTACTTATATATTGATTCTGCATCTCTGAAGAACCCTAATACAACCTCCTAAATAGATAATTATTTGAGCAAAAATCTTCTTAACAGTCTACTTCACTCTGTATTCTGTCACCAATGTAGCCAATCCCATCACTATCTCTTGCTTGAATGACAACAGCCTTCTACCTTATATCTCTGATCCCATCATGACCCCCTGTAGTCCATTCTTCACATAGTAGTTAGAGAGACTGTTTTAAACATGATAGGCCTGGTCATGCCATCATGCTCTTTAAAGCACTCTTCATATATATTTGTTCTTGTAAAATATAAAGGACACATGGACAAAAACTAGGGGGGTTGGAAATGGGAGGGAGGTGGGGAGGGATGGGTGGGTGGGCTGGAATGGGAGTAAAGGATAGAAACTGTACTTGAATAATTATTAAAATAAAAAAAGCACTCTTCAGTGGCTTCCATTATCACTAAAATAAAGACTACAGCTCTGAGTGTGGCCTAGGGAGCTCTGCATGAGCTTTCCTCTACCCTTCTGATTTCATCTCACACAAGTCGTTCTACTTATGCTACCCTGGCTTCTTCTGTTTCCTTGAAAACATGATGGCCTTACTGGACTCCAGGCCTATTCACGAGCTTCTCCTTTGCCTGGTTTAATTGTCGTCTATGCTTTTTGCCTAACTTATTTTGACTCACCCTTCAGTCTTTAAATTGGGCATAGCTTCCTCAGGGAGTCTTTCTTTCTCCATTCCAAGCACAGCTCATGAATTCTCCCCAATGTCCTTCTGTCCCTTCACTTCATGAAGTCTCAGGATAACTGCTATAAGAATGTGGCAGTGAGGAAAGGATGAGAACAGGGATCCCAACTTTCCAAGCCACAGCTCTGAAGCACAGTCTCTGGCCCTCATCCAATTCCCTTTGTCTTCTCCAGCAGGGACTGAGAGAGACTGGGGTAGGACTGTCTCTCCTCACCATCACTTCTTTTAAGTACCTCCCTGCCCCTAACTTTCCCTCATCCTTTACAAGCAATCTAACTGCCTTTGCCCTAGAATCTATGGTCATATTATATAGCCAGCAGATAAGAAACAGAGGCTGAGTTCCTTGGATAGTACCCCAAGGGGGACTTGAAGCCTGAGACCTCCCTCATGAGTTACCTTCCTTGTGTAGGCTAGGCTGGAACCTAAGTCACTGACTAGAATGCCTGTTTCTGGCAAATATCCTAAAGTTCCAAGCCCATGTGTGTGCTGGAGTCTGCTTAAAGAGTCTTCACTTCACTTTCCAGCATCTCCAGAATATTGGCATCACTCAACAAGCCAGACTGTAATAAGAATAGAACTAAATGCCTCTGGCTGTCACTCCTGGCATTTAGCCTCTACATTAAACCCTCGAAGGGGGCCCTGAACTTTATTGCTATTGTTTCATCACTGCCAGGGCTTTTCCTATTAAAGAGTAGATTACTTTCATTAATTGGGATTGGCACAACTTGTGCCAGAGATGTTCCATGGCTATATCTCATTCCACACCAGCAGCTGAGAGTGTTTGGGGCTAACACTACACTTCTGCCAAAGAAAAAGTTAGGAAATCATTGCCCTCTGAATAGTCACTGACTCTCCCCATCCTCAAAATTCAGGAAGCTGAGCCAGGGTAAAGTCTGAGTATCATGCATCACCGACAAAGGGCACAAGAAAAATCTTCCCTCCAGTTCCTCCCCCAGCTCTGAAATGAAGTAGGCATCCTTCTAGCAAGGGATACCTCTGTTAGTAACCAGGGATCAGGTGACAGGAAAGTTGCTGATGTGATTTGTGCCAGATCTTACTAAATTCATCACAGGGGGTGGGTCAGGAGGTCATCTTACAAACATGGGGACAAATATTAGGACCCAGGGCATCTCTGCTTCCTGCTTCCAAACTGGCTTGGGATGTTTCCTTATCTATAGTCTGACTTCTGGAAAAAACAGTTGAGCCCACAATCATCCATGTCCCATGGAAGTCTGGGAATCTAAAATAGAGAAGGAAAGGACACAAGTGAATGGCATTTGCTCTTTATTGTTATTCATTATCCTCTTGTGCAGGAAGACAAAATTTAACAGCTAAACTCAATAATTACCATGTGTGGGAGATCAGACTCATTTGTTGCCCCAGGCTCCAGTGAAATCCTGACCTATTACTGAATGCACAGATTTCCCAGCTGACTTAGGTCAACACATGAATATGAACACAGTTTAAAGTGATAACAAAATCAATCCATTCCACAGTAATCATGTCTAATAAGCTCAGTTGTCCACTATCACAAATTCACAATCATAGAGTGAAATAGCAGGTGTGTTCGGGCCTGGGAAAGTGGCACCCAAAAGGGGAGATGGATTCGAAGGCAAAAGCAGCTGTGGGATCTGTCCCAATTTTGAATATCTTGTTAATGCTGGGGCTGAGGGCAGGAGAAGGGCAGGCACTGTTCAATGGGCAGATGTTTCAGTATAGTGGAACAACTGTTGATGCATTGAGCCCAAGGGGGTACGCTGTTTGGATATCTTTGTCAGAGAAATTCTTGGAAAAGAAAGTTTCATGGCCCCACAGCCTGTGAAAGGAAAAGCTTTCTACATTTGAATATTTGGGGGCAAATAATAGGAGTGGCCAGTCTGATAGCAAAACATCTGCTTTATGGAATATTTAGCAATATACACAGTTTATGATTTTAAATTGCAGTCCAGTTCACAAACTATATTATTCCTAGGGTATGTAAAGGAATAGAATGAAAACCTGTAATACCCAACATCCCCACAATGGTGAGAGAAGAGATCGTCCAGTACAGAAAAAGCCTTACATATAAGAATTGCTGAACACCAAAGGTGAAGGCACGGTGCAGGGATCCTTAATATCTTGAGACTTTTATATGAAAAAGGTATTCATTTTATACTAGATCCCTCTTACACATATGACCCTGAAAATTGACTAAAGGAAAGAGTATTTCAAATGCTTCTATGGAGGAAGAATCACAGATACCATGAATTACCTTAAGTTGTGATTTTCTTTAAGTTCTGAATTAGTGGGCTTCAAGTTAATGGGCTTTTACCATAGTTGCAGGCAATCTGATTACAGTACTTTTAAATTAGCTAATTTATACTAATTAGTATGAGGAGAGTTCAGTGGGGAGGATGTGCTTGTTTCTGAATCAGCGCAATCCTGAAATGGAGCTCCATTACTTATCTAGCTGAAAAGCACCCTAAACTAGCAGCTCTGCTGCCCAGCTCTACATCTTGTCCTTGAATGTGAGGGCACACACATGACACATAGTGCAAGTATATATTCCTAAAAACACAGAGCACAGGTGAGTAAGAGTCTCTTTTATCCCAGAGGGAATTATCCCTCTGGGATAAAAGAACAATCTAGAGGCAGTATTGTTTATTTCTTCTTCTCCTCGTGGGATGCTATTTGGTTGTCGAAAGATCAAACTCCAGCCAGCCAGAGAGAAACCATCTGGCTCCAAATCCTTAACAGACACTTTCTTGTCCTGAATTCCTCATAGTCAGGCTACAAAAAAGACAATGTCAAACAAATCAGGCAGATTCCTGTTTTTCAAAGCACCCTGAGGAATTCACACTAATGGCAGTGGGACTGGCAAGTAGAAGTGGAGGCCCCTGGCCTCCAGTTGCTCTATGTTGTGTTTCCATCAGCCAGGGCATAGTACTGATGCTGTGCACCCACACTGGACACCTGTGTGTTCCACTCTTTCTCTTGTGCTTTCATTTTGAAAACCCTGGATAATAGGGATCAGCAGGGGAGGGGCAATATTGGGATTCTTGTTTTAAAACTTCTTAGAAAGTTTTTGGTTGAGAATAAGTGACAGTCATATTTCAAGGAATTTTTAAGCCTTTTCTTTTTTAATGAAAAATATCTACATCACTAGCCCCATCATTCCCAAAGTCAATAGTCACATATCTTTCCACCAAAAACAAACAAACAAAACAAAACAAAACAAAAAAAGTCTCAGGAGCACTCAGAATTCCTTCAGCTGCTGATACCTACAGAATAGAATCAAGGCCAAGGGCACTCAATACAAAGGGTGTGTGAGTTAGGGTCCCAGCAGGCGGAGGCCCCCAGGATGGAGCTGATTTGTCTTCTTCAAAACCTTTTTTTGGGGGGTTGAAAGATAGCAACTTTCAGGGGGCTCTGACAGCAAATCTCACCTTTCCTCACTCAGGGCTCTGTCATCAGGCTGCCCAGCCCCAGGAGGGGACAGTCTTCCCTTCAGATGGGAATCTTCCTTCCTGGTACAAGTATAGCCAAATACCGGCTATTGTTTCAGATAAGCATGTGAGAAAAGGCAATGTGCACAAGTGTATACATACACACACACTCAAGTCCAAAAACAACAAAAAATGTGGCAACTATAGCATTAGCATTGTATCAAGTCAACATCCATACAAAGACAGAGTTTGAAAGATATGTACAGAGCATTCACATAAGCCAAATGTGCACCACGAGAAATAATGACCATTGTGGACTATGCTATCTTTTTCCACAATATACTGAAAAAAAATCCCAGAGACCATGGTGGCAACCCCACCCAAAAGAATGCTGCAAAGCACCTGAACCAGAGAGCACAGGGCCTTATGGAACTGCCTCTCAGTGGGCTCTCCCTACAGGCTTGTGCTCAGTGCCTAAAGGATATGTGCCACCCCCCATTGGGCCAGTTTCCTGCCTCCAGATCTATTCTGTCTCCACCCAGCTGCAAACTACCTGGCAGCTCTGCAGGGAAGGGCTCAACAGATGCCAAAGGCAGCAGCATTCCTTGGCTCTGGTCAATGGGGCCAATGCCCAGCTTCCTGCTCAGTGGAAAGGAGACACCTAGGGGAAGTGTCTTTTCACACACAGGCACCTGCCTGAGGAAATGCTGGAAGAGCAGGGGCTAACTCAGAAGTTTTAGGCTGCCCCACATCCTCCAACATGGCCGAATAAGATTGACTTCAGCCTCCATTATGGAAAAAGCAGGGGCTTTCTAGGCCAAAAAATGCCTTCATGAGGAAGGGTAGGAGTATAGTGCTAGAGACCAAGAGGGAGGAAAAGAGGAAGGAAGGAAAGTTGGCCACCTGGTCAGCACCTCTGGCATCAGGGAAGCTCTCAGGGAAGGGGGAAGGGGACAGAAAGTGTCAGCTGGCTGGAGACTGACTCCCCAGACTGAGACTAAACATATATGAAAGCCTCCACTAACACTGGTCCCCTACAACCTACACATTTCTAGAAGAATCTTCATAAGGGCAAACCTTCTGCACAGACATTAGCTTAGTCAGCCTCCAAATAGGCCTGTGAGGTAGGGGGAAGGGTGGAAAACCCCAGCCATAGGGTCAAGTTTTCCAAGCTGATGGCCTCATTGGGATAAGAACACAAGCCTCCTGACTTGAAGCAAGTCTCAGGGCAAGTGTCCAGGACTAAAAGGACCTCCAGGTGTCATCTGTGACTACAAGGCAGGGCTGCATTCAAACAAGAAGGCCTGATGATTGCCTGGGAGAGCTGTTTAAACAGAAAGAAGCTTGTCTTCTCAGCAGGTTTTAAACTGCTGTCATTGTCAAGAGATGCTGGATGTGCACTCTTTTGGGCTCCACAAAAATTTGCTACATTTTTAAAAGCACCACAGAGGAAAAATGGTTTGGCACCAAGGCCAAGAGGATAGAGATGGAAGGGTTGGGGAGATGTTGTCAACAGTCTTTTGTGTGGTCACTGACATTTAAAGACAGGTCACCTCTGTCCCACTGCTGTCCAAAAACTCACTGAAATGGAAAGGAACAGCTCCTGGGACATAGGAAGGAGTTACTAAAAATGGACCAGCACCTGGCAATGACAGGGCTAATCCTGGATGGGCTTTCTACCCCAGATCATGGGCTTCCCTATCTCCCTTGCAAAGACATTTCTGAAAAGGGGCACTTTAGGATCTTCTCCCCAGATGGGCACCATTGTTAAGGAGAAATGAGCCATCTAAAGTTCAAGTTCAACTCAACACATGTACTCATGACAAGGGAAGTATCCCAAAAATTCAAAACCAGAGAGCACAGTGCTGAAGAGGCCAAGTTCATGAGTTTAATCGTGCTATGGGCCAAACAATCTCATGAGGAGAAAACTTCAGCTCGATGCCCCAGCCTATACACCAACCATTTAGAGGCCATGGACTCCACAGGCACAGTCAGCCATATAGGTTTTCCCAGGGTTATGATAGGGCTCATGCCAGTGGGCAGCAGTTTTAGCACAACCAGCACACATGTCTGAAGAGTCAAGGCCTGGGAGAGGCTAAGTGCACCAGAGCCAGAGTTACCACTTCAGGATGGCAAAATTCAATCTGGAGGAGGCAGTTCTGCTAAGCATGTCCCTGCACCTCATCCTTCACACACCCTGTCCTCCTCCAGGTTGCTCTAGATATTCCTTTCAACCTGGTCAGGAGGGTGGGGGTGAGCATTGGGGGAGAGAAGTATCACAGATCTGTGAGGTTGGTTTCCCTTGGCCCCCTATGTATAGCCTAGGTTACAGTGTCATATTTTATTATGTTCATTATTTATTTGTTTGTTATAATTCTTTTTGGTTTTTGTTCAGTACTATTCCAGTCCTCAAAATGTAAGCCAGGACAGTAAGCACAGTACTGTTGAGGGGAAAGGGTGCTAAAAGGCTGTCCTCTCTCCCTCATCTCTGTGGCCTAGGCTTCCAGACACACAGGTCTCCAGTCAGCTGCTTGGCCTTAGGGCCCAATGCTATGCACATTCTGGCCATAGTCAACTCCATGGGGTGATTCCTTTGGCATAAGAGAAGCCAGTCACTGACAGGAGGACAGAATGGTGGGGCATGGGGGCTTCTGGAAGAGCTGGGCTTTCTGGCCTGTGGCTCCTTCCAGGGGTGTGTGTGTTCCCTACCCCCCTACACCTGTCTCTGACAACTGACTTCCTACAAATCCACAGTTAGGAAATTATTTGGCAACAAGGAGGCTAAGGCTGTTTTGTGGTGGCACAGTCTTTAAAAAGTTAAAAAGAAAATAGGAGAACCCTGAAAGAAGCTTTCATACCACATAGGACACAAGTCCCACTACTTGTCTGAGTCAGGGTTTGCAGCCACTATCTCCTCATACTTTGGGGGTGGGTCACTGTAAGAGACACTTGCCTCCTCACTGCTGCTCTCCTGGGGTGCAGTCACCTCCTCATAGGATGGGGGAGGAGTGGCACTGGATAGTCTGGAGAGAGAGAGTTCAGGAAGGTAGAGGGTGCTGTCAAGGCGGACTGTGGTTCTGCCCCCCCGACTATGCCCCGGCACCATCTGAGGGTTGCTCCCTGCTTCCCGGTGCCCAGAGGACTCCCCTTGGTTATGCACAGTGCCCCTGTACACCATGACCCGAGGGAGGCTGTGCCCAGCGCGACTGGCTAGGTACCGGTTCTGAGCATATGAGGGATGATGACGGGTGGTTTTCTGCAGCTGGCACCTCCAGATGATGAACAAGGCAATTACAACCAGCAACGCCACCCCCAGAAGAGGCACCACCACATACATAGCATCTGAGTTCTGTGCAGGGTCTCGGACTGAGTAGACTGCATTCGGGTACCCCTTCCAGAACTCCATCTGCAAAAGAAAAAGGGCCACTTACACTTATACACAAGTGCTCATGCCCCAGATGGACCTCAGAGACCTTCCACAAGGCTGCTTCCCATCTCACCCCATCTGACTTGGCTCTAAGAGCTATCAGAGAGGCTATGGAATGCACCAAGGACAAAGAGCAACATGCCCAAGTAAGCAGGCCCCCAGAGTCAGGCAGATGGGACTCTAAAGACATGTTGTCTGTTCTTCTATGGTCCAGACAGCCTTGTCTTGGACTGGGCTGGCTTTCCTTCATTGCTTCTTATTCATCTGAGGCACCTGGGCCTGCTCTTGTTATTCCTGAGGCTATTTCTGCTCCCAGAACCCAGCCACAGGGCAGTACATGCCGTTTTCTCTTTGTCCTCAAACACCTCCTTGACTTCCTCGTAGCTGCAGATCTCCTCCATGCACTCCCGCTCGATGGTACCCTGGCGCAGCTCCTCCAGGAACTCATTGGCACGAGGGAACCGTTTCAGGACCGAATGGGCATTCTTGGCCTCCAGAAACACTGAGGAGAAAGTTGTACTGAGGCCTGGAATGAGGAGGTGCCCAGTGGCTCCTTCAAACCAGACTCAGCCCAGGCACAGAAGCACAATCATGGAGGGAAACAAGGCAAAGCCACCTGGCTAGCCAGCACCCCAGACATGGCTGGCTTTTAGTAACAGGGGTGGAATGGCTGACTTTCTGTGATGCCATGATGTATTTGCCTGGAACACCATGGACCCAACAAGGCTCAGGTCTCTGGTGCTATGGAGGAAAATGGGGAGTACATGTTTTGTAGAAATGATGGACATGAAGGATTTTGAGTATTGTAGTCATCAGTGAAAAAACACCTAGTATATCCTGCCCCATGTCAAAATGAGAAAATCAGAGCCTTTGTCATGAGAGTTTATTCTTCTTTGAGGCTGATGCTGGTGACCAATACAAAATAGCATCATAAGACTGTATCAGGGTGGCTTCCCTCCACCTGAATGACCACCCATACCATCAGATTACCTGGTATTAATAACCTTGCCCAAAACAGTCTAGCAGAAACCCAGGCAGGGGTAAATCAGAGGACTGAATGTACAAGAAGAACCGAGGAAGAAGGTAACATGCTTCATAGGGAGAATCTAAGCCTTTATTGACTGTGCACAGATGCCTCCTGGAAAAATGTCATGGAGTGGTAGCCATATCTGCTTATTCCAAAGGGAGAAACCCACCTACAGTTGAGCTGACTGGCATAATGTGAGCTATGTACCTCCATAAGCCTGACCTGAGATTTTCGAGAATATAAGAGGTAACATCTGCTCTTGATATTCCCCTAGAGGTTAAGACTTCCTAGTTCTCATGTCAACCAGTCCCTTAATGCCAAGACAGGTGGGACTTTGCCAGCAGGTAGGCGCCCTTCTCCAGGCCTCAGGGCTTATCATATTAGTTTCTTTCATAGTGGCCTGGGTAGGTACACATCTCCAGGTGAGCATGTGCTCCAGAAAAGCTAATGGGACCGGGACCACAGGGACACCCTGGGGCAAAGAAAGCTAGGAAGGACTTGAAAGGTGGATATGCACTTTTCCCATGAGCCCTTAGGCATGGCACTTTGCAACTTGGCCTAGGATCAGAAAAACTCACCTGCCATAGTGCTCCCTCAGATGCAGCCTCTCACTTGCCTGGCAAAGGAGAAAAACAGAGGCACAGTGAAATCATACCCCAGAACCTATAGGGCACCCTATTGGCCTTAGAATGTGAACCACACCCCCACTAGCTTGGTCAAAGATCAAAGCACTACCATATGAGGCACAGCACTCTCTATACAGCCACTCACAGCTCTACTGCTTCCCATTCTACCCTGAGCTCTCCTCCAGAGCTGCCCGAGGCCCTGCAGGGCCCAAAGGAAACCTTCTAGCTATTTTCCCCAAGAACATTCTGAGAGTCTAGAAGACCTAGACCTTGACATTTTTTTAAAAAAGTAAACCTCCTACAGGCTGAGGTTCTTCCTTTGCTTCCTTTAAGGAATCTGTGCACTTTTGAGTTAGAAAGGGCCTCAGAGATACTGGGACTTAGGCAAGGCCTAGCAAATCAACAATGATAGAGAGATGACCTAATTTTGCTCACAATGGCAAGTCCCAGATACCTCTCATGACAAGCACATTCCTTGAAAACAGACAGTACATACTGAAGAAGCAGGCACTGGCAAAGCTTACCATGGCAACAACAACCATCTCAAAAATGACTGGCTACATTCATTTTCACCAGACATGGTGGTAAGGATCTCCTGAAACTTGTCATCTCTACTCTCTTTGCATTAAAGAAAACTGCAGCAGAGTACCAAGACATCAATTGATGTGATGAAAGCTGAGATGCTAACTCAATGCAAATGTTGCCTCTGATGTGAGCTATTGTCTGAAAACTTTGCTCCTGCTCAGAAATTATCCTGCCAGTATGTTAACCCCAGCCACAGCACACTGCTCCCTGCAATACATACTCCCACTCACACACATATTTCGGAGCACTGGCCAAACTGTCCACATCTGGGAGCAATCACGTCACTGCTCCCCTCCCCAAGCGGAAGCTCTGGTTTTATGACTAACTGGATAACAGGACATGTGAATGGTGTAACCCATTGTGCTACCCTTTTGCCTAGGCTGCCAGGAAGTTCAGCATTAACATTGACCATCAAACACAAACACCTTGGACACCCAGCTGTTAAGCACATAGGTTTCTCCCCTGTGACATGGTGTACACTTTTTAATTTTTATTTTCAGAGTCCTAAGTATATTTAAAATATATTTTCTAATCCTTTTGGCAAACAGGTAGGATATAAATCACAAGCAAAACTAAAGCTAAGGGAAAAACAGTAAATCTAACATCCAGCTATGGAAACACCATGTCAAGAGAGCTTTTCTCTTTTAAATCCCAGAACAATCCCACCCAAAACTATCAACATGTGAATATGTCAATGGATAGGCCTGCTATTGTGAGAAAAGTTGACCCCAATGTTTATGAGAGTGAAGGTGGAATATTATCTCTAAATTCTGCTTCTATTGTGGATCTCTGAGGTTTCCCTAGAGCCAGCTCTGGTCATATGACCAGGGTGTGGGTCTGGCATGCCTAACAGCAAGATTTTTGATTGAAGAAAAATGGAGCCTTTGTGCCAGGGTTTGAAGAGAATGAGTAAAGGTTTTGCTAATAAGTGAAGATAGAAAAATATGTTTCATTGCTTATCAAAGAGAACTGCAACATTTTTTTAAAAATAATTTTATGTGGAAAAATTACATAACTGCTTACATATAGCCACCTTTTGCCCCAAAACACCTGACTTTGGTACGTGCACACTCACACATCTCATATCCCAAAATGTGTGCTATCCTGGCTCCTGCAAAAGTCATTAGGTCATTTTTAAGCTTCAAACAAGCCAGAAACTACCCCAGGCAGCTCACAGGGCATAGCCCCACTCCATTAACAATTCTATAGTCAAAGAACTGTCACTGCTGCTGCTGTTGCTGCTATGAGGCCTCCTCCCCCTCCTTCCCCCAAATGTAGTGCCTGCTTCTTCCCCTATAAATACACCGTGGATAGGCTGTTACTATGGCAACAGTGAGGAAGCGTGAGGGCTCCATCACAGAGAATGCTGCAGCAGTCACGCATGTATGTGTTCCTCCTGCCCCTAGTGGACACTGTAAGGCTGATTGTAGGCCAGACAAATTTTTAACCCACTCCCCACAGGAAGACAGCTGAATCCTGAAGGCCTGGGAAGGAAGGAAGGTCACCACAGAGACCTTCTAACCCCACCCCAGGCTTCTGAATCACAGTGCTCTGAGACGTGGCTCCCAAAGTCCCTCGCATGGGGACTGATGGCCATCAGACCTGAAGTCCCAAGATATGGCCTCCAGACTACTTCTCCCAATCCAAGCCCTTTTAATTTCCCTCACTTAGAACTGATTAGTAGGAATGCTCTTTTGGTCTCCAAATCTTATGACTCATCAACCCACCCAATGACTCGGAACTCTCAAATTATGCTCCATCTGAACCTCTGTACCCTCTCAACTGAAACTCTGGACCCTCCTTGTTCCCTTCCACTTATGACAGCCCTCAACGTGCCTGTCTTTGCCCTCCATAGCAAGCCACCAGTGCCCTGCTCACGAACTCCTGCTTCTGGCCCAACAACACTCTTCTCATGGGTCTGCTCCAGATCCCCAATGCCTGGGCCCGGCAAGGCCTCAAGATCCTCCCCCAGTGGCGCCCTGCGCCCAGTTCAGTGGCCCTGGACACCTAACCGTGCCCTCCTCGCGGCTGAGGTGCCCAACCCAAATAGCCTCACCGTTCTCCGGGCCCAAGAGGCGGCCGCCCTGTTTGCGCATGCAGCCCGCCACCTCGCTGCAGCGCCTTTTCCAGCAGGGCCCCTGTCCCCGCCCACCTGCTCCCCGTCTGCCAAGCCCCCCGGTCCAGCCCAGCCTCCTCCTCTCTCCTCCGCGCCAAAGCCCTCCCGCCGCCCCGGGCGCCCCGTTGCCTCCTGGGCTGGAGGTTGAAGTGCGCCTAGAGCTCCCGCCCTTCGCAGCCGGGAGCCCAGGCCTGTTACCGTAATTACCTCGGTACCCCCCTGCCCTGCTCTCCTTTAGGGGCTCCGCGGTTGCCCGCCCCCCAACACCCCGCCGCGCCAAGTCTGGCCTCACGCCCCGCGCCTGGCACGCCACCCTCAAGCGCCACGACCACCGTGACCTGATTGCCAGGCCTCGATCGTCGCGCTGCACCGCGCACCGGGCAGCCAGGCAGAGGAGAGGTGAAGGGGTGGGGGCGATGAGAGCTCTCCAAGCAGGGCAGGGTGGGCCGGTGGGTGAGCTGGGCCAGAGGGGCGGCGGCGCGCACCAAGCACCGCGCGCCCGCGCCCCACTCTACCAGCACCGCCCCTGCCCCCGCCCTAGCAGCCGGGGATGGTGGGGGCGGGGCTTGGCCCGCAGGCCCAGGGAGCGACAGACCCTAGGCCAAAAGCGAGGGTTCCAGTCCTGCTCCCAGGCACAGGTACTAGGACACCCAGGCGAGACTGCAGCTCTGGCGGCCGAGCCCAAGGCCCGCACATCAGGCATCCCCGTGCAGCCCAGCCCCATCCCACAACTGTCCCCTATCGTGGTTCACCTGTCATTCCGGCAGGCCTGCCTCCGAATGCAGCAAAGAAAAGAGGGGCGTGGGACAACAGTTTGGGTCCGCCTTGCCAAGGCTCCAGTGGGCCTGCAAAAAAAGGCCCGGTCGAGGCCGCCTTCCACCAATTACTGGGTGACCTTGGCTTCTTCACTTATACTCTCCCCACCCTGCCCAGTGGTGGCAAGCTTCTCTCCTGTCAAATCTGGGAAATGGGAAGAATACTGCAGCAGGACTGCAGTGAAATAGAGGAAATGGGTTTGGGAAAACTCTTCAGGCGCAGGAAGGGGAGAAGAAGGAATCTCCTAGGCCTGCATGGGGAGCGTTGGGTGGGCTGGGGAGTGGGGGCACTCAGAAGGCAGTGCTGTGAGAGTTTCAGCATGACAGGGCAAGACACTAGTAGCAGAGTGATGACACAAGTCTAGGAAGAATCAGGCAATGAGGTGAACTTTTCTAACAGGGCTCAGGATCTCCTCTGCCAAAGCCTCCTTGGAGGGACCAGGTGTGCCCTGCTGAGTTTTCTGGGCTCTTTCTGTTCTCTGCACCTCTGGAGCCCAGCCAGACACAGGAGTTGGTGCACCCTCCCTCCCAATTTGGTGCTTTGGGGCAGATTTCAGGCAGAGAAACTCCAACCTGTCCTGCAGCATGCTGACAGGGAAAATAGGGGTAGGAGAAGATTTCCATCACCTCAAGGCCTGTTCCAGCCCAGCTCTCAGGATTAGCAGAAAACAGCCTTGGCTGGGCAAGCTCCTCCACTTCCTCCTGTCCCCCCATTCTCAATGGCGCCTTCCCCTCCATCTCTGCTTCCACTTCTCAGAGTCTGCTCCTGGGTTGCTTGCTCTTTCATGGCCACCGGAGCTCCCTCCACGCTCAGGAAAGACCCTCAGCACCGTCTCCCCATTGAAGGCAGCAGGACTATAAGCCCCTAGCCTGTGAGGTGGGCTCCCCCACAAAAAACAAACAGGATCACCTGAGAATGAGAATGGGGCTCCTTTGGGGCCCAAAGATATGTCTTTGGCACTCTAAGTTCAGGGGGAGGGAGACTGGGTCATAGCTGATAGGGGAAACTGTTAGGGAATCTCCAGGAATTTACTTCCTGGGTCTCCTAGTCCACCACCATGTCCCCATCCTGAAGTTAACAACCACTATATTCACAGGACACTTCACCTAGCTTTCAGTGTATGAAGCAAGGGTCTATGGTTTCTGCCCTCCTCCCAGCCCCCTACCTAAGCTTCTGGCTTCAGTACCACTAGTTTAACAGTTTCCTCTCAGCCCAGAATGCCTTTCCTCCCACTATCGGCCTCTTTGTGCTGTATTCATTCTTCCCACATAGCTCAGATGACATCTCAACTCTGAGGTCTTATGGGATTCTCCACCCCCACCTGTGTTGACTGTTACATTCTCAGTACTCAGTTTGCAGAAACTATAAATGGGGATGGGGGCTTCTGTAGATGTCAAAAGTGGGAAGGATATTAACACCTGTGCAACATGCTGCCTGCTTCAACACTTGGTGGTATCACTGATCAACTCTATGATCCTCAGCAAGTGATTTAATTTGACTGCATCTCAGTTTCTTCATCTGTTAAGTGAGAATGATAATAATAGTACCTGCCTCAAAAGGTGGTCAGGAGAGCAAAAAGGAGAATCACATTAAGTGTGCCTTGTGCTTAATGAGCCTAATACAGGTCAGCTTTGGCCACATTCAGATGTATTGTGTTCATTTGGTTGCTCACAGGGTGCACACTAGCCTCCTCTACCTTGGAATCAGAGACCTTGTGTCTTCATATGTCTTTAGCATCATCTGCAGCAAGGTCACTAGAATCTTGCAAAGCTGAGGTGGGAGAAGGTGAGCTGAGGTATGGAGCCAGAGTGAAGCTCAGCCTTCAACTTAACACCAAGATGTCCCAACAGGCCCCTGCTTTCTCCCCATGAAGAGTCTGAGTCTTGGCTTCCTCCAGATCTTGGCTTCCTCAGAGGGTTTTCTAACTTCCCTCAGGATGACTTCAGGTACTCCCAGGGATTGTCTGGGGAGGTCTGAAGCCCTTCCTCTTCACCGCCCCCCATCTGGCCCCACAAGATTTAGATCTTGATTTGAATAATCCACCTCTGCAATAAGATGGGAAGGGCTTGGCCACTGGCTTATCTTACTTGCCCAGTCAATGGTGCAGTTTTTTTTCAAACTTTTTAAAAATTTTATTTATTTTTTAGACAGCGGGGAAGGGAGGGAGAAAGAGAGGGAGAGAAAC
>CM052552.1:38774913-38795237 GCA_028533065.1 Trachops cirrhosus | reverse complement strand
CAAAGGGCCTTATGAGCACTTTTCTTCTTCCCCATGAAGAAATGTATGCAGCAGGAAACTCCTGGGCCCAACCTCACCATTCTGTCAAGCCTGTAATCTCACAGGTTGGGGCTGGGTTTATTGGACTGTGAAAGGCTCTGGCTGATTGGAGCAAATCTCAAGCATTCCACTCCTGACTTCCAGACCTGAACCTGCTTCTCTCTTACAGGAATTCTCCACTCTACTCTTTTCTCTGCTTAAGAGCCATGCTGGGTTGGGTCCTCTTGTTCCTTCAGTGTATTCTCTGCCTCTGAGTTTCCAGTTTCCAAAGTTGCTGTGTCATGCCTGCACACACAAGACTGTGCACCTGGGCCTCTGCCAAGCCTTGGGTATGCCTCAGCTCCCCTTTTTAAAGAGTTTCTTTATGGCCACCACCATGCAGTGCAGGTCCCTGCAGGTCCTGTTCTCCATGTGCTCCCTCTCCCCCAAAATCACATAGTCAAGGTCAGGGCTGGCCACCTCCTTACAGGACCTCTGACAATTTTAGATAAGTTTTCTCTCTGAATCCTTCCCGGATGGCATTGGGAAGATCCCCTCAGCTCTACTATAATAGCAGGCAGTGATGGCATGCTGTCCCTGCTCCCTCCAGAGGTCTTAGCCTCAGGCCTGCCTGTTCCCACTGTATTGTTTTAGAACCTGCACCTCCCAGACCTTCTCTCACCACCCTGGTAGCTCATGGGTCCTGAGGCTATCCATAGTTGTCCCAACTGTGCAGCCAGCAGTGATTGGCTGGACAGCAGTGGTGGTCTGCCTAGAAAGCCTAGGTCATCGGCTCCCAGTCCACCTAGAATGCTCCAGCTATTGGCCCCTGGGTGCCCCACAATTGGGCCAGTTACTGCATACTTCTGTGCACTCCCCAGGCTCTCTTTCTTGTGCACTCTCACTCACAGACATTTTCACTCACTCTCTGCTCCATGTTCTGACTTCAAATCTGATCTATGTCTGTCAGAAGATGAACAGAGCTGCTCGCTACTCTGCTGCCATCTCAGATTCTCTCTTTCATAGAAATATTCAATAATGTTGAATATCTACAGTCCATTTTGTTTTGAAAAAATATGCAATAAAATGATATATAATTTTGTTAACAAAATCAAAATGAAAAAATACATGAAGTGGGGATGGCTGGGGTGCAGGGGAGTGGTGGGGGGAAGAGGGAAACAACTGTACTTGAACAACAATTAAAAAAAAGTTTAAAAAAAGTAAAATAGGAGTTCTGGCCAAGATGGAGGTGAAGGTAGAATCCCTTCTCTTCCTTGCACAACTAAAAGGAGGATAACAACCAATCTAAAATCAATAAACAACCAGAAGTGCCAGAAAATCAAACTGCATGAAGCTCCAACAACCAAGGAATTAAAGAAACAATTGAACAGAACAACCAGACCGGTGAGAACCAGTGGTGAGGCAGTAGACTGCGAGGGCAGAGTTGACTGAGAGAAACCTCAGCAAGGTGGAGGAACCGGCGGGTAGGGGTGGCTGAAGGGGAAACTGAGACTCAGAATTGACTGTGGACTACATCAGTTGCTGTGGTGGGAGAAATTCCCAGTCTCACATGAGAGTTTGTTGGAAAATGTGCTAGAGCCAAGCAGGTGAGCTGCACTGTTCACTCTCTGGCACCTCCCCGACAGGTAGCACCACAGTGCAGCCAGGAGGGTTGCCCTGTCATGGTGAAAACCTGAGGCCCCGCCCCACTACAATTTAACACATGCACTGAGACAAAGAAATATAGCCCAAATGAAAGAACAGAGCAAAACTTCAGAAAGACAGCTAAGTGATGAGGGATAGCCAACCTATCTGATGGAGAATTTAAAGCCCTGGTGATCAAAATGCTCACAGACCTAACTGAGCTTGGTTGAAAAATGAAAAAACAAATGAAAGCAAAATATTCAGAGAACCAAGAGTGACAGGAAGGAAACCAGGACTCAAAGCAATGATTTGGAACCAAAGGAAGAAATAAACATTCAACCAGAACAAAATCAAGAAACAAGAATTCAAAACAATGAGGAGAGGCTGAGGAATCTCTGGGACAACTTGAAAGGTTCCAATATCTGAATTATAGCGGTGCCAGAAGGAGAAGAACAATAGCAAGAAATTAAAAACTTATTTGAACAAATAATGAAGGAAAACTTCCTCAGTCTGGAAAAGGAAATAGACTTCTAGGAAGTTCAAGAAGCCCAGAGAATCCCCAAGAAGTTGGGCCCAAAGAGGAACACACCAAGGCACATCATCATTAAGTTACCCAAGATTAAAGATAGAGAATCTTAAAAGCAGCAAGAGAAAAGGAGAGAGTTACCTACAAAGGAGTTCTCCTAAGGCTATCAGCTGATTTCTCAAAAGAAATCTTACAGGCAAGAAAGGGATGGAAAGAAGTATTTGAAGTCATGAAGGGCAAGGACCTACATCCAAGATGACTCTATCCAGCAAAGCTTTCATTTAGAATGGAAGGACAGAAAAAGTGCTTTCCAGTTAAGGCCAAGTTAAAGGAGTTCATCATCACCAAGCCCTTATTATATGAAGTGTTAAAGGGACTTATCTAAGGAAAATAAAATAAAAAATATGAACAGTAAAATGACAACTCACAACTATCAACAAATGAACCTAAGAGAAAAGGAAGATAATGAAAACAAAAACTAAGCAAACCACAACAACAGGAACAGAATCAGAGAAATGGACATCACATGGAGAGATTTCAGTTGCGTGGGATAGGGGAGGAATGTGGTGGGGGGGAAATGTACAGAGAAGAAGAAGCATAATTGGTAGGCACAAAACAGATGGGGAGAGGTAAAAAATGTTATAGGAAACAGAGAACACAAAGAACTTATATGTACAGCCCATGGACATGAACTAAGGCGGGGGGGATGCTGGAGGGTGAGTGGGTGCAGGGCAGAGGCTGGATAAAGGGGGATAGCATAATCAAAAAATACACTTAAAGAGTATTTAAAAAAACAAAAATATATGAGAAAACACATATATTTTAATACTTTCTATAGTAAATATATATTTTTCTTTTATTTAGATACAATTCAGATACCATAAATCTCATCATTCATAAATGTTCAGTATAGTTTTTTTAATATATTCAGAAAGGTGTGCCACCACCACCACTTAATTCAACTCTCGAATGTTTTCATCAACCCCAAAATACACTCTGTGCTTATTATATTCATTCTGCATTACCACCTGCCCTATGACAACCATTAATCTACTTTTTGTGCCTGTGGATTTATATTATACATTCTGGACATTTTATATAATTGTAATCATACAACATGTGATCTTTTGTGTTTGGTTTCATGTTGTAGTATATATCAGAATTTCATTCATTTATAAGGCTGAATAATATTTTTTGTGTGTATACATCATGTTATTTATTCATTTATCTGTCAGTGAAAATTTGGATTGCTTCTACCTTTTGACTATTGTAACAATAGTCCTATGAACACTGGAGTGTAAATAAATGTTGGTAGAAGTGAGGAACTAGAAATAGAAGAGCAGTATAGCCTAAAAGAAACAGAAGAAAAGAAACAATAAAAATTAGTGCAGAAGAGGACTTCTGGTCAAGATGATGGGGCAGGCAGATGTGGCACAACTTCATCAAAATTAAAACTAAAATATAGAACAACCATCACTCAGAACCATCGGAAATTGAGTTGAATAGAAGTCTGACAACTAAAGAATGAAAGAAACCACATCCATCCAGACTGGTAGGAGGGGCACAGATGTGGAACAGGCTTGTCCCTCACCCACATGTAGTGGATAAAAATTCAGGAGAGATATCTTGGGAGTGAGGAGTCCCAGACCTACACCAGGCTCCCCAGCCCAGAGTTCCAGTGCCAGGAAGAAAAGTTCCCACAACTTCTGGTTGCAGAAACCAGCAGGGACTGAGTCAGTGGAAGAAACTTCTGGAGCCCTAAGCAGTTCCTCTTAAAGAACCCACTCAGACTCACTCCATTTGAACTCCAGCACTGGGGTAGTAGCTTGAAAGACACCAGTGGCATAGTGGGAAAAATTGATATCTGGCATCAAGACAAGCAGACACCACTGTCCCTTTTCTAAACTCTCTTCCCACAAAGCCACAGCGCCAGCAAGCTGGTGCCATAGCTGAGACTCCAAAAGCTTGGATAACATTGTTGGACCTGCTTTAGAGATCCCCGGAGACTCCACCCCCTCAATGTATGGGCCCATCCAAACTGCTTTTTCATATGAAGGGCTGATCTTGGCCCATGCTGCACAACTTAGTAAATCCTCTCAAACAAGCATCAGCTGGCCTCAGTGCACTCCAGGCCAGGCAATAGGAGCAACGAGCTTAGATTCATAGCTTGGCTTCACCTGGGAATCTTCAAGCCCAGCACAAGTAGCATTCATCTCAGATAGCTTTATAGCTCATGCAGGGTGGTCCTGGGTAAAACACAGATAGGGGCTGACCTTGGCCTGCACTACCCAGAAACACCAGGGCCAGCAGACCCAGTGGACAGCTACAGACCATATCTCCATGGAGGGTAGCAGTTGGTGGTAAGCAGGCACAAACAATCCTTGCAGCTGAATGGCCTGAGTAAATCCCTCCTATTGATCTGCCACAGCAACCAAGGCTCAACAAGAGAAGGGCATACTCAGCCCACACAGTGCACCAGAGTACTCAGCTTGGGTGACAGGGGAGGCTGTGTCACTGGACCCTACATGACACCTACTATATTAGGCAACACTATCAAGACACAGAGTCAAAGCAGCTCTACGTAATACACAGGAACAAACACAGGTAGGCTGCCAAATGAGGACACAAAGAAACATGACCCAAATGAAAGATCAGATCAAAACTCCAGAAAAAAACAGCTAAACAAAATGTAGATAAGGATGGCCAAGATGGAGGCATATGTAGACACACTGTGCCTCCTCGAACAACCAAAAAAAGGACAACAACAATTTAAAAACAAAAAACAACCAGTAATGACAGAAAATTGAACTGTATGGAAGTCCGACAACCAAGGAGTTAAAGAAGACACATTCATCCAGACTGGTAGGAGGGGCGAAGCCCCCGGGCAGAGAGGTCTTGTGGCAAACTGGTGGCTGGCAGACCCTGGGCACGCAAGGCAGCGGCTGGTGGACCCAGTGAGGCAGCGAATTGTAGAGCAGGGTGCGGTGCACAAAGCAGCTGGCAGACCTGGTGGTCCCACATTTGCAGGCAGATAAACCAGGTGAAACTGTGGAGTGAGACAGACCGAGCAACCCCCCAGCATGGGGAAATAAAGCCTCAAATCACAGATTGAAAACACCTGTGGGGGTTCAGGTGCCGGGAAAAACTCCCAACCTCACAGGAGAGCTCATTGGAGAGACCACAGGGTCCTAGAGCGTGCACAAACCCACCCATATGGGAATCAGCACCAGAGGGGCCCAATGTGCTTGTGGGAAGCAGGGGAAGTGACTGAAATCTAGCAGAGAGCAGAGCAAGTGCCATTGTTCCCTCTTGGACTCCTGCCCCACACACAGCATCACAACCCAGCCACAAGGGTTGCCCCACCCAGGTAAACATCTAAGGCTCTGCCCCTCACTACCTAACAGGTGTGTCAAGAGACAAAAATGCCTTAATGAAAGAACAGATCAAAGCTCCAGAAAAAATACAACTAAGCAATGAAGAGATGGCCAACCTATCAGATGCACAATTCAAAACACTGGTAATCAGGATGCTCACAGAATTGGTTGAATTTGGTTGCAAATTAGATGAAAAAATGAAGGCTATGCAAGTGAAATAAAGGAAAATGTACAGGGACCCAATAATAATAGGAAGGAAACTGGGACTCAAATCAATGGAGTGGACCAGAAGGAAAAAGAAACATCCAATCAGAAAAGAATGAAGAAATAAGAATTCAAAAAAATGAGGAGAGGTTTAGGAACCTCCAGGACATCTTTAAATGTTCCAATATTCTGAATTAGAGGGGTACCAGAAGGAGAACAGGAAGAGCAACATGTGAAAAAGTTATTTGAACAAATAATAAAAAAGAACTTCCCCATTATGACATAGAAAATAGAATTCCAGGAAGTCCAGGACGCTCAGAGAGTCCCAAACAAGTTGGACCCAAGGAGAAACACATCCAGGCACATCATAATTACATTAGCCAAGATTAAAGATAAGGCAAGAATCTTAAAAGCAGCAAGACAAAAGGAGAGACCTACAAAGGAGTTCCCATCAGACTGTCAGCTGATTTTTCAAAAGAGACCTTGCAGGCAAGAAGGGGCTAGAAAGAAATATTCCAAGTCATGAAAGGCAAGGACCTACATCTAAGATTGCTCTATCCAGCAAAGCTTTCATTTAGAATGGAAGGGCAGATCAAGTGCTTCTCAGATACGGTCAAATTAAAGGAGTTCATCATCATCAAGCCCTTATTATATGAAATGTTAAAGAGACTTATCTAAGAAAAAGAAGATAAAAAACATGTACAGTAAAATGACAGCAAACTCACAATTATGAACAACCACACCTAAAACAAAAACAAAAACAAACTAAGCAAACAACTAGAACAGGAACAGAATCACAGAAATGGAGATCACTTGGAGGGTTATCAATAGGGGAGTGGGAGAGGGAGAGAGGGGGGAAAGGTAGAGAATAAGTAGCATTGATGGTAGGTAGAAAATAGACAGGGGGAGAGTAAGAACAGTATGGGAAAAGTAGAAGCCAAAGAACTTATATGTATGACACATGGATATGAACTAAAAAGTGGGAATGTGGGTTGGAGGGGGTGTGCAGGGTGGAGGAGAGTGAAGGGGAAAAATAGGACAACTATAATAGCATAATCAATAAAATATATTTAAAAAAAACAAAATGGAGATAAGAAATCTTACAGATGCAGAGCTTAAAACACTGGTTATAAGGATTCCCAAGGAAATTAGTGAGGACCTCAGCAGCATAAAAAGATCCAATCAGAAATAATGGATACAGCCCTGGCTGGTGTAGCTCAGTGGATTGAGTGCAGGCTGTGAACCAAAGGGTCACCAGTTTGATTTCCAGTCAGGGCACATGCCGGGGTTGCGGGCCAGGTCCTCAGTATGGGGCACGGGAGAGGCAACTGCACATTGATATTTCTCTACTTCTCTTCCCCTCTCTCTGAAAATGAATAAGTAAAATATAAAAAAAGAAATGATGGAAGCACTAATTTAAATAAAGAACAATTTTCAGGAAAACAAAAGTAGAGTGGTGAAGCTGAGAATCAAATCAATGATTTGGAACATAAGGAAGCAAAAAACAGACAATCAGAACAAGAAGAAAAAGAATCCAAAAAAATGAGGACATTGTAAACAGTCTCTGGGACAATTTCAAGAAGTCCCATATTTTCACCACAGGGGTGCCAAAAGTAGAAGAGGAAGAAATTGTAAATCTATTTGAAAAAGTGATGAAAGAAAACTTCCCTAATTTGGTGAAGGAAATAGAGTGCAAGTCTAGGAAGCACACAGAGTCCCAATTAAGATGGATGCAAAAAGGCCCAGTCCAAGACACATCATAATTAAAATGCCAAAGGTCAAACATAAAAAGAGAATCTTAAAAGGAGCATGATGAAAGAAGTTAGTTCCTACAGGGGAGTTTCAATAAGACTGTCAGGTGATTTCTCAAAAGAAACTTTGCAGGGTAGAAGGGATTTGGCAAGAAATATTCAAAGTGATGAAAAGAAGGGACCTATAGCCAAGACTGCTCTACCAACCAAAGCTATCATTTAGTATCAAAGGGCAGATAAAGAGACTCCAGGACAAGAAAAAACTAAAGAAGTTCATCATCACCAAGCCATTATTATATGAAATATTAAAGGGATTATTTAAGTAAAAGAAGATCAAAGCTATGAACAATAAAATGGCAAAAATACATATATATCAACAACTGAATCTAAAATACAAACTAAGCAAAAAATTAGAACCAAGACAGAATCATGGGTACAGAAAGAGTTTTGATGTGTGCCAAAATGGAGGAAATTTTGCAGGAATGGATGAAGAGGTGAGGGTATTAAGAAGTACAAACAGGTAGTTACAGAATAGCCTTTGGGATGTAAAGTACAGTGTAGGAAATGGAGTAGCCAAAGAACTTATGCACATGACCCATAGACATGAACAATGGTGTGGGGATTCCCTGAGGGAGTGGGGGGTGCTGGTTGGAGGGGAACAAAGGGGGAAAATCAGAAAAACACTAATAGCATAATCAATAAAATATAATAACAAAAGAAAGGAAAAAGTAAAATTAAAATGCAGGAAAATAACTCATAAAACTCAATACCATAAAAATAAACAACCCACTTAAAAAATGGGCAAAAGGCCAGAATAGATACTTCTTCAAAGTGGACGAATAGGTGGCTAATAGACATGTGAAAAGATGCTCAAAATCACTAATAGTAGAAATGCAAATTAAAACCACAATGAGATATCACTTCACACCTGTCAGAATGGCTGTCATCAAGAAATGTACAAATAAGTGTTAGTGAGGATGTAGAGAAATGGTAACCTTTGTGCACTTTTGGTGGAAATGCAGATTAGTGCAACCACTGTGGAAAAAAATATAGAGTTATCTTAAAAAATTAAAAATCAAACTGCTTTATGACACAGTGATTCCATTTCTGGGAATTTATCCATAGAAACCCAAAACACTAATTTTAAAGAATATGTGCACCCCTATGTTCATTGCAGTATTTTTTACAATAGCCAAGATTTGGAAGCAACTCAGGTGGTATGAGTTGATAAAAAAGCTGTGGTATATTTACACAATGGAATACTACTTGGCTGTAAAAAAAAATAGGAAATCTTACTTTTGTGACAGCATGAATAGACATGGTGAGTATTATGCTAAATGAACTAAGTCAACAGAGAAAGACAAATACCACATGGTTTTATTTATGTGAAATTTAATAAACACACAAAATTGAAAGACTCATTGATACAGAAAAACTGACTGCTGTAGAGGGAAAGGGGTTGGGGCCTGGGTGAAAAAAGTGATGGGATTAAACCATCAAAACCCCCCTCATAAACACAGACAACCGTGTGGTGATATCCTCAGGGAAAAGGGGTTGGGAGAGGTAGAAGAGGATAAAGAGGTGATAAATGGTGACAATGGAAGGAGACTTGATTTTGGGTGGTGAATACACAATATACAGATGATATATTATAGAATTGTTCACCTGAAACTTATATAATTTTAGCAACCAATGTCACTCCAATAAAATCAATAAATTAAAATAATAGATTAGAGCAGAAAGCAATGACATTGAAAACAGGACATTGATAGATGAAATCAATAAAAGTAAACTCTGTTTTTTTAAACAATAAAAATTTTGGTGAATCTCTTATTCAGGCTCACTAAGAAGTAAAGAAAAAGAAAGAAAGAAATTTTGGAGATGTAATGTACAGTATGGTGACTATAGTTAATAATATTGTATTGCATATTTGAAAGTTCCTAAAAGAGTAAGTTTTAAAAGTCCTCATCACAAGAAACTTTTTTTTGTTAACTATGTGTTAAGTGGATTTATTACAGGGGTGTCAAACTCATTTTCACTGGGGGCCACATCAGCCTCCCGGTTGCCTTCAAAGGGCAGAAATAATTATAGGACTGTATAAATGTAACTACTCCTTTTTAGAGTTCTGAAAACATTGATTTTGACAGTTTTTGCAGTGTCCTCCTTACTTTTGCAGAGAAACACATTTGGAAGTCCTTCCTCTGCCATTCTGAATGTGCCCTCCTGAACTTTGATTTTTTTTCCACTCAGGCATTATGTCATATAAGTCATTCCTCATCGGTACACAGAGATCTTCATTATTTTTTTTTACTGCTGTATAGGACTCCTTTGTACTAATGGGGCGTAATTTATTCAAGTGTCTTCCTATGTATGGGCATTTAGTTGCAATTACACACTATGCTGCAACAAACATCCTTGTGCATTTGTATTTGTGTATTGTTGGAAGTTCATCTACAAAGATACATTTCTAGAATTGTGATTTCTAGGTTGAAAGGTCATGTTAGGTATTGTCAAGTTCACTGTGGAAGAGTTGTACTGGTTGGCATTCTCAGCATCAATGCATGAGCATGCCTGTATATCTACAGACTCATCAACAAATTCTGTTGTTACACTTTTATAATTTTTGCCTGTAAATAAGTAAGGCAGGCAAAAATATCTCTGTATAGTTTTAATCAGAAGTTCTCTAATTATGTACTGAGATTGATAATTTTTCATATTTTTAAGGGGCATTTTATATGTTTTGGCTGAATTGTCTATTTATATATCTTCCTCACTTTTCTATTGTGTTTTTGGTTCTTTGCCCCTCAAATTTTTGAAATTTCAAATTTCTGTTTATTTTTATAGAGTTGTTAATCACAAGTCATGCCTGAGATTTGATATTTTTCTTGTGCAAATATTTCAGATAATATTAAATGCCTTTTTAAATGTATGTAGTTCACTTTTATTAAATTCATGCTCTTTGACTATACCATTAATTGACAGTTCTTAATTCTGGCAGAAGTTCTGGAGACCACAACCAGTTTTGGAAATGTTTGTCCGCCTGAATAATTTTCATCTCAGTCAAGCCAGACAGAGACTGAGATTCCACTATTGAATGAAACTCCCAAGTGGATTTCAGAGATGGGTGGGAAGAGTTGTCAAGAAGTCTTATAAGAATGTGTAACAAATTATGAAGCATGAGTCATCATTTGTTTGTCAGTAAAAGAAGAGGAAGAGTGGGAGAGGGGAGATGGAGGGGTTGCATAAGAGATTGATTAAACAAAAGAAATTTTAAGAGAGAAGTGGCTATAACCATAAAAATACTTTTAAGCTGAGGGTTTATTTTCTAAATGAGGGTTACAGCCTTCAGTAGATTAGTAGGAAAAAAGTAAAAGGTCAAACAAAAAACAATTATTATAGATTTGATACATACTTATTCAATATCTATTAAGTGTTAGACCCTCTTCTAGGCAGGCAGGGCCTATACAAACAAAATATTTATTTATTAAATAAATAAAAATGATCCAATTATAAAAATAGGCAAAGGACCTGAATAGACACTACTTCAAAGAGGATATACAGATGGCCAATAGACATATGAAAAGATGCTCAATGTCACTAATCATCAAAGAAATGCAAATTAAAACCACAATTAGATATCACCTCACACCTGTCAAAATGGTTATCATCAATAAATCCACATATAGTAAGTTCTGGAGAGGATGTGGAAAAAAGGGAACCCTCATGCACTGTTGGTGGGAATGCAGATTGGTGAAGCCCTATGGAGAACAGTATGGAGGGTACTAAAATGTTAAGAATGAAATGCCTTATGAGACAGTGATTCTACTTCTGGATAGATATCTGAAGAAACCCAAAACACTAATGCAAAATAATATATGCACCCCTATGTTCATTGCAGCGTTATTTATAACAACTGAGATATGAAAGCAACACAAGTGCCTATCAAGAGACAACTGGATAAAAAAGTGGCAGTACATATATATAATGGAATATTACTCGACCATAAAAAAGACTTAAATCTTACATTTTGGGCTGCATGGATGAACCTGGAGAGAATTATACTAAGTGAAATAAGTCAGTCAGAGAAAGACAAATACCATATTATTTCATTTGTATGTGGAATCTAAGGAATAAGATAAACAAACAAACAAAATCAAAACAGACTCATAGAGCAAATTGGCAGAGGTTGTCAGAGGGGAGGGGTATTGCGGGACTGGGAGAAAAAGGTGAAGGGATTGAGAAGTACACATTGGTAGTTACAAAATACCCTGTAATGGTAGTTTACATCACAGGGATGTAAAGTACAGCATAGGGAATTTAGTCAACAATATCGTGATATCTATGTATGATGCCTGGTAGGTCTAGAAATATTGGGGGTGGGGAGCACATTGTAAAGTATATGATTGTCTAATCGCTATGCTGTATACCTGAAACTAATACATAATAAAATTGAATGCAAACTGTAATTTAAAATAATAAAAATTAAAACATTTATTTTTAACTTTAAAAAAATGAATCAATTTAAATTTCTTAAATAAAATATGGCAAATAGTAAGCATTCATTAAAAAAAATAAACAGGACTAAGAAAGAACTTTTGAACTCTCCCCCGCAATGCACACTTTTGCTGCCCAAGAGATTCAGACAGAGAAACCTGCTTCAGGAAAAACAACTTAGAATGTTGCCTTTGAAAGGTTCAGGCCAGTTTCCCAGCTCTCCAGACTGCTCATGACCCAGTCAGGCCAGTTTTCCAACCCAATGGACTGCCCACGACTCAGGTATCCCAACTTGCTTGATAGCCCCGAGCTCAATCAAAACTCTCTCTCACCTCCCACAGTAGACATCTGGTGCCAGCCACAATGGCTGGTAGTCAGACTGACCCTCCTGTACTTGGGAACAGCCTGATCCTTTACTTATTGTCCCAGCTCACATTCTGTAACCCTGTGGCACCCACCTGGAAGAACAAGAGACTAATCCCTCCCCTATCCCCTCACAAACCATGTGCTTTTTCTTTTAAAAACCTCATTCCTGCCTCCCCTCACTGCTGCAGTCAATCCTGACTAAGTATGCCTGCAAGCACAGCATCAAATAAAGGCACTTGGATCAGATCATCTGGTTCCTCCCACCTCTATTTCTCGTGCATTTCTAACACTCTTAGTCTAATTTGAATTAAATATAGCAAATAGATGGCTTCAGGCAGGTGCCTGTTATCTAGATACCTCCTGTGTCTTACTGTTTCTGAGTTGCCTAGCAAGAATTTTCCTGCCATGCACATTCTGGCTCTCCCTCAACTACCTGTACATCAGTCATTGACATTTCTAAAATCTAATACCACATTTCCCCTATTTTACTCTTTGTCCAAAATATCTTATACACCCAATGTTGACTCTCTGTCTTTGGAATTTTCATGCTTATGTCAATTCCTCATGTGCATGTATTAAAACTTTGATTTTCTACTGTTAATCTGTCTCTGTTAATTTGATTATCAGACCAGCCTAGAACAACTTAGAAGATGAGAGGAAATGTATTAATATTGTTTCAGCCTTCCACAAGGACAAAGTGCACGGTGATCATCAGTGAACCAGTACTGGTGTATAAGGCCGCCAGAGCTCCATCAAATGTGAAAGAGCTTCAGTTTAGCTTAGAAAGGAATAAACCAGGAGAGAAATAATAAATAGCCTCTAAGTTCTTAAAAGCTGTCTTGGGAAGGCTCTAGTGGCAGAACTTGCAAAAGTATTTAAGTAGGATTTGGCTCAGTGAGTTTAGGGACACTTCCAGGTCTCATAGTCTATGAATTCATGGTAATATAAAGTTGTTTTTGCCTTGTCAAAGTGCTTCTTCACATTCTAGCACTTTGAGCAGGGTCTTAGCATAGTAGTGACTCATTAAATGTTTGCTGAATTGAATTGAATCCTTGCTAGATAATGGAATCACTAGAAAACTTAACTTCACTATGTTGAAGTTTAACTTGACAATCAAATTACTACCCAATTTTTCAACCCCTGAAACAAAAATCTTTCATGAAGTGATACATTATTTATGTGAAATAGTACCATCCTTTGGGAGTGCATTAAACATTCCCCATTAATTGCTTCTAAGTGATAGTGCATACTTAGCATGGAATGGGAGCATTTATGGGTTTTCATGTCCACTATTCACAGTATTTTAATGAAGGTTGTGGCTTAGTTGAGGTGAGGGAATACAGGACAAGGAAGCATTTGGATTTCTCCCTTTGGTCTTCACATTGTGACTGGGGAACAAGGATAACTTCATTCCACAGGTGGATTGACATGCAAATTGACCCCCGACTAATTGGCTTCCCCAACTGTCTCCAGAGGTTGGATGTATTCTTTATCAAATGCTCTCTTGAGCTGCATTGAGAACATTACAACTACTTAATTGAATATAAATGAATCTTTATAAACTAATAATGATGGGGAGCTTGGGAAGCGTGATGCAGATTTGGTGTATTGAGAAAAGGAGAGCCCTGATTCAAATTTGTGGGAAGTGAAATTTTTCTGGGTTTTACAAAACCTAGTTTAGGCTTCTTCGATCTTAAGTCCTTGAAAGTTCCACTGATGCCTTCTTGAACATGTTATGTAGTGAGCGTTGAACAGGAGCAAGTGTCCAGGGATTACCTCCACCCCCTACCACCTTTCCCTAATACAGTAAAATTCAGTGGTTATTTTAGTTAATTCTTGCTCATGCGAGAAGAGTCACTACTTTTCAGGAGTCAGACTTATAGCCTTAGCAACCAAACTGAGTATGCTTGGTCTCTTGCACAGGAAAGTGGGAGCCAGGCAGCATGTCTCCTTGGTTCTGAAAGAGCTGACATTTGGAGACTGAGTAAGCATAGATCTTTGCCTTTAAGTCCTACCAGGAAGGCTATTGAATCAAAACAAACACAAAACACCAAATCAAACAGAAACAACAAACAACAAGCAAAATCCTGTTTAGTTAAAAGTAGCTAAGCTGATATTGCTGGATCGCTGAAATATTCAGAGGTTCACTGAGTTGTGCCTAAGGTGAGGATTTCATATTCCTCCTGTTCTCTCCCTCCCTCTACTAACTGTGCTACTAGACAATCAAAGGTACTGTAAAAAATACAACAAAAACAGTGAAGCATCAGTGTAAGAGATAGACATAGAGTTATGGTACAAAATAAAATGTCTAGAAACAGGCCCCAGCATTTAAGAATTTATTATGCATTAAGGGATCATGCATTTATTATCTGAAAAAATTACTTATTCCATAAATGGCCCTGGGATCATTTGCTAGCTATTTGGTATAAAAATTTCTTATTAAAAATAAACCTCCCAGCATACTCTTAAATAAATTCTGATTGTTGAAAGAGTTTGATGTGTGACCATTAAAAAATGATATAGTGGTGTATGTATAAACATGGAAGGCTAGACTTAAGATGTTGTTGGGTTACAAAATCCAGTTGCAGAATATGTCTAGTAAATTTTATATAGAATGCTCTATATAAAATTAAATTAAAACTATATAATTAAACAGTGGATTAGTTTACTGGAGGCCTTTTTCGCTTGTGTGACATATTACAGTGATATTTTAACAAATGTCCATAAATACAGAGAGCCCTGAAGTAAATCCTAGTCTATATGTTCAATTAATATTCAACAAAGGAGGCAGAAGCATAAAATGGAGTAAAAATAGCCTCTTCAACAAATGGTGTTGGGAGATCTGGACAGCTACATGCAAAAAAAAATGAAACTCAATCACCAACTTACACCATACACAAAAATAAACTCAAGGTGGATAAAAGATTTAAATGTAAGCTGTGATACCATAAAAGTCCTAGGGAAGAACATAGGCAGGAAAATCTCAGATATTCCACACAGGAATATTTTCACTGATGTGTCCCCTAGAGCAAGGGACATAAAGGAAAGAATAAACAAATAGGACTTCATCAATATAAAAAGATTTTACATGGCTAAAGAAAATATTAGGAAAATGAAAAGGGAACTAAATGTATGGGAAAATATATTTGCCAATGATATCTCAGACAAAGGTTTGATTTTCGAAATATATGAAGAACTCACAACTCCATACCAGGAAGACAAATAATCCAATTAAAAAATGAGCAAAGGACCTGAACAGACACTTCTCCAAGGAGGACATACAGAGGGCCTAAAGACATATGAATGGATGCTCAGCATCACTAGCCATCAGAGAGATGCAAATTAAAACTGCAACGAGATACCACTTCACACCAGTCAGAATGGCTATCAAAACCAAATCAAGAAACAACAAGTGCTGGTGAGGTTGTGGAGAAAAGGGAACCTTAATACACTGTTGGTAGAATTCCAGACTGGTGCAGCCACTGTGGAAAAAAGTATGGAATTTCCTCAAAAAACTAAAAATGGAATTTTCTTTTGACCCAGTAATTCCACTGCTGGGATTATACCCTAAGAATCCTGAAAGACTAGCTCAAAAGAACCTATGCACGCCAATGTTCATAGCAATATAATTTACAATAGTCAAGTTCTGGAAGCAGCCTAGGTGCCTGTCAGTAAATGAGTGGATCAAAAAACTGTGGTACATTTACACAATGGAATACTACATAGCAGAAGAAAGAAGGAGTTCCTGCCCTTTGCTCAACAGCATGGATGGATCTGGAGAGCATTATGGTAAGTGAAGTAAGTCAGGTGGTGAAAGACAAATGCCATATGATCTCACCTATGAGTGGAACCTAATTACCAAAACAAATAAGTAAACAAAATATAACCAGAGACATTGAGATTAAGAACAAAATGACAGTATCCAGAGGGGAGGGAGAGGAAAATATTGGGGGAAAGAAAGGAAAAGGTAGTCAAAGAATGTGTATAGAGCACCCATGGACAAAACCAAATGGTGGTAGGATTGAGGATGGGATTTGGGGGTGGGTGGGGTGGGGTAAGGTAGTAGTGGGAAAATGGAGACAACTGTATTTAATTATTAATAAAATGATTAAAAATAAACACAATAAAGTAAAAAATATGTTCAAAGAACAAAAGGGGAAACAATGATTAAAGAAGTACAGGAAGGTATGGTGATAATGTCTCATCAAATAAAGAGTAATAATTTTTTAAATAAATAATTAATAAAGAGAGAGAAATAATTTTTTAAAAGAACAAAACAGAAATTCTAGCATTGAAAAGCAGAATTACTGAGATGAAAAATATACTGGGGAGCCTTAATAATAAATTTGAACTGACAAAAGAAAGAATCTGTGAGCTTGAAGATAGAGTGACAGAAATTGTGCAATCTGAAGTATATAAAGAAAAAGAATTAAGAAAATGAACAGAGCTTTAGAGCAATGTGGGACATCATTAAGCATACCAGATATATGCATAATGGAAATCCAGAAGGAGAGGAGAGAGAAAAAAGAGCACAATACTCTTCCAATAAACAGAAGAGGGAGCATCCTTCAACTTACTTTGTGAGCCCAGTATTACCGTGATACCAAACTCAGTCACTGCGAGGGAGGCTGGGAAATGTAGTCCAGCTTTGCATGCTGGAAAAAGAATTTTGTGGTCAGCTAGGAGTTCCGCCCATAGTAGGTGAGCATCTTTTAATCCTGGGAAGGTTTAGAATTAAGTGTGGAAATGTGGAAGAGAACCAAACCCTTTGCTTTAAAATAGTTGTGCTTTGAGATAAGTTGTGTTTATATGCTTGTTTAAGAAAATGTGGCCTTTTAGAGTCACAGATTAACTTTTCCACTCTAATATAAAATGTTTAATTCAACAATTGTTTAGAATTCAGAGTTAAGTTGAAATCTTACTAATTTAAATAAGTATTAGAATGTATAAAAATATAAGTTTTGTCATATTTATGTTTACTGAATTGGATTTATAGTAGTTACTTAAATACTTGAGGTTTGTTAGATAATTGAAGTATTTAAAAAGAGATGCAAATATATTAAATCTATAATGCAGTTTACAATTTAGAGCAATTTAATGAAATATATTTGTAAATGAGAAGAAACATTTCTGAAAAGTGTCATTAAAAGTGATCATTAAAATTTGCTAGGCTTATAAATAAATAATACAATTTATAAACAGGACTTTAGGTTTATGAAAGATTCTGGATCTGTATGAATTTGTAACTTTAATAAATTGAGTATTAATTTTAAAGACCAGAGAAAAAAATCAAACATCTTGTTAATGAAAATGGATATTGCACAATTCATGCTCCAAGACACCTGTACTTCCCTTCCAGGAATGCCTCAGAGGCCATGGGCAATAGCTTGGCACTCTCTGTTCTGTATACAGACCCCACAAGCAGGCACATCTTCCCAGACTATGGGACCAATCCAAAAACCGGGGACAGCCTACCTGGGGCCACTCAAAAGCTTACATTGGAGAATGCATGGCAGGACCCCAAATGCCAGGTGAAAGTTTGGCAAGAAGACAAGCTAATTACACACACATACAAGGACCCTTGAATTTAGCTAGGTTACTGTTATACACTAGTGGCTCCCTCAGTCAGCAGGACAATAGCAAAATGTTCATCTACCCATTCTCTAAGGAAGGCATTGGTTAGTCAGCTAGAGAAGAACCTTTTGTTCCATAGGTTTAAATATGAGAGGAAGTTTTAAGTATCCAGGTGTTTGTAGAATGGAGTGAAGAGTAATCTGGAGCCAGAGACATGCTATATATCTGAAGAACAGATCTCAATGCAAGTTCTCAATGCAGATTTGAGAACAATGCAAGTTGTTCTCAATGCAGAGAACAACTGACAGCTGTCATAATCTGAATCTGCTCTAGATTTCAAGGTAAAATATTTTGGTCTACCTTCTTTCCTCCAGCATGCAACCCAAAGAAAAGGGCCTAGGCTGTTGGGTGTCCTCATAAGCTCTTTCAGAAAAGATTGAAGACAAGTCACTAAAGTTAGAAACAGACAACTACCTTCTGAGAATTCCACCATTACCTTGTTCTTTGATTTGTGTCTTCACTACGTTCTTTAAGTTTTGTAATTAGCATCCTTCTATAAAAGTGCCAAGCTTCCCTCAAATGACCACCAGTCAGGATAGAGAGTGAGATAAATTGGTCCGTTGCTGAGGTACTAGCAATGAATTGAATCATTCCTCAAAGTCCAGTGGCCTTCTAGTTTCCATCAAGAAACTTAGTCTTGACTTTCCCAGAGGGTCCGTGAAGTAGAACAGATTAAACGGTGTGAGACAAGATGGGAAAGTAGATGCAACTCAGTTTGGGGAGATCCTTATGTGACAGGTTAGGAAATTTATGTCATTTTATAGGCAGTGGGGAGCCTTCAAAAGTTATCCTTGGGAAGTAGCTCATAAGATGCACCTGGTGGGTGGAGTGAGAGGCCAAGAATTAAAAAGAGTAGTCCAATGAGGATGCCACTACAGCAGATCAGCCATGTGTGCTGTATTGAAGAGAGTCAAGACTGTTCATTCAAAATAAACCCCTGTCATTCCTGGATAGCTATTTGTAAATCCACCTGGGAAGTGACACTGGCGTGTAAATTCAAATCTTAGAAAAATAACTCACCTATTGGACTGACGACTACAAGTCTTGGGGATTTTGCACCTAAAAAATCAGGAAATATTAGAGCAAGATATTGGTGGATCATTTGCATTTATAGGATATTAATTACTGGAGAAAACAAAACAAGAATGTGGTTGCCTTAGTAGGAACTTAATAGTGTAACAGCCCACCTGCATCATTCCCCACCTTGCCACACAGATCTTAAGGAATTCCATAGTCTATTATTAGCACAGTTTGAAGGCTAATGAAGAAACAATGTTTTCGTAAAGAAACAAAGAACAGAGTTTGAAAGCAGATCCAGGGAAATGCAAGAGGAAATACTTGGTTTAGTGAAAGGCACACTTTCCCATGGACAGTGCAAGTTTTTTTTTAAATACTGTACCTCACTTCATTGTTTCACAGCCTTTAAAGCCTGTGCTTTCTCAATGCCTGTTCTGCTCACAAGACTTTGTTAAATGCACCATGTGTGTTAACTAAGGTGATTTAGTATCAACATTTCTAAGAAAAATGAAACACAAAGCAAGAGAGTTCAGGGCAGTTTTACTACATGTTTTATAGACTTCTGAATGGATGTTGAGGTTACTCTCAAATGGAACATGCTGAACTCATTTGTTTAAATCCTGCTGAGTGAAGTGACCATGGGGAGTGTCCAAGGGCATTGCTTTTAGAGAAAAAGAGAACACAAAACCAGACAGCTCTCTGAAAGTCTGATGCTCATGGCATTGAAAATGGGGTATTTCATAGGATGACAAAGTGATGTGAAAAAGGCAGATGGCAGGAAGAGAAAACTTGTAATCCTGAATTCTTAAGGCATGTTTCTGAACTAATTTTCCCTTGTGCAAAATTTAGAAAATAACCCAATCCTTGTCTATAGCACAGAATGATTGGTAGGCTCTGCTTATGCTAAGGTTTTAATAAATATGAGCAATCATGTCTTTTTCTTCCCTATTAAACTGTGAGTAGCTTGCATCTTATTCAGTTTTTAAAAATATATTTTATTGATTATGCTATTACAGTTGTCCCATTACTCCCCCTTCATTCCCCTCTACCCTGCACACCCTCTCCCACCCACATTCCCCCCTTTAGTTCATGTCCATGTGTCATAAGTTCTTTAGCCTCTACATTTCCCCTACTATTCTTGCCCTCCCCCTGTCTATTTTCTACCTACCATCTATGCTACTTATTCTCCGTACCTTTTTCATGTCTCTCCTCTTCCCACTCCCCTGTTGCTAACCCTCCATGTGATCTCCATTTCTGTGGTTATGTTCCTGTTCTAGTTGTTTGCTTAGTTTGTTT
>CM052552.1:38760411-38774413 GCA_028533065.1 Trachops cirrhosus | reverse complement strand
CAGAGCCTTAGGTGTTCACCAGGGCAGGGAAACCCAGTCACTGGCCTGTGATTCTGTAGGTGGGGGCGGGGTCCGAAAGGGAACAATGGCACTTGCTCCGCTCTCTGTCAGACTTCAGTCCTTTCCACTGCTTCCCCCAAGCAAACTGGACCTTTCTGGTGCTGATTCCTGTGTGGGTGGGCTTGTGTACCCCGTGGGTGTCTCCAGCAAACTCTCTTGTGAGGCTGGGAGTATCTTCCTGTGCCTCAACCCTCACACGTGTTTTCAATCAGTGTCCCAGGCTCTATTTCCCAGCGCTGGGATCCTGGGTTGGGCGCAGTGCCTTGCTTCACAATCGTCACCTCGCTGGGTCTGCTGGTTGCTACCTCTTGGCCGGGGTCTGTGAGCCGCCACTTGTGCGCCCACAGTCCACCTGCTGTGGTCTTACTCACCCAGTCCCAAGCTCTTTGTACTGTGATACCTCTCCGCCCCACTGCCTGACTCCGCCCCTCCTACCGGTCTGGATGAACGTGTCTATTTGAACTTCTTGGTTGTCTGACTTCCATACAGTTCAATTGTCTGTCAGTTCTGGTTGTTATTCTGTTTCTAAATTGTTGTTGTCCCTATCTTGGTTGTGTGAGGAAGCACAGTGTGTCTACCTATGCCTCCATCTTGACCAGAAGTTTATTCAGTTTTTTTTTTTTTTAATCGTGAGCACCACCTGACTGGGTTGGCTCAGTGGATTGAGCACTGGTCTTTGGACTAAAAGGTTGCTAGTTCGATTCCTGGTCAGGGCACATGTCTGTGTTGTGGGCCAGGTCCCCAGCTGGGGGTATTTGAGAGGCAACCTTCAATGTTTCTCTCACACACAAATGTTTCTCTCTCTCTTTTTCTCCCTCCTTTCCCTTTCTCTAAAAATTTATCAATAAATAAATTATCTTTAAAATTGTGAGCAGATAGTGTGTCTGACATTTATTTAGTAAGTTAACATTTAATTAGCTTCTGGCACTTCACAAGTACAAAATTGAATGGGAGAGAACTGATATGTTTTGTTTATATATTATATCTTAGGCACTTCATAATTTCTTGTTAAATGAGTGAGTGGAAGATACTATTGTGTCCTTAGAGCCATTAACCTGAAGTTATTAAACTTTTGGAAGTTCTGCTGCCCTCTTCTGCACCTTTTGTCATACCTGAACAGCTGTGACCCTTCTCTTGTCCTTCCTCTCCATTTCAAAATCACCATCATCTGGACTGATATTGTCATCTGTGAGAATGATCCACCCAGCACCCCAACTTCAGTTTCCTGACTTCCTTATCTCCTGTCTGTCATCCACGCCATTGCAGCCTTGATAACTCTGGAAGTTATCATCACTCATATCTGTTCCTTCTTTGAAATCAAATTCATATGGCTTACTACCTGACTTCCTCAACTTTCAGCTTATTAATTCATTTATTTCCAGTATATCAGTTACTCAACTCTCTCAGTACTTCTTTTTTTTTTTAATTTATTTTTAGGCAGAGGAGAAGGGAGAGAAACATCAATGTGTGATTGCCTCTCTCATGCCCCCTACTGAGGACCTGGCTCAAAACCCAGGCACGTGCCTTGATTGGGAACGAACCAGTGACACTCTGGTTCTCAGGTCTGCACTCAATCCACTGAACCACACTAGCCAGGGCTCTTCCAGTACTTCTAATCAATGACCCTTCAGTTTTCTTATCTATTGGCTCTCTCCTCCTGTCTTCACTTCCCCATTCCCCAACTTAGCCCCCACAGTGCTCCATCACTTCATCTAATACTGTTCTTAGTCAATGGCATGCCAGGCCCTGCTCTGACTCCATGCCTCAGGAAGCTCCAAGCTTTACAGCACCTTTATGATGTTTTCTAGGTATTCCTCCAGTGCCTGGGACCAGCCAGCACCAATAATGCTATCTAGGCAGAGTGTCCTAAGCCTGAACCATGACTCTCATGGGTTTCAATCCCTTTTCTTCTCTTTGATCTTATATCCTGCGTGTGGGGATAACAAGATACCACAAGGAACCCCAGGTATCATACCTATAGGGTTTTTTCAAGGTCCCATGACTGGGATTTGGTTCTAAGTAGGAGTCTGAGAAGATATTTCCATTGACTGGCATAGCATTTCTTTCATAGCATTGGGTAAGTTTAAGAAGCCATAATGGTTCCAATATGCTGATTTGGTGTGACACTCACTCACAATGGACACAGGATGAGTTTAGGGCTTTGGGATCCTGTTGGTTTATCACTGACTCTTGGGCTTGTGCTATATATGTACATTTATACCATGGTGTCACTTCTGATCTACAACACTCAATGTTGGGTGAAAGTGGTGGCAGGTATCATTTATCCTGTATACCTCCTTTCACCCCACAGCTTGCACTCAGAGCATCACTGAACTCCTTCTGTAGGTTTCATATCATTTGTCAATATGTCTTCTGGAGATGGCCATGCCAATCTCTCCTGAAGGCTTTTGAGACCATTGCCCTGCACTACTAACAGAACTTTCCAGTTAATATCCTCTCTTCCCCCCAATCAATATGGTCATGTACTCTCTTAAGTTAGTCTTATGCCTGCCAGAAAGAAGATGGACAAATTTTCTTACATGAATGGGACCATTCTTCATTTTCATTCTTTGCCAATGGGCCCCTTGCCTATCTTCATTTCTAGGCAGTGTGCGGAATGCAGGGGTGTAGTCAACATAAAAAGTCCCATTCTAGGAATGCAGCAATTTCATCCTAGGGAGCTCAAGAGAGGACATGGTTAGAAGATGTGCTATTCTACATTTATGCTATAAAATGCCAAACAGTAAATCCAATATAAATAAGAAGTAACTTATCACTTGCATCTTCCTGCATAGTCTTGGGGAGGTTTGCATTTGTGGTCATCATTAACAAAGCAGAGTTAACAGTGTCTGAGAGTCAATTGGAAGCTTATGTTACTTAGTGGCCTGATAGACAATGGCAGCGTCATGAGTAATGGTGTAGCCAGCATTAAGTTAATAGTACCAGAGACCTGCAGAGCCAAAATCTAGATTGTTTCAATATCAGCAGATTGTGAAGATCCATGGCATGTGAGTAAAATTAACAGCACTACTTTCTTTTCTTTGCACAGGATATATGAAATTATCCATGCATGGTGCACGGACTGGAAATAGGGAACATGAAGAGATGGTTCCTGGATCTGAATAAGAAAACGTGGAGCATGAATCCTACATGAGCCTTCACATGCACTAGTAGGGTAATAAACAAATGGGGAAGTCCCTCCTCTTTCCCTAGTGTGCTAAATCTTAGGCAACAAATCACTATACCTTGAATAGTGAGTCAAGGACCCATGAATTTTATTATTCAAATTCTCCTTAAATTGTTTATAGGGGGCCACAATAATATTTGCCTGCACCCCCAAGGGACAGCCCTGACTTTACCTACTCTTTTATCAATCTTCTTGGGCACCTCACTCTATTGTCCATCTACAGCAGCTCACTGAAAAGTTGTAGACTTGAATAAACTAAACTAAGAGTTTCCCCTGGGCCTACCTTTAAACTTCTGAGTGAAACAGGGGGAAAAAAATCACATCATACACAGTTGGATACTGTTATATATTCACTGACCTCATCTGGGCCTATTGTTCCCCCAATGTACTTTGCTCTTCCATTCCTCAGAATTATTTCTTTAAACATCCACATTTTGCAAGGCTTCAACCACTTACCTTTACTTTCCCTTCACTTTAGATGACCTGGCCTCCCATTTCAAAGAGAAAATTGATGCCACCAAATAAGAATTTTCAGCCACTAAGCCTATAAACATGTGTACTCACCTCCTTCATTCCACTCCCAACAGAAGTTTTCCTTCTCCTGTCTAATAAAATCACAAGACCTTTAACCAGAATATTGGTTCTCAAGGATTCGCTGAGCTGAATTATCTTTGTACTCCTGTGTTTTTCTATCTACCAGGTTCTTCCAAACAGCATTTAAATATGCTCAAGTCTCTTGTTTCTTAAAATTCCTTCCATTAAACTTCAAACTCCCTTTTAGCAACTCCCAGGCTCTCTACTCCCCATTCACAAACTTTTCAAAGTATTTATTAACATTCAGATCCCCTATTACCTTACTTGTAACTTCTCAACCCTGTGCTCCCTGTGCAACTTGTAACTCCTCAATCAGATTTCTACCTCCATTACCCTATGAAGGTGGTCTAGACAACATCATCAATGATCTCCATGTTGCTAAATTAAAAAGACATTTTCATGTTTATTATGCTTAACTTTCCAGCAATATTGAACACCAGAGAGCCCTTTTCTTTTACTTCTTAGACCCTGTAAGAAGTTTTGGTTTCCATGAAAGGAGTAAAGGCATGCTTGAAGCATGAGGAGTTATAGCTGTGGGCAAGGAGGTTCCAAGGCAAGAATGCAAGTAATGAATGAACAATGCAAGGCTGAGTGAAGACAAAGATAATTGAGAATTCATGAGGACACAGCCTGGGCTCTGTGGTCTGAAATTATAATGGGCGCAATCTGGGAAAGCAAGGTAGCTTGAATGGTGCTAGACAGAGATAGGCAACAGAGGGACAGGAAGAAGCCACCAGGAGTGTGTGTTGGTGGGAGGAACCGAGAGAGATTTGTCAGAATGAGGGACTGGAAAGACAAGATCAGTGAAAGGGCAGGAGCTAGAGCCTTGTAGGTGGTCCTGCTAATTGAAGAGTCTGTGCTTGGAGCCCCAGCTGGGTAAATAATGACTGATTGGGCTGGAGAGCTGGACTGGGAGAACCCTGAAGTCTTGAGAACCCAGAGGGACAATGGAGGTGGAGAGGGCAGTCTTTTAGGTGCCAGAAGAGGGAAGAAGTTGTGCTTTGGTCTGCAGCTCTCAAAATCAGAACAGAGTTTTGGATTATGAAGGCACTTGGAAGTAGCTGCATTTATGGGAGGACAAGGGAGAGGGGCAGAGGGGCCTATGCATCTGAGATGATGAGTGGCTGGGAGGTGAGGTGAGGCCAGGATACAATAAGGGCCCAGGAGTAAACAGAGAGGAGACTGGATCATGGCAGAAAGGATAAGTGTAGTGTCACAGTGGAGGGAAGGGAAAACAAACTCACCCAGGCCAGCCTTCTGGAGAGCTCTCAGGAATAGCCTAGTTGAGCTTTGGGCAGCAGCTTTCACTGCCGAGGAAGAAATTTCCTTTTGTATGACATCTTATTTGCCACAACAGCAATAGGATCTTTAGGGAACAAAGTATAATCTGGGCTTCATTTGAAAGGCTAGGAATATGGGTGCTGTTTCTATTATTTCTTCAAGCTTATAAGAAGAGAAACTCAGATGTGGAAATTTATTTGTCTAGATATTTGAATGTTTACAGATAACCCCATTCTCCTCCTGGCAATCTATTAAAGTGGTAATAAGACATTCAATTACTTGCTTACTATCAGTTTCCCCCACTTCCCCCACTAGAATGGGAAGACAGGGACCTTGTCAGTCTTCTCATTGTCACATTTACTCTACTTAGGACAGTGCTTTATACACAGTGAGCTGGGACCTCTATAAGTGTTAGCTCAATGAACAAATGCTTATAGACTTATAGTTTTTATCAGGATAGCAGGGTATAGAGATGGAATGCTTGAATTGTCCCATAAATATGGGCACTTTGGAGAACTTCGGATATGGCAGAGAAAAAAGAAAAACAATTGCAAAGATGCCCAATAATTCTTAGGAGAAAATAATTGGAAAAAAGGTAAAGAACAAAACACATGGTCTCAGATGTCAATATCCCAGTGGAAGATGGGGCATGAGGAAAGAAGTATTGATACTTAAAGACAAGGCAGTAAATGCAGTCTCACAGATGTCATTGAAATGTGCAGTGATGTGACTCATGGCTGCAAGCATCTTTGAAAATGCATACATTGTCCAAAAGGAGCAGCCCTGGTAGATAAGGAGGCAGAATGGCATTTAAAGCAAGCAACTATCCAAGGCTGTAATGCTGAAGGTCAATGAAAAGCAAATAGGCAGGGGCAAAAGCCAGACAATGCCTTGCACCTTCTCTCTCAGTCATTGTTTACTCCATGAATGAATAAGTGATGAAATCTTCTTGTAGGAGCAGAGCACCAAACACCTACCTTTTTGGGAGGTGTTAGTTACTGTGTGGATTTCAAAACAGACCTAAAGACAAGTTCCACCAGTGACAGATGGCTGGCAGATCCTTAAGTCCTCTTTACTAGATGGCCTATAAGACTTCAGCACTTGATCTAACTGATTGATTATTTCTCATCCCACAAAATTCCTTCTCACATCTGCAGTAGCTACAGTCCTAGCTACCTTCCTGGAACTGACAACCCTATCCAGCCATGACAGCACAAGGACTGGAACTGGATTATAAGGAACCAATCAGCCTGGCAATGGCAAATGTAGCCCAGTATTGATCCGTAGAACCAATCAATGCAAGGTGGCACACAGAAGCTAGGTGTGCAGATCTGCTTTCCCATGGGGAATCAGGCCTGCATTGTACCTAGGCTGCTATGAGACTTGATTTTGCTAAAACTCCCTCACCCTAAATTAACATTGCAGATGCTTAATGTATATCTCTGAAGCAACTCCCTGAAGTCTGTGCTAAGATGTCCCAAGGATGAAATGTAACCAAATCAATCATTTTTATTGTTCCCTTGCATTTGCAACCTTTTTCTCTCTTTTTTGTTATCTGTAAGAAGTAATCACTTAACTAAATCTAGAAATAATGAAAACCTTCTTTGATGTAATGTGACTGGAAAGCAATAAAAGTCTGTCCAAGCAAGGGTCAAGGCGCTCTCCTCTTGAGAGAGTGGCTGAGGTGCTCCGAGGCATTCTCCCCTTGAGATAGTAGCCATGCCATCCCTTTTTTCCCCACAGGGGTCGGTAGTCTGTGTGAATTTGCTGACCTCATCCACAACACATACACTCCAGAGAGCCGGAGTCTGCATCACTGGATAATGCAAGTTCCAGGAGGTTCAGCTTCTGGAAATTTTAGGGCTCCTTATCATACTCTAACTGAGATAAAAGAAATTAGAATTAGCACCTTTATTGTCATTCAATAATGTTTACTGAAATGTATCTAATCTATCCCTTTCATCCCAACTGCCCTCCCACACTCACACTTTACAGGTGAAGATATCAACATCTAGAGAATGGAAGGCACTTGTCAAATTTCCATGGTGAAAGAGCTGGGACCAGGGTCCCAGGTTCCCAACTCTTGAGTCATTCTCTGTCATTCCTTTTGGGAATTGCTAGTCTTCTCTGTTTACTCTGGCTTCCACTCCCTGACAGTAGCTTTTATAAAGCTCTCTTGTCACTTATTCCCTCCTTCCTCCTTCACATTACCCATATCAATTTTTCAATAGATTCTCCTTAGCCATATTATTTGTCTTCTGTACTGCTACTCTCTGTCTCCAGAATAATTTCCTCTTGATAAAGAGGCTTGGTATCTTTAGTAGAAGTGAACAAAAAGTCAGGAAAAAGTTTTTGAGTTGATACTTTATGTAAAGTGGAATGAGCAAGCTGTATATTCACTAGTTGCATTCAGCGTGTCAGTCTGGGAGAAGTACTACACGTCTTTGGGAAGATGGCTAACATGCTATTTAATTTCTATATTATGCTTTTCCTTCAAAGATACAGAAATCCACATTTGTACTCATTTGGGAAATGAGTATATTGGAAATGTAATGCCAAAGATTTTAAACACTGGTTTAAATCTCCTGGAAATACACTGGGGTAAATTTCAGGTTGTGATTTAAATGAGAAAAATAAAACCATAAATATGTAGAACATATAAGTGAATATTTTTATGCTCCTGAAGAGCAGAAGAGATCCTTTTCTAGTATGACTTTAAAGACAGGAACTATACAGTAGAAGATCAATATATTTCATTACATACAAATCTACAGCTTTTGCACAGCACACAGAAACAACAAACTGTGAAAAATTGCAACATACACAATAGGTAAACAGTCTGAATATTTTAGTAAAAATATTTCAATAAAACCGTCTGAAACAGTTTGAATATTTAAAAACTCTTAAAAATCTATGAGGAAAAGATAAACAACTCAACAAAGCAAAGAGCAAAGAACACAAATGGTAATGTCACCAAAAGTTAATAAAGATTTTAAAAGCTGTTCAGTCAAACTATTAATCAGAGAAATGCATTGTTCATGTGAGTATGGATTAGTGCAAACTTACTGCAGGGCAATCTGGAGAAGTGTGTAAATCAGACAAATACAGGAGTGGGCAAAAGTAAGTTTATAATTGTGAATACATGAAACAGTTTATTTTTGTATTATTATGCATTTATTAATTATTGTATTATTTCTTCTTACTGTAATAAACCTACTTTTGCCCATCCCTGTATGTAAAAAGTCTTGTTCACAAAACACAACCTATTAGAAAAAATTTAAATGTCCATTAATGGGACTTAGTTAACTAAGCTATTGGGGTACTGAGATAAAGGAATATTATGGATGTGTTAAAGATTATGATGTACATCTTTTATACTGACATTAAATAATGTCCTCAGCATATTATTAAGTGAGAAAGTTAGGATACAGAAACAATATGCATAAAATAATCTGTATTATGAAAAAGTTCATTTGAGTATGATAAAATCCTGTGTTTGCTCCTATGGATCAAAATTTTAGTTATAACTTCTCTAGTGTGAGATTATATGAGATTTTCATGGTTCTCTTTATATGGTTTGCATTATCTGAAAAATTTTAAGATAGTAATATTTACTCTATTTTATTTAAATGAATAAATTTTCTTATAATGCTTATGGATGTCAGGCATGTTTCTGAGAATTTTACATATATTCACTCAATTTCCCAGAACAGAAAAATGTAATAAAGTATTTTCAGGTCATGGGGAAAGTGGAACAAGAGCATCTCAGAAGTGAGAGGCTGCTGGATAATGAGATTCTTATAGAAAAAATTCACCATATTTTGACTTAAAGGTAACTCCTTTTAATGACACAACAAGGTCAGCAGGTGATGGGAGACCCATTCCTTTTCCTTTCTCTGATTCCTTTTAATGGTGGAACAACTAACTAGCCATTAAGGATTAGCCAAAGAGGGCTTAAGCAAAGGAGCATGCTGGCTTTAATTTGCATCTCCCTGATGACCAGTGATGACAGCATGGATGAAACTGGGGAGCATTACTGGTAAGTTAAACAAGCCAGGCAGTGAAAGACAAATATCATATGATCTCACCTTTAAGTGGAACCTAATCAACAAATCAAACAAGCAAGCAAAATATAACCAGAGACATTGAAATTAAGAACAATTTGACAGTAACTGGAGGGGAGGTAGGAGGGGATAATGGAAGATGGGGGTAGGGAGAAAGGAACAACTGTAAAGGACATATGGATAAAACCAAGGAGGGGTGAAATCAGGGGAGAGAGGTGGGGATGGCTGGGGTGGGGGCATGGTGCGGGGGAGAATGCGGACAACTGTACTCGAACAACAATAAAATAATTTTAAAAAAGGAAAATGCTGAAGCCAGGGGGTGGGTTTTCAGTGTCATAGGCCTGGCTTTGATTCAGGGTTCCACTACTTAGGAGTTGTGTAATTTGTGGGCAAGTTGCTTCATTTTTAAGAATCTCAGCTTCCTCATCTGTAAGAATTTCCATATCATAAGACTACTTCTCTTTTAAATTTGAGCTCCCTCACTTTCCCCTCTTCTTTAAAGAGCTAGGAAGCCTGACCTCCATCTTTCCCAGATCATTCCAACACCCTCTCATTTGGGTCACTTGGAACCCAGAAAGTCTTATATTCATTTGATGGTGGGGTTACCCCCAGAACAAGTTGTGGAGGCAATCTTTCCTTATCTGCTGGACTCTGGAGTTATTGATCCTTGGTATTGGATGTTTTACATTTTCAAATGTGTTGTACTTTCTGTTAAAACTGCCCTGGAAGAACTATCAATAAGCAGAATATTTGATTACCCCATGAATAATATACTTGATATATTTATTATCTGGCCAGAAATACCTCTGAAGATGGATTCTTTTTATAAATTATCAGAAAACTCCAAAATTTTCTCAGTCCTCTCATTCTCAGCCCCAAACTGTCCAAGAGTCTCTCCTCCTCAAAGCCCCCAAATTTTAATCTCTTTCCCATCCCTGAACCTTATTATCTAATACTTTTGAATATAATACCAAGATTTGGAGCATAACTGGGTTTAGGGTGATGGGTTTTGCCTAGCCCTATCTTGAAACTTGAATTTAGTGATGAGGAAAACTTCTAGATTGTCATATATAGTAGATGCCTTAAAGTGAAACACCTTCATTGTATAGAAAGCAAGACTGAAGTCCACAAAGAGGTAGGGTGATAATAAAGTTCTTTTGAGTTAATACTGAAAATAGGACTGGTTCTAATGACAGTAGAGAACAATTTTATCAGTGTCAGTTGAGCCCAACTCTACCTTGTTAATTCATTAAACAAGTATTTATTGAATGCTTACTTTGCATCTAGTACTAGGGATACAGTAGTGACCAAGATAGAATGATAGTAGTGACCAAGATAGGTTCTTATTTCCACAGAATTCATAATCTAGTAGGAGAGAGAGACTTGAGTCTCCAAATAGTTACAAGGGGTTGTGTATCATGGTAGGTAGAATCACAGGCTCTAAAACTGCTCGGGCCACTGTTCTGACCATTCTCTACCACTTAAAAGCTGTGTGAACTGGGTCAATTTCTTTAACTTCTCTGTATCTTGGTTTCTTCATCTCTAAAATGGAGATATTAATATGGTTTTGTAGATAAATCTCTTATAGCAATGCCTACCATACAGTAAGTGCTCCCAACTGTTAGCTAGTACAGTATCATCACTATGAAACCACATATTGCTAAGAAGAATTCCATTTTAAGTACTCAAAGTGTGTGTTCAGTATCCTAACTGGAGTCATCAGAAGGTGGTGGAGAGCTAGGGGTTAGCAGAATCACGGTCAATTCAAGTCTAATCTTAATGGCCTATAGGAATTTGGAAAGTGCTCCAGCACTGGCTTTAAATCCCAGGTGACCTGGTCAAATCTTTCACCTTCCATTCTCTAGTTGCCATAGCTGTGGTAAGAGGAAGTAAATTTGGGTGACCTCTGTGATTGCTGCCAGCTGAGTCTAGGAGAATTATTGTGGCTCAATGTTAAAATGCTATGGGAGACACTTCCAGCCAAGATGGAGCCATAGGTAGACACAGTGTGCCTCCTCACAAAATGAAAAGAAGGATGACAACAAATTTAAAAACAAAAAAATAACCAGAACTGCCAGACAACCAGACTGTATGGAAGTCTGACACCCAAGGAATTAAAAAAAAGCATTCATCCAGACTGGTAGGAGCAGCAGAGATAGGCAGCTGAGGTGGAGAGGAGTCACGGCTTTCACTCCCTGCACAGCAAGGTGGTGGCTAGAGAAACAGGGCAGGTGAGGCATTGGCTGGCAGAGCAGGAAGCCCCACATTTGTGTGTGGATAAACTGGGAGGAACAACTGGGGAGCAAGACAGGCCTGGCAACCCAAGCTTCCAGTGGAGGGAAATAAAGCCTCAAAACCTCTGACTGAAAAAACCTGTGGGGGTTGAGGTGGTGGGAGAAACTCCCAGCTTCACAGGAGAGTTCATTGGAGAGACCTACAGGGTCCTAGAGCATACACAACCCCACCCACCCTGGAATCAGCACCAGAAGGACCCAATTTGCTTGTGGGAAGTGGAAGAAGTGACTGAAAGTCAGCCAAGAGCTGAGCAAGTGGCATTTTTCCCTATCATACTCCTCCCCCACGTACAGCACCACAATGACGTGGGTTGCTCCACCATGGGGAATATCTAAGGCTCTACCCCTTACTATGTAACAGATGCACTGAGACAAAAAAATATTGCCAAAATGAAAGAACAGATCAAAGCTCTAAAAAAATACAACTAAGCGATGAAGAGGTAGCCAACCTATTAGATGCACAGTTCAAAACACTGGTAATCAGGATGCTCACAGAAATGGTTGAGTATGGTCACATTGTAGAGGAAAAAGTAAAGGCTATGAAAAGTGAAATAAAAGAAAATGCACAGGGAACCAAAAGTGATGGGAAGGAAACCGGGACTCAAATCAACAGTTTGGAGCAGAAGGAAGAAACAAACATTCAACCAGAAAAGAATGAAGAAACAAGAATTCAAGAAAATGAAGAGAGGCTTAGGAACCTCCAGGACACCTTTGAATGTTCCAACATCAGAATCATAGGTGTGCCAGAAGGAGAAGAACAACAGCAAGAAATTGAAAACTTATTTGAAAACATAATGAAGGAGAAGTTTCCCATTCTGGCAAAGGAATTAGACTTTCAGGAAGTCCAGGAAGCTCAGAGAGTCCCAAAGAAGTTGGACCCAAGGAAGCACACACCAAGGCACATCAGAATTACATTAGACAAGATTAATGATAAGGAGAGAATCTTAAAAGCAGCAACACAAAAGGAGACAGTTACCTACAAAGCAGTGCCCATAAGACTGTCAGCTGATTTCTCAAAAGAAACCTTGCAGGCAAGAAGGGGCTGGAAAGAAGTATTCCAAGTCATGAAAGGCAAGGACCTACATCGAAGATTATCTAGCAAAGATATCATTTAGAATGGAGGGGTAGATTAAGTGCTTTCCAGATAGAGTCAAATTAAAGGAGTTCATCATCATCAAGCTCTTATTATATGAAATGTTAAAGGGACTTATCTAAGAAAAATAAGAATATCAAAAATGCAGACAGTAAAATGACAACAAACTCAAAACTATCAACAACCAACCCTAAAAAACAAAAACAAAAGCAAAAAGAACTAAGCAAACAATTAAAACAGGAACAGATTTACAGAAATAGAGATCACATGGAGGGTTATCAGTGGTGAGGGGGAGGGGAGGATGGGGAAAATGTAAAGGGAATAAGGAGCATAAATGTTAGGGAGAAAAGAGACAGGGGTAGGTTAAGAATAGTATGGGAAATCGAGAAGCCAAAGAACTTATATGTGTGACCCACAGACATGAACTAAGGTGGGGGAATGATGGTGGGAGAGGAGTACGGGGAAGAGGGGAATAAAGGGGAGAAAAAATAGACAACTATAATAGCATAATCAATAAAATATATTTTAAGAAATAATAAAATAAAATGTCTATGTCTCATAATGTAAAAAAAAATGCTATGGAAGAAATCACTAGGCAGATTTACTCTCTAATTTGCCCAGGAGTTGTTCTTGTTCTTTCTTATTTAATGAGTTCTCTTTTATTCAACTAGGTGGTTTTCAAAGGATGCTTATGAAAGACATTAGTAAAGGCATAGCGTTCATGGCTTTCAACAATTAAGTCTTATTATTTCTTTACCTCTACACCACCTCTGCAGCTGGTCTCATGAAGGCAATTTGGGTCAGTAAATAACACTTTCCCTTGCTTGAAACATCCTGGCATTATTTTTCTGTCTACTTTAGGATGCTTATCGCTCTCTCCCTTGAAATCCAGTTTTGTGCTTATGTAGCTTACCTTCAAGACTAGAAAGAATTTGAGGGTAGGAGCACAACTCATTTCCCAGTGAAACTCTCAAAACATAACACAGAGCCTTGAAAAGACAAAGAACAAGATAACTGTTTATGATGAATAAGCTCTACATGGCAATGATTCTTGAAATGCAGATATTGACAACCCGCATTAGAGTCACTTGGGGGAAACTTACTTGGAAATGTAGATCCATTGCCTCCTCTCTACCTATATGAATCAAAATTTTGGAAGAGGAGAAGCGGTAGTCTGCATTTTCAACAAGTATCCTAAATGGTTTGAGTGTATCTCACAGTCTGAAGACCACTGAGTTAGACTTTCTTTTTCTTCTTAAGATTTTATTGATTTACTTTAGAGAGGGGAAAGGAGGGAGAAAGAGAGGGACAGAAACATCAATGTGCAGTTGCCTCTCATGCGCCCTCTATTGGGGACCTGGCCTGCAACCCAGGCATGTGCCCTGACTGGGAATCGAACCAGCGGCCCTTTGTTTCACTGGCTGGCACT
>CM052552.1:38749050-38760311 GCA_028533065.1 Trachops cirrhosus | reverse complement strand
TGAAGGTTCAGTGGGACAGAAATTTATTTTCTCAATTGTCAGCTAGAGAACTTCTCTAATTGAATTTTAAGGTCCTATACAGCACTAATATGGCCCACTTTTATCAATAAAATTTTGGAAAATCTTTTTGTATTTTCAACTACAACAAATTACCTCCACATAAATGTCTGCTGAGTTGACTCCTTAAAGTAAACTATGGTATTAGAACCCTACCAAGTGGCTTCAGTGAGTTATTTGGGTAATTCTGGCTTTGGAAAGAAGTCCAATAAATCACCAGCAAAATTCCACATAGGGTTAGGGAAAGAATAACTTTTTTTTTCTTTTTTCCTGGCTTAGGTTTTTGGAAGCAACTCTCTCCTTTCCATGTGTGTCCAGCAGGAATGCATTTGGATGAAGAGTGTCCCAGTCCAGGCCACTCATTAACACTCCCTCCCTCGGATCTTTGTACCATGCCCTTGCTGGACTTCCTGACCCTGTAATAGTTCTTTCTCCTCTCTTTGTGAAGGTAAATGCTCCCACCTGACTCAGGTTTTGATGGTGGCTCTTCCCAGAACCACGTAACCTCTCATGGCTTCCTATCAGTCACCTAGAGCTGAAAGTCCCAGGTCCACAAACCTGGCAATGAAGGCTCCAAGAGACTTGGCCCTGCCATCCTTATGCTTAATGTGCATTTCCTTTCCACGAGCATCCTGTTTTAGTTCAGTGTTTCTCAAAATGTGTTCCCTGGGCTACTGTCTTCAGAGCCACATGCAAGTGTTTCTGAATTTATGGCCCTGCACCATGGAATTCTCACTATCAGATTTCCAAAAATATGCAAGTCCAAAGCTCTATATCGCTAGACACTACCATGTAGTTGTCCCCCAAAGTCCCCACCATCTTTACACAAATTCTGTGAAGTCTTATTTCAGTTATAATTTCCTGAAACCTCCAAGTAGAGTCAGTGGATGGTCAATGGAACAGGGCTAGTAGAGCTCAACATTCTATCCCAGACAGTCCAAGATTATAATGTCAAGCCAGATATTCAAGTCTAAAACACAGGCCTTATGGGAGAGCTGAGCGTCTGAAGCCAAGAACAGTTGCAAATGTCAGAAGCAGGATTATATACAGAAGATAGTGCCTAGAGTCAGAAGCCAGGTTAAAACAGGGTTGGAAAAGGGACATGTTCTGAAGTCGTGAAGTTGCCAGCATTTAAAGTCAATAGTGTTGGGTTATATTTGAGCCACTGTTATTAACCATGAGTTATATGACTCTGAACAGGTCATTCCTCTAACTTGACACCTTTCAATGGCTTCCCATTGCATTCACCAGTATTCTCCCTTCTGATGTATTGATCCTCACCTCCTCCCCACGCCCCTGCTCTCTGATCTAATCAATTGTCTGGCCTCACTGGTCTAGGGAAGTTCCCATGTAAACTGATGACTTTTAATTCTCCAAACATTTTCATTTTCATTTTCTGTCCCCTGCCTGGATGCTATTTCTTTGTCTTGTCTGTCTGCTTTTCTGTTCTAAGAATCCTATTTTGTGAATCTTTCCTTGACTCTGTCTATTGAATGAGTGTTCTTTTCTGTGGGCCCATGGAATTTTTCTCCCTCCTCTAATGAGTTTAGTGATGGGCTTTTTCTTCTTTCTATCTCTCTTCTCTCACAAACACCTTGAAGGCAGCCTGATCCCAGGACACTGAGATCTGTCAGTATCCTCTGAAATATTTACCTAGACCAGAGCCTTATGCAGAGTGGCCACTCAAGAGACACCTCTTGAAATAAATGTATGCATGGGAGTTACGGCCAAGCTGGAGGTGTAGGTAGAAACACTTTGCTTCCTCACACAACTTAAAGGAGGATAACAACCAATCTAAAATCAATAAACAACCAGAAGTGCCAGAAAATCAAATTGTATGGAACTCCAATAACCATGGAATTAAAGAAATAGTCAAACAGAAAAATGAGACTGTAAAGGCAGCACATGGAAAGGAACAGCAGTGTGGCAGTGGAACGTGGGGGTGGGGCTGGCTTCAGGGAGACAGCAGGCTGTACAGGAGGGGTTGACTTAAGGGGGAACTGAGACTCAGAGGTGACTATGGACTACAGTGGTTGCCGCGGTGGGAGAAACTCGCAGTCTCACATGTGAGGTCACTGAAAGGTATGCTAGAGATGATCAGGCAAGCTGCATTGTTCCCTCTCTGGCCCCTCCCCCACAGGCAGTGCTGAAGCACAGCAAGGAAGTTTGCCCTACCTGGGTGAATACCGAATGCCCCACCCCCTACAACTTAACAGGGCTCCGAAAAAGGAAATAGGGTCAAAATGAAAGAACAGAGAAAAACTTCAGAAAGAGAGCTAAGGGACGAGGACATAGCCAACCTATCTGATGGAGAATTTAAAGCCCTAGTAATCAAAATGCTCACAGATCTGATTGAGCTTGGTCAAAAAATGAAAGATACCCAATATGAAATAATGCAAAATATTTAGGGAACCAACAGTGACAGGAAGAAAACCAGGACTCAAAGCAACGATTCGGAACAAAAGGAAGAAATAAACATCCAACTGGAACAGAATGAAGAAACAAGAATTCAAAGAAGTGAGGAGTCTTACCAACTTCTGGGACAACCTGAAATGTTCCAATATTTGAATTATAGGGGTACCAGAAGGAGAAGAGCAACAGCAAGAAACTGAAAACTTATTTGAACAAATAATGAAGGAAAACTTTCCCAATCTGGTGAAGGAAATTGGCTTCCAGGAAGTCTAGGAATCCCAGAGAGTCCCAAAGAAATTGGACCCAAAGAGGCCTACAATGAGACACATCATAATTAAAATGGCAAAGCTTAAGGACAAGGAGGGAATCCTAAAAGCCACAAGAGAAAAGCAGGTAGTTACCTAGAAGGCAGCTCCAGTTAGAGTGTTATCTGATTTCTTAAAAGAAATATTTCAGGTCAGAGGGACTGACATCAAATACTTGAGGTGATGAAAAGCAAGGACCTACAACAAGGCTAATTTACCCAGCAAGGCTATCACTTAAAATTGAAGGAATAATGAAGAGCTTCCCAGACAAGGAAATGTTAAACGAGTTTGTTAACACCAAGCCAGTGCTGAAACAAATGTTAAAGGGCTTCCTTGAAGAGAAAAAATATAATAGGAGGAGGAAGAGGAAGAAGGAGGAGGAGGAGGAAACAGAAAATATTTTAAATATAGAATGGCAATAAATACATATCTATCAATAATCACCTTAAATGTAAATGGCTTAAATACTCCAACCAAAGACTTAGGGTAGCTGACTAGTTAAGAAAACAAGACCCATATATATGCTGTCTCCAAGAGATTCACCTCAGAATGAAAGATACACACAGAATAAAAGTAAAGGTATGGAAAAAGATATTTCATGCAAATGGAAATGAAAATCAGCTGTGGTAGCAATACTTGTATCCAACAAAATAGACTTTAAAACCAAGGCTAGGTCATAATAAAAGACAAAGAAAGACACTACATAATCATAAAAGGACAAACCCAATGAGTAGATATAGCTCTAGTAAACATTTATACACCCAACATTGCAACACCAAAATATGTAAAGCGAGTCTTTTTCTACACTTCTGCTTATTTTTAAAATAAATATTTATTTTTGATATGTATTTTTAAATTATCTATCTATCTATTTATTTATTTATTTAAATTTTATTGTTGTTCGAGTACAGTTTTCTGCTTTCCCCTGCCATGTCTCTGCCCAACCCCAGCCATCCCCACCTCCTTCCCCTGATTTCACCCCCCCTTGGTTTTGTCCATGTGTCCTTTAGAGTTGTTCCTGAAAACCCTTCACCCTTTCCCCCCCATTATTGCCTCCCATCTCCCTTCTGGTTACTGTCCATTTGTTCTTAATTTCAATGTCTCTGGTTATATTTTGCTTGTTTGTTTGTTTTGTTGATTAGGTTTCACTTAAAAGTGAGATCATATGTTATTTGTCTTTCACCACCTGGCTTATTTCACTTAGCTCTCCAGTTCCATCCATGTTATCATAAAAAGGAGCTCTTTCTTTCTCTCTGCTGCATAGTATTCCATTGTGTAAATGTACAATAGATTTTTGATTCCCTAATTTACTGATGGGCACTTAAGTTGCTTCCAGCATTTGGTTATTGTCAATTGTGCTGCTATGAACATTGGGTTGCATAGGTTCTTTTGGGTTGGTATTTCAGGGTTCTTAGGATAAAATCCCAGCAGTGGAATTGCTGGGTCAAAAGGTAGTTCTATTTTTACTTTTCTGAGGAAATTTCATACTGTTTTCTACAGTGACTACACCAGTCTGCATTCCCACAAACAGTGCACTAGGGTTCCCTTTTCTCCACATCCTCTCCAACACTTGTTTGTTGGTTTGCTTATGATGGCCATTCTGACTGGTGTGAGGTAGTACCTCATTGTTGTTTTAGTTTGCATATCTCGGATGGCTAGTGATGCTGAGCATCTTTTCATATGTCTCTGGACCCTCCTTGGAGAAGTGTCTGTTCAGGTATTTTGCCCATTTTTTAATTGTTTCTTTTTTTCTTTCTGGAGTGGAATCATGTGAGTTCTTTCTATATTTTGGAGATCAAACCCTTATCTGAGGTATCATTGGCAAATATGTGTTCCCTTACAGTGGTTCTCTTTTCATTTTAATGCTGTTTTCTTTAGCCATGCAGAAGCTTTTTAATTTGATGAGATCCCATTTGTTTATTCTTCCCTTTATGTCCCTTGCTTTAGGGGAAATATCAGTGAAGATGTTGCTGCATGGAATATCTGAGATTTTCCTGCCTATATTTTCCTTTAGGACTTTTATTGTGTTATGATTTATATTTAAGTCTTTTACATACCTTGAATTTATTTTTGGGTATGGTGTAAGTTGGTGCTCAAGTTTCATTTTTTTGCACGTAGCTGTCCAAGTGTCCCAACACCATTTGTTGAAGAGGCTATTTTTACTCCATTTTATGCTTCTTCCTCTTTTCTCAAATAGTAATTGACCATAGAGACTTGGGCTTATTTCTGGACTCTCTGTTCTGTTTCATTGGTCCATGTGTCTGTTCTTATGCCAGTACTGGTCTGTTTTGATTACAGTTTTGGCCTTGCAATACAGTTTGATATCAGGTATTATGATCCCTCCTACTTTGTACTTCTTTCTCAAAATTGGGGCAGTTATTCAGGGTTGTTTACAGATCTATGTAAATTTCTGAAATGTTCTATATTTGTGAAATATGTAACTGATAGTTTAATAGGGATTGCATTGAATCTATAAATTGCTTTGGGTAGTATGGACATTTTGATGATGTTAAGTCTTCCAATCCATGAACATGGTACATGATTCAATTCATTGGTGTCTTCCTTAATTTCTTTCTTCAGTGTTGTGTAGTGTTCTGAGTACAGGTCTTTTACCTCCTTCATTAGGTTTATTCCTAGGTACTTTGTTTTTCTTGTTGCTATATCAAATCAGACTTATTCCCTGATTTCTGTTTCTAATATTTCATTGTTGGTGTACAAAAATACCTTTGATTTCTGAATAATGAATTTGTATTCCACTGTTTTGCCAAATTCCCTTTTTAGGTTCAGTACTTTGCTGGTGGAGCCTATAGGATTTTCAAGGTACACTATCATGTCATATGCAAACAATGAGAGTTTTGCTTCCTCTTTTCCAATTTGGATGCCTTTTATTTCTTTTGTTTTCTGATTGCTGTGGCTAGGACTTCCAATATTGTGTTGAACAGGATTGGTGAAAATGGGCATCTTTGTGTTGCTCCTGATCTTAGTGGGAAAGTTTTTAGTTTTTGTCCATTGGGTATGATGTTGGCTGTAGGTTCCTTGTATATGGCCTTTGTTAAGTTGAGGAATGCTCTCTCTATTTCCACTTTGTTGAATGTATTAATCATAAATGGGTGCTGTACCTTATCAAATGCTTTTTCTGCATCTATTGATATGATCATGTGATTTTTGTCTTTCGTTTTTTTTATGTGATGTATTACATTTATTGATTTGTGAATATTATACCATCCTTGCATCCCTGGGATGAATCCCAGTTGATCATGGTATATGATATTTTTAATGTATTGTTGCATGTGGTTGGCCAATATTTTCTTAAGGATTTTAGTGTCTATGTTAATCAGTGATATTGGCCTGAATTTTTCTTTATTCATTATGTCCTTATCTGAATTTGGGATTAGGATGATGCTGGCTTCATAAAAAGAGTTTGGAAGTATTCCACCCTCTTGGATTTTTTAAAAATAATCTGTGAAGGACAGGAGCTAGCACCTCCATAGATGCTTTGTAAAATTATCTTGTGAAGCCATCTGATCCAGGACTTTTATATATCGGAAGCTTTGTGATTAAAGCTTTAATTTCATCAGCTAATATTGGTATGTTCAGGCTTTCTGATTCTTCTACTTTCAGTTTTGGAAGATTATATTTTTCTAGAAATTTGTCCATTTCACCTAGGTTTTCAAATTTCTTGGCATATAGTTCTTCCTAGTAATTTCTTACAATCCTTTGTATTGCTGTGGTGAAATCAGCTGTTATCTCTCCTCTTTCATTTCTGATTGTGCTTATTTGGGTCCTCTCTCTTTTTTTCTTGATGAGCCTCCTTAAAGGGTTGATTTTGTTTATCTTTTCAAAGAACCAAGTCCTGTATTTATTGATCCTTAGAATTGTGTTTTAGTCTCTATCAATTCTGCTCTGATCTTGGTTATTTCCTTCCTTCTACTTGCTCTGGGCTGTCTTTGTTTTTGTTCCTCGAGTTCTTGTGCATGTAGGGTTAGGTTGTTTATTTGAATTGTTTGTATATTTTTTAGGAAGGCCTGTACTGGTATAAACTTCTTTCTAAAGGCTGCCTTTGCTGTGTCTCATAAGTTTTGGATTGTTGTGAGTTCATTTTCATTTGTTTCCAGAAACCTTTTGATTTCTTCTTTGATGTCATTCTTGACCCATTCATTGTTTAATAGTATGCTATTCAATCTCCATGAGTTTGAGTGGTTTTGAGTTTTTTCCTTGAGGTGGGTTTCTAGTTTCATACCCTTGTGGTCAGAGAAAATGCTTGATATGATTTGAATTTTCTTGAATTTGTTGAGGCTTGTTTTGTGTTCTATCATGTTGTCTATCATTGAAAATGTTCCATATGCATTTGAAAAGAATGTGCATTTAGCTTCTTTGGGATGAAAGGTTCATATATATCACTTAAGTCCATTAGATCTAGGACATTTTTCAATTCTGCAATATTGTTGTTGATATTTTTTTGGGAAGATGTATCTATTTTTGACAGTGATGTGTTGAAATCCCCTACTATAATTGTGTTGCTGTCAATACCTTTCTTGAAGTTCTCCAAGATTTTCTTTATGTATTTGGGTGCTCCTGTGTTGGGTGCTTATATGTTTACAATGGTTATGTCTTCTTGATAGATTCTTCCCTTGAGTATTATGAAGTAATCTTCTGAGTCTCTTTTTATGGCCCTTGTTTTGAAATCTATTTTGACTGACATGAGTATTGCTATACAGGCTTTTTTCTTCCTGTCCATTGGCTTGGAATATTTGTTTCTAGTCCTTCACTTTCAGTCTGTGTAGGTCTTTTGTTCTGAGGTGGGTCTCTTGTAGGCAGCATATGTGTGGGTCAGGATTTCTTATCCATTCAGCTATTCTATGTCTTTGATCGGAATATTTAATCACCTTACATTTAAGGTTATTATTGAAATGTACTTATTCATTGCCATTTTTTGTACCTGTGTTCCTCTTTCTCTCACTCTTTTTTTTTTAAGCAGACCCATTAGCATCTGTTGCAGAGCTGGTTTGGAGGAAGTGTATTCTTTGAAATTTCTTTTGTCTGGGAAGTTCCTTATTTGCCCTTCCATTTTAATTGAGAGCCTTGCTGGACAGAGTATTCTTCATTCTAGGACTTTGTTTTTCATTACTTGGATTATTCCTTGCCAATCCCTTCTGGCTTGGGGTGTTTCCATTCAGGAGTCATCTCCTAGTCTTACTGGGGCTCCAGTGTATGTTACTTCCTGTTTTTCCCTTGCTGCCTTTAAGAATGTCTTTTTGTCTTGAAATTTTGCCAGTTTAATTATGATGTGTCTTGAAGTGGGCCTCTTTGGGTTTCTATTGATTGGGAACCTCTGTTTTTCCTGGTTTTGTGTGACTTTTTCTCTCATCAAATTAGGGAAGTTTTCCATCATCACTTTTTTGAACAGGTTTTGTATCTTTTGCTCTTCTTCTTATCCTTCTGGTACACCTATTATACTGATATTACTACATTTCATGTTGTCCAGTGGTTCCCTTAACACCTCTTCATTCTTTCTGAGTATCTTTTCTTACCCTTTCTTGGTGTTTTTTTTAACCTTGTTCTCTAGCTCACTGATTTGATCTTCTGCTTCCTCAATCCTGTTTTAATTTCTTCTAGTGTGTTTTTTATTTCTGAAACTTTATTGTTCGTTTCTTCCTCATTTTATATTTTCTATTTCCTTTTTCCCACTGTTGTAGTTCTCACTCAGTTTCTTGTAGTTGTCTGTGAGTTCCTTGAACATCTTTATAACGATTATTTTGAACTCTATATCTGATAGTTTGCTCACCTCCATTTCATTTAGCTCTTTAAGTGGGGAGTCTTCCATTTCTTTTGATTGCATTTTTGGTCTTTCCATTTTAGGTGAGTCTTTTTGTTTGTTTCTGCTTTTCTTGATGTTTCACTTTGCTAGCTCTCTTTGTAGGGTGAACATCTATGGAAGGATTTGTATGGGGTTCAGTGGTGTGGTTTCTTTGATCCCCATGTTTGGATGCTCTAGGTTTGCCATTTCTTCTGTTTGTGTGGGCTCTCTTGTTTTACTTGCATTTTTACAGGTTGGTGGTTCCTTTGTTGGTGGGTTCTCTCCTCTATCAGATATACTGGTTCTCATAACTCCAACCTATTCTTGTATGTGATCAGTGGCAGGGGGTTGGCAAAATGGATTAAGACAGTGGGAGAGTATTCTACGGGATTTAAAGTACCAACAACTAGAGACAAGATAGGAGATTCTTTGGATAAGTATAGCATTAACTGTGATATTTCATCCAACTGACCACTTTTCATAAAAGGTGAAAATGAGATAAGACTCTCATTAGAGGGGAGGAGGATTGTGAGCTGAATGCAGAAATGAGAATGCTTGTGTATGGTTAGATGATGATATATAGTGACAGTAAAGGATAGAAAATAGGTGTAGTGTGCAAGAGAATAGAGTTAACCACAACAGTAATAAAGTTCAAGAATAAAGTAAGGTGGGTTAAGATCATGGGTTGCTGTGTAGTATTTATAATTGTATGGAACAATAATTATTTACAATAGTATTGGAAGAACAGTAATATGACAAGAAGTATATGATTTGGACAGCAAGAATAGAAAGTACATGATCAAGAGTAGTGTGTCATTAGACCATGAGTGAAGTGAAAGAAAATTAAAATACAATAAAGAGAGAATAAGGAAAACCAGTCAAACAATGCAATTAAACAGAAATAGAATGAAGAAAACTGAACAGAAAGAAGAGAAATAAAAAAAAAGTAATAAAATAAAAGAAGTAAAAACAATGAAAAAATAATAATAAAACAAATAAACAATAAAATGTTCTATGGGATAGCAAACTGAAATTTGTCTCAGTTTCTGTTTCAGGGGTTAGCCTTGTGTTCCCCCTTTGGATCTGTCTCTGGACCTTTCATAACTCCAAGGCTTATTGTCTCACTTGGGGGAAGAAAAAAAGAGAGAGGAAAGAAAATAACAAGCCTCCTGCTGATGTTAAATCCATTGAGCAAGTTCTGCTGGTCTTCCTGGATGTCACAGGAAGAGGGGGGCTAGGCTTCACTTTTCTCCCTTCCTGTGGTTTTGTTAGGATGGGAGCTAGGTGTGTCCCACAATATTCACAGTTGCCCAGCCTCCAGCCCAGGTCCTCTGTGAGCTGCCTGACCCCCACTGTCCATCTGTGCCAGGCTTTCATCTTTAATTCACCAGTTGCACTGAGGTCTGTGTGAAGTGTCTCCACCTCACTCTTATTCAGCCCACCGTGGCCAGAGCCCACCACCCTGCAAACAGGGCCAGTCAGCCTCTGGGTGTGGCACCACTCTGCTTCTGGGCAAGCAGCACAGGCTAAGCGGGCATGCGGCTCAAATCAGCCTATGGGCAAGTGGTGCAGTGAACAGCCAGAATCAGCCTCAGGGCAAGCATTGTCAGTCAGCTTCCATGCAAGTGGTGCAGTGGCTGGACTTAGGTGCCAGGCTAGTGGCTGAGTCAAGTGCAGACAAGTAGCTTAAATTAGCCTCAGGGCCAGAGGGGTGAATCAGGTGCCAGGCAAGCTGCCTGGGTCAAACATTGGCATTTGGCTTGAATCCACAGGTAGGCAAGCAGCCTGGCCTGAGCCAAGTGCAGGCATGTAGCTCAAATCACCCTTGGGCTGAACCAGCCACTTCCCAAGAGTTCCTTACAAAGCAGTTACAAGGTGTTTTTTGTTTGTTTGTTTGTTTTAGTAAAAGCATCTTGTTCAAGCCCGCCATTCTGAACAACTGCGTGGCTTTTCACAAAGCCTAAATTTCTAACAAGTCTGGAGACTATCTGGGTCAGGGTCTGACACAGCCCAACTCTTCCCCCTTCTCCAGGTGTCACTTGGCTCCCCAGTTGCTCTGGTAATGACCTAGCCAGCATCCACAGTCCCAGTGGGTGTACACCACCTCTGTGTGTCTCCCAACTGTGTCTCTATTCCCCCCAGTGACTTCAAGCATCCATGTCCTTCCTGGTGCCAGGCTGCACACCCTGTTCTGGTAGGGGAGGGAGCTGGTGGTCTAACTCTCCTCCAAGTATCCTGCTGTAGGTACTGGGCACAGGACCACAACATCCTAGGTCCCTGCGCAGGTCCCTGGATCCTTACCATCCCAATGCAATCTCTTTACCATTAGTTTTTCAATGTCCTCTACAATTTTTGGCCTCCAAATTTTATATAAGCTGGGATTCCGTTGGCTGTTCACTCTGTTCCTCAGAAGATTGGCTAGGTGTTCCACTGGTGCACAGGGGGAAGTGGACTCCATTCCCACCTACCTCACCACAATCTTCCTTCTAATATATATATTTTTAATGTTCAAATACAGTTGTGTCCATTTTTCCACCACCACTTTCCCCCACCCTACTCTTTCACACCTCCCACCCTCAATCTTACTCCCCTTTGGCTTTGTCCATGGGTCATTTATACATGTTCATTTATGACCCTTTTCCTTTTCTCCCATGTTATTTTTCTACTCCTCTCCTCTGGCTACTGTCAGT
>CM052552.1:38719156-38748550 GCA_028533065.1 Trachops cirrhosus | reverse complement strand
AACAGTCATAAAGGTTAGGAAGATGGTAAAATGGATTACGATCAGGGAAGGGTGCTGTGTGGGATTTGGAATAATAATAATAATGTGATAAGAAATATATAATCTGAATAAAAAGAATAAAAAGTAAAAGACCAAGAGTAGTGTGTTATTTGGAATATGAGTGAAATGAAAGAAGAAAAATTAAAATGTAATATGAAAAGGAGAGAAAAAACAAGTCAAACAATAAAAACAAACAGATGAAACAAAAAACCTAAATGAATGAAGAGAAATAAAAAAACATGCAAGTTCTGAAAGATAACCAAAGGGATATTGGTCTCAGCTGTTGATGTTTACCTTCTGACTTACAATTGAAGAAATAAAACAGCCTCCTGCTGATTTTACACTTGCCGAACAAGTTGTACAGGCAGAGGGGTGTGGGCTCCATTTTTTCCCTTTCCTGTGGTTCCACAAGTATCAGAGCTCAGTGTGGGCTACAATAATCACAGGTGTCCAATTCCCAGCCCATGCCCTCACAGTGCTGTGTGGCTGTTCACTCTGTGCATTTGTGCTAGGCCAGCACTGGTGATCCACCTCATTTTTTGACCTTTGATCAATCTGTGAGGTGCCCTGAGTGGGAGCAAATTGCACTCCTTACTCCTCCCTTTTTGCTGGCCAGGCTATTGTGTGTGTGAGGTCCCAGCACAGCTCCACAGTTCTTTTTTTGAGAAAAGTCCCTTTGGGTGCTACCTGCCACTCCTAACAAGTGCCTTGCTTTTCACACTGTTCAACTCTCTGACCATCTCAGAGTCTATCTGGGTCATGGCCAGTTGCTGCCCATCTCTTCTCCAAGCTCCAGGTGTCACCAGGCTCCTCACTTTCTCTGGTACTGTGCCATCTGGCGACCACCACTCCAGCAGGGGTAAACCACCGGCTGTGTGTCACTTACTACCTTTTTATTCCCTGAGTGACTTTATCCGTCCAGGTCTCTGCTGGCACAGGTTTGAGACTCCTCCCCCCCGACTCTGGGAGGGGAGGGAGCTGCTTGGTGGCTATCACGGATCCAGCTTTCCTCCAGTGCTTTTGCTGCAGCCAGTCTCCAGAGCATGTCCTAGAGACATTCCTGTTGGCCTACAAAATCTACTAACAACCCAGTTTTAAAAATTATTATTATTTTTTATTATTGTTCAAGTATAGTTGTCTTCATTTTCCCACCACCATCTTCCCCCACCTCACTGTCTGTGTTTAAGTGTTCTCTGCACACTTTGGCTTCCAAACTTCATATCAGCTGGGACTCTGTTGGCTGTTCACTCTGTTTTTTGTAAGATCAGCTAGGTGTCCCAGTTGGGTGCATGAGCAAGTGGACCCTGCTTCCACCTATATTGTCACCATCTTCCTCCCCATGCCCCAATCTAGGTGAATTTGATTAAGCAAATGGGTATAGTAGAATAATATTTAACCTTCTATCATTTTATCATTCCTCATGAAAGTTGATTAAGTATCAAAGTGACCTCATTAGGAAAATTGTTCCACTTATCTTCTTAAAAGCTGAAATTCAGGCATAGAGGACGAGTTGGTTTGTTTCCTATATTTTGTGGATTTTCACGTGCTTCTTAGCATAGTCTTTCTTGACTTATAATTTTGAATACTCTAAAAGGACTATTTCCAAAGGTAATGGCAATTTCCATTGCTATTTCCAATAGCAATGATGTGGGACCACTGTTGTATAAGATTATAACTTTTACTATAGAAGCGGGACTTGCACTGCAGAGAGTACAGTCACTGGCGTTCTTACCCCAGGCATATGGATACTTGAGGGGCACACTGAGTCCTAATTATATCCCTTCTAACCAAAAGTTCTAGCTTTACCAACTATCACTCTCCCTAGCACACGTAATGCTCTGGTTATGCTGGCCACTTCCCCTTTGTTGACTAGCACTGTCCTCAGGTACTTTCATGCCACTGTGTCTTTGCTCATGCTGGTGCCTCTGCTTACAGTGCCCTAAACTCCCTCCCACCTCTTGTTCGTCCTTCAAGGTCTTTGATTCGGACCCTGGTCTGCAGGGTCCTTGTGTTGTGGATGTGACAAACAAATTCACACAGACTACAGAAGTCCTTCGGAGAAAAAGGGACAGCATGGCCACTCTCTGAGTGAGAGAGGGCACCAATCCCTGTCTGGACAGGCTTTTATTGCTTTCCTGGGCACATTACATCGAGGATGGTCCTCATTTACTATGCACAGGTTCCCTTTAGGTGGTTACCTTTTACAGATAGCAAAGGAGAGGATGTTGCTAATTACATCAAAGAAGAAGGATATTTGCAAATGCAAAGGGAAAAGTGGTTGAACTGGTTACACTTGTCCTTGGGAGGTTTAGCATAGATTTTAGGGAGTTACTTTAAAGATATGCAGTAAACTTTTGCTACCTCAATTCAGGGTGAGGGAGTTTTAGCAAAAAGCGAGTCTCAAAGCAGCCTAGGTACAATGCAGGCCTAATTTCCCACAGGAGAACCTATCCGTGGGTATGGGTCCTGTGTGCCAACCTTGCTCCCTGTCCGTTTTCCAAATCAGGGGCTGGGCTACATTCCCCATGCCACATGGAATGGTTCCCTGTAGGTCTTAATCAAATACCATCTTCTCTGTATAACTAATTGATCTCTTCATTTTAATAACTTTTCCTCCCAAATCTTTTTGAAAGTTTCTATCACATCATATTAGTTTACTTGTTTGCTTAAAGTCTCCCTCTCTCTGTGGAAAGAGCTAATTAATAGATTTAATGTATCTCTGCATCTCCAGTGCTCAATATATACTTTGAAATGAACAAATGCATGCGTGATTGAAAAAGAAGTTTGCTAATGAGTTTAAGCACTGTAATACTAGATAACTATGTAAGTGCCTGTCAATCCTTTTTTACCTTATAGGGGAGTTCCAGGGGAGTTTGGGGTGTGTGCATGTGTGCATGCACATATGCTGTTTTTCTACTTTTGTTTGTTATCCAAGTTTTGAAACTATCACCTTTGCTTTCCTCCTTTCTCTGGTTCTCATGGAGGTGGCTAAGAAGGTGGTCTGGTGGACTTAGTCTGAAGAAAGCAGCAGTGCCTCATCATTTAGGGCCAAGGCAACTGGAAGAGAAACTGAACTTCTCAGTTACTGTTCAGAGACAACACATCAACATGTGGTCCTCAAAAATCTCAAGTTTATGTCACCATCACACTTTGGAATGATGAGTTTATATCTCCTTATCTCCACATGTTGCCAGGATGTTTTTACTGTTCTGTTCCTTCTCTCTTACACACATTGCTGACAGTTTTTTTCTGTAGGTCTCAGCACATCTCTATGAGTGTAGGAATTGTTGAAGTTTATCACAATGTTTTCACCAGTCATTCTACCTAACCTCTTGGACCTTCTATAACATGGCTACTACTATCTGAAAATGGAAATCAAATTTTATACAAAAATCATCTGTAAAATATTGTCCTTCTATTATAGCAACACCCATTCAATTTTAGTAGAGGCTAAATCTCAGAGGGCCTTCTGTGATGTCTCATGGTTTACACTGGATACTAGTCCTTTATTACTTAAAGATAAAAAATATTTTTAAAGTATAATTTTGGGAATTTTTTATTGTTGAATTATATCATATAATGAGCACTTATCATGTACTAGACATTGATTGTTCTGTGTTCTAAGACTACAGTGGCAGATAAGACAGATCATAGTATGTACTTTTATGAAGCCTATAGACAAGCATACATACACTGTCAGGTAGGTGTGAAGGTGGGATGAGGTTGGCAATGAGGAAGTGCACAAAAGCAAGTACCAAGTAAAATACATAAAATAATTGCAATTTGTCAATAGGTGCAATGAAAGGAGTGATCAAACTTAGATCTTCCAAGGACAGCAAATTTCAAGTCATACAAAAGTAACTTCCTATAGGTGCCTGCCAAACCATCACTGAGTGGATGGAGGGAGGAAGGAATGAAGAAAGGAATAGGAAAAGCCACTTGGAATTTTAACTGTGGTTGAACCAATTTCAGATTTTCCTTGAGGGTCCTTCCCAGGGAGGTCAATGTTATTTCTAGAGCTCCCTGGTGTCCCCTACTTTTTTCTGTTTCTACCACTAGGAGAACTGCCTGAAAAGTTGCTTAGCCACGAGCTCTGAATGGACCTTCTCAAGGCTTTTCTTGTTATATATCCCTTGGCTATAGGGCCCCTGTTGCCCTGTCATCATTTCCTCTCAGTTCCTTAGTCAAGTGTTTTTTTCAATTGAGGTATAATTGACATATAACATTGGGCAAGTTGGAGGTGTAAAATGTATTGGTTTGATATATGTATATATTGCAATATGATTACTAGAGTAACATTAGCTAAAACATTTATCACAAGATATGATTATCTTTCTTATGTTGAGAACAATTTGGATCTAGTCTCTTAGCTACTTTGAAGTTTATAATGTAGTATTGTTTACAATAATCAGTATATTGTACATTATATCTCCAGAATTTATTTATCTACTAGTTTCAAGTTTGTACTCTTAACTCCCCCAGCCCCTGATAACCACCATTCTATGCTCTGTTTTCACAAGGTCAGTTTTTTTATATTGCACATATAAGTGATATCACACAGTAGTCAAGGTTTGGAAACATCCCAAGTGTCCATCAATGGATGAGTAGATGAAGAAGGTGTGAGATATGTATATAAACAGTGGAATATTATTTAGATATCAGAAAGAAGGAAATCCTGCCATTTGTAACAACATGGATGGACTCTCAGAAGATTATGCTAAGTTAGATAACTTAGGTCTTTTAAGCTGTGGATGTTATAATTTTGTTTATAACTTTTCAAATGTTCTATTTTGTGACTTGTCATTAGATGAGTCATACTGTACAACTGAATACTATATTGCTCCTTGAAGAATTATGATGAAGAACATAGTGTTTAACTATGCTTGGTGAAATGAGCATCACACTGTGAAAGTTGGGGTGCCTAGTTTCTAGTCCTGGTATAGCCATTAACTCACTCTAATTTAGGAGAGACCATAGTATTTCCAAGTCTGGGTATCTCCATGAGGGCAATGGTGATAGTGGTAAAAAATTAGGGTAGGTAAGTAGCAAGAAGAAGAGCACCCACATGAAAGTGATCTCTGGGGTGTGTTCAGCCTGGAAATCTATCCAGGAGAAGATAGGTAGCTAACTGTGTTTTTAGGCTACTTGCAGACCCACTTATCTTGTGCAGCAAAGGAAGCATGTGTTTTTCTTCTTCCTGCTCCTGTATAATAAATTGCCAGGCTAAAACTGAGCTATTCAATAAATGTTTTTTATTACTGTAACTACCAGAGACACAGGGCTTGGTTTCATAATTTATGAGGGTGTTTGCTTTCTCACTCTCTGCTAAGATTTTCAAGATACAAGTTTCGGCAGGCTCTCTTAGCTCAGATTTGAAAGCCAAATCCAAATTATTCTATCTCTGTAGGGTCTCCCAAATTCATCATTTTCTCTTTTCCAATCTCAATGCTTCTGCTCATGCTCAGGCCTTTATCATTTCATATTTAGACCATTGCAATAGTTTCTTAACTACTCTTCTTATGGGACTCTTTCTAAAGCAAAACACTGACTCTAGGACTCTGTTTAGAAACCTCCTATGACACCTTATTTCCTACAGAATTAAATCTAAATTAGTCTATATTTCATTCTCCACTATTTTTGTAAATTATCTTCAACTACTCAACTTTCTTAACTCTTTTTTAAAATTATAAAATCTTTCAGGTATGGAGAAATACATAGAAAATATGCATGGGCCCAACACTTGGATTTTTGTGATACTAAGAATTTAACATATTTACTTCAGATCTTTTTTTAAGATACAAAATATTGAAAATCCAGTTGAAGAATTGGGAATCCCCTCCTCACTCTAAGTCTTCTATTTCCCAAGAGTTAACCACTGTCTTATTTTTAAATATAATTACCATATAAATTATGTAAATTTAAGGTATATAGCATATTGATTTGATAAATTTATATATTGTAATGTCACTGCCACTGTAGCAATTACCACCTGTATCATGTTATATAATACCATTTCTTTTTCATGGTGAGAATAATTAAGACCTAGTTGGTTTTTATCATCCCTACTATGTTTTTTCTAATACTTCTATAAGATTACATGGCTATAAACTATATATAAAATATACTGTGTGCTTTTAAATTTTATATAAGTGGAAATACACTTTAGCCTCACAATGTGCCTTTTTTCACTCAATGTCATGTTCTTGTGAGTTTTCCTGTTGATACATATAGCCTATAATTCACTTATTTTTATTGCTCTATAGTATTCTATTTTAGGAATGTGCCTAGTGTATTTATCTATTCTCTTGTTTCTTCTTTCAATTTTTGTTGCTATTACAGAAAACGTTGTGATGAAAATTTATGTGTGTCCTTGTGCACTGTGGGAAAGTGTTTTTCTAGGATAGTTCTTTCTTAGATCCAGAATTGGTATGTGTTTATTTTTAGCTTTGTCAGACATCATACTGTTCTTTCAGATAATACATTTTATGGTTTTATCAGCTGTTTATGAGTTTTCTGTTCCTCCACTTCTTTGAAATGCTTAGTATTATAAGACTTCTAAATATGTGTTAATTATACTAGTGTGGAATGGTGTTTTATTGTTTTACTTTGCATTTCTTTGATGACTAAGTTCAGTAGCCATTAAGCTTCTACTATTATTGTCTGTTAATATTCATTTCCAAATTTTTAGTTGTTCATCTTTTTCTTATTGATATTATGAATTATTAATTCTGTATATGAATATTTACAAGTTATATGCATTATACATATCTTCTTCCAGTTTGTGGCTTTCTTTTCATTTTATTAATGGTGTCTACTGTTGAGTAGATATTTTACATTTTACTATGGTAAAAGTTATCATTCATTTCATTTATGGTTTGTGATTTTATGACTTGAGAATCCCTTCCTTAAATTGAAGCCAAAATAATATTGCCTTATATTTTCTCATAAAAGTTTAAATTTGCTTTTCATATTTAGGTCTTTATCCTGCTTGGATTTGTTTTTGCACTGAGTGTGAAGTAGAGACATATACATTTACATTTACATTTGTTTTTATCTGAATAACCAATTGTCTCAGTATAATTTATTAAATAGTTCTTCCTTTCCTCACTGATTTGTAATAACATCTCTGCTGTATATTATGCTCCATACATTTGTGGATCTGTATTTGAGCTCATTATACTGTTCCGTTGAACTCTTTGTCTATCGCTGTGTAATATCACATTGTCATACAGCTTTATATAATATTTGATATCTGGTAGGGAAAATCTTCCACCTTGTTTATATTGTTATTTATTTTGACTCTTTGTTTTTCTGTACGAATTTTGATCTCCTGTATGAATTTTATATTTTGTAATTTAATCTTTATTGTAGTTTTCCCATTACCATTTAGTCTCCTTATACTCCCTCCCCCTAGCAATCACCACACTGTTGTCCATGAGTCCTCTTTCCTTTTTGCTCAGTCCCTCCACTCCCTAAACCCCGCTCCCAACTAGCTGCCATCCTGCTCTCTACCTATGAGTCTGTCTCTGTTTTTTTTTTTTGTTTGTTCAGTTTGTTCATTAGGTTCCACGTATGAGTGAAATCATAGGGTATTTTTCTTTCTCTAATTGGCTTATTTCATTTAGCATAATGTTCTCCAGGTCCATCCAAACTGTCACAAAGGGTGAAATTTTCTTTGTTCATATGGCCGAGTGTTATTCTATTGTATAAATGCCCCATAGTTGTTTTATCTACTCATCTACTAGACACCTGGGCTGCTTCCATATCTTGGTGATTGTAAATCATGCTGCAATGAATGTGAGAGTGACTGTGTTCTTTCAAATTAGTGTTTTGGGTTCCTTTAGACATATTTCCAGAAGTGGGATCACTGGGTCAAAAGGGAGATCCATTTTTAATTTTCTGAGGTATCTCCACACTGTTTTCCACACTGGCTGCACAAATCTGTATACTCACCAATTGTGCAAAAGTGTTCCCTTTTCTCCACATCCATACCAGCAGTTGCTCTTTGTTCATTAATTGATGACACCCATTCTGACAGGTGTGAGGTGACATTCTGACAAGTGTGAGATGATATCTCATTGTGGTTTTAATTTGTATTTCTCTGATGATTAGTGACATTGAGTATCTTATTATATGTCTATTGGCCATCTGTGTGTCCTCTTCAAAGAAATGTCTAATCAGGTCCTTTGCCCATTTTTTAATTGGATTGCTTGTTTTTTTGGTGTTGAGTTTTGTAAGTATTTTATAAATTTTATATGTTAATACCTTATCAGATATATTGGAAAATATGTTCTGTCATTCTCTGGGTTGTCATTTTATTTTTGTTGATTTCCTTTGCTGTGCAAAAACTTTTTAGTTTGATGTAGTCTCATTTGTTTATTTATTTTATTTGTTTCCCTTGCCTGGGAAGATATATCTGATAAAATATTGCTAGGAGCAATGTCCAAGATTTTGCTGCCCATGTTTTCTTGAAATATTTTTATTGTTTTGGGTCTAACATTTAAGTATTTGATCCATTCAGAATTATTCTTGTGTGTGGTGTAAGAAGGTGGTCTAGTTTCATTTCCCTGCATGTATCTGTCCAATTTTCCCAACTTCATTTATTGAATAAAGTATCTTTAGCCCATTGTATATTCCTCTGTTGAATAGTAAATGACTATAAAGGTATGGGTTTAATTCTGGTTTCTCTATTCTGTTCCATTGATCTGTGTGTCTGATTTCATGCCAGTATAATGTTGTTTTGATTACTATGGCCTTATAGTATAGTTTCATGTTAGGTAGTGTGATTCCTCCAACTTTGTTCTTCTTCCTCAGGATCGCTGTTGCTACATGGGGGATTTTGTGGTTCCATATAAATTTCTGAAGTATTTGTTCTAGTTCTTTGAAATAACTCATTGGAATCTTGGTGGGAATTGTGTTGAATCATGAGATTGCTATGGGTAGTACAGACATTTTAATGATGTCAGTTCTTCCTATCCATGAACATGGTATGTCCTTCCACTTCTTTGTATATTCTTCTATTTCTTCCTTCAGTGTCTGATAATTTTCCAAGTGCAGGTCTTTTACATCCCTGGTTAGGTTTATTCCTAGGTTTTCATGCTTGTTGTAACAATTGTGAGTGGGATTGTTTTCTTAATGTCCTCTTCTGTTAGCCTGTTATTGGCATATAAAAATGCAACTGATTTATGGATATTAATTTTGTATCCCCTTACTTTGCTGAATTCATCTATCAGTTCTAGTAGTCTCTTGTTGGAAACTTTGGGGTTTTCAATGTACAGTATCATGCCATTTGCTCGTGAAGACAGTTTTACCTCTTCTTTTGCAATTTGGATGCCTTGTATTTCTTCTTCTTGTCTGATTGCTAAGACTTCCAGTACTCTGTTGAATAAGAGAGGTGAAAATTGATGTTCCTGTCTTGTTCTCATCTTAAGGGGAATGCTACTAGTTTTTGCCTATTGAGTGTGATGCTGGCAGTGGGTTTGTCATATATGGCCTACATTATGTTTAAGTATGTTCCATCTAATCCCACTTTGCTCAAAGTTTTTATTAAAAATGGTTGCTGCATTTTATCAAATGCTTTTTCTGCATCTATCGATATGATCACATGGTTTTTATCTTTCATTTTACTTATGTGGTGAATCACATTTATTGACTTGTGAATGTTGTATCAGCCTTGCATTCCAGGAATAAATCTCACTTGATTATGGTGTGATATTTTTGATGCATTGTTGTATTAGGTTTGCTAATATTTTGTTGAGGAATTTTGTCTATGTTCATCAGGGATATTGGCCTAATTTTCTTTCCTTTCAGTGTCTTTAACTGGTTTTGGGATTAGGATAATGCTGGCCTTATAAAATGAGTTTGGGAGCCTTACATCCTCTTGAATTTTATGAAATAGTTGGAGGAGAGGCATTAGTTCTTCTCAGAACTTTTGGTAAAATTTACCTCTGAAACCATCCAGTCCAGGAATTTTGTTTGTTGGAAAGTTTTTGATTAGTGCTTCAGTTTCATTAGGTGTAATCTGTCTATTCAAATTATCTGGTTCTTCCTGATTTAGTTTTGGAAGATTTTATGTTTCTAGGAATGTAACCATTTCCTCCAGGTTGTACAGTTTGTTGGCATATAGTTGTTCATAACATTTTCTTACTGTCCTTTGTATTTCTTTCTGCCAGTTGTTATCTTTCCTCTTTCATTTCTGATTTTATTTATTTGAATCCAGTTTCTTTCTTTCTTGAAGAGTCTGGTTAAATGTTTGTCAATCTTGTTTACATTTTCAAAAAGCCAGCTGTAAGATTCATTGACCTTTTGCATCATTTTTTACACTCTAGTTTATCTATTTCTTCTCTGATCTTTATTAATTCCTTCCTTCTACTCAAGTTGGGCTTTATTTGTTGTTCTCTTTGAAATTCATTTAAGTGTGAAGTTAGATTGTTTTTTAGATATTTTTGTTCTTTTTTGGATGTGGGCTTGTAATGCTATCAATTTCCCTCTTAGAATTACTTTCTTAGTGTTCCATAGGCTTTTATTTGTTGTTGTTCTACTACAGTTGTTCTCCCCCTACCCCCTGCCATTGCTCACCCTTACCCTGCCTGCCCACCTGCTCACAGTCAATCCCCACCTTGTTGTTCATGTCCATGGGTCATTTATACTTGTTCTTTACCTAGGCCCTGCCCCCTCATTCTTCCCTTATTCCCCTCTCCTCTCCCCTCTGGTCACTGTTAGTCTGCTTGTTGTCTCCACGGCTCTGGTTCTATTGTTCTCTTTTGTTTGTTTTGTTCATTAGGTTCCTCATATTGGAGAGTTCATATGGTATTTGTCTTTCACTGCCTGGCTTATTTCACTTAGCATAATGCTCTACACTTACATCCATGCTTTTGCAAAGGGTAGGAGTTCTTTCTGCTGTGTAGTATTGCATTGAGTAAATGCACCACAGTTTTTTAATCCACTCATTCACTGATGGGCACTTAGGCTCTTTCCAGCACTTGGCTATTGTGAATAATGCTGCTATGAACATAGGGGTGCATAAATTCTTTTGAATTGGTATTTCAAGATTCTTAAGGTATAATCCCAGCACTGGAATCACTGGGTCAAAAGACGGTTCCATTTTTAATTTTTTGAGGAAATTCCACACTTTTTTCCACAGTGGCTGCACCAGTTTTCATTCCCACCAACAGTGCACTAGGGTTCCTTTTTCTCCACAACTAGGCCAGCACTTGATATCTGTTGATTTATTAATGAGGCCATTCAGACTGGTGTGAAGTGGTATCTCATTGTGGTTTTAATTTGCATCTCTCTGATGGCTAGTGATGCTGAGTTTCCTTTCTTATGTCTCTGGTCCTTCTGTACCTCCTTCTTGGGGAAGTGTCTGTTCCAGTCCTTTGACAATTTTTTAATTGGGTTGTTTGTTTTCCTGGCATTGAGTTGCATGTCTTTATATATTTTGGAAAATACATTCTTGTTTGAGGTACCATTGGCAAATGTTTTTCCATACAGTTGATTGCCTTTTTGTTTTGATGATGTTTCCTTTAACCATGTCAAAGCTTTTTAATTTGATGTAGTCCACATGTTTATTCTTTCCTGTATTTCCTGTGCCCTAGAGGATGTATTGACAACAATATTTGGGTGAGATATCTGAAATTTTACTGCTTATGTTTTCCTCTAGGACTTTTATTATGTCATAGTTTATCTTAAGTCTTTTATCCATTTTGATTTTATTTTGATGTATGGTGTAAGTTGGTGGTCGAGTTTCATTTTTTTTTTTTATGTACCATGCTGGATCTTTCAGCAACATATGTTGAAGAGGCTATTTTTACTCCACTTTATGCTTATAACCCCTTTGTCAAATATTAATTGACCATAGAAACATGGGTTTATTTCTGGGATCTCTATTCTATTTCATTGGTCTATGTGTCTATTCTTATGTCAATGCCAGACTGTTTTGAGTACAGTGACCTTGTAGTATAGTGAAATATCAGATATTGTGATCCCTCCTACTTTGTTCTTCTTCCTCAAGATTGCTGTAGCAATTCAGGGTCATTTTTGGTTCCATATAAATTTTCAAACTTTTGTTCTAAATCTGTGGAATATGTCATTGGTATTTTAATAGGGATTGGGTTGAATCCATAGATTGCTTTGGGTAGTACAGACATTTGAATGATATTGATTCTTCCAATCCATGAACAGGTTATATGTTTCCATTTGTTTGTATCTTCCTAAATTTCTTTCTTCAGCATTCCATATTTTTCCAGTATAGATCTTTTGCTTCATTGATTAAGTTTATTCCTAGGTACTTTATTTTCCATGTTGCTATAGTAAATGTGATTTCCCCCCTTGTTTCTGTTTCTGATATTTCATTGTTGGTGAAAAAAAAGGCCTTCAATATCTGAATATTGACTTTATATCCTGCTATCTTGCTAAATTCACTTATTAAGTCGATTAATTTTTTGAGTTTATAGGATTTTCTTTGTACACTATCATGCCTACTGCAAACTCTGACAGTTTTACCTCTTTTCCAATTTAGATGCCTTTTATTTCTTTTTCTTGTCTGATCACTTCCAATACTATGTTGTGTAGAAGTGGTGAAAGCAGAAATCCTTGTCTTGTTCCTTCATCTTAGGGGAAATGTTTTAGATTTTGCCTGTTGCATATGATGTTGGCTGTAGGTTTCTTGTGTATGACCTTTATTATGCTGAGGTATGCTCCCTCTATTCCCCCTTTTCTAAGCATTTTTATCATAAATGGGTACTGTAATTTATCAATTGGTTTTCAGCATCTGTTGATATGATCATCTGATTTTTGTTTTTCATTTTGTTTATGTGGTATATTACATTAATTAATTTGTGAATATTATACCATCCTGCATCCCTGGGATGAATCCCATTTGATTGTGGTGTATGATCTTTTTAATGTATTGCTGGATCTGGTTTGCCAATATTTTGTTGAGGATATTAGCATATATGTTATCAGTGATATTGGCCTGTAGTTCTTATTGTTTCTTGTTTCTTTACCTGTTTTTGGAATTAGGATAATACTGGCTTCATAAAGAGCTTGGGAGTCTTCCCTCTTCTTGAATTTCTTGGAATAGTTTGAGAAGGATAGGAATTAGTTCTTTAAATGTTTGGTAAAATTCACATGTGAAGCCGTCTGGTCCAGAGCTTTTGTTTCAGTGGTTATTTTGATTACTGCTTCAATTTCATTAATTGTTATTGGTCCATTAAGGCTTTCTGTTTCTTCTTCATTTAGTTTTGGAAGATTGTATGTTTCTAGAAATTAGCTCATTTCACCCAGGATGTCAAATTTCTTGGCATATAATTATTTGCTGTAATTTCTTACAATTTTTTGTATTTCTCTGGTATCAGTTGTAATTTCTCCTCTTTTGTTTCTGATTTTATTGATTTGAGTCTTGTCCCCCCCACTTTTTTTTATGAGTCTGGTTAATGGCTTGTCTACTTTGTTTATTATTTCAGAGAGTCAGGTCCTGAATTTATTGATCTTTTGAATTGTTCTTTTAGTTTCTATGTTGTTTAATTCTTTTGATCTTTATTATTTCCTTCCTTCTACTCACTGTGGGCTTTGCTTGTTGTTGTTCCTCTAGTTCTTGTAGATTTAACATTAGGTTTTTTTTTTTGAGATTTATTCTATCATTTTTGGTAGGGTTGTACTGCTATGAACTTCCCTCTGAGGACTGTCTTCATTGTGTCCCAAAGGTTTTGGGCTTTTATGTGTTCATTTTAATTTTTTTCCAGAAACTTTTTTATTTCTTCTTTGATCTCATTGTTAACCCATTCATTATTTAACAGCATATTCTTTGGGTTCCATGAATTTGAATGTTTTTGAGTTTTTTCCTTGAGTTTGGTTTCTAGTTTCAATCTATTGTGATTCTAGACAATGCATGATATGATTTCAATTTTCTTGAGTTTGTTGAGGATTGTTTTTTGACCTACCATGTGGTCTATGTTTAAAAAATTCCTTGTGCATATGAAAAGAATGTATATTTTGCTTCTTTAGTGTGAAAGGTTCTATATATGTCAATTAATTCCATATGATCTAGACTGTTGTTCAATGCCACAATATCCTTGTTGATTCTTTGTTTGGAAGATCTATCCATTATTGACAATGGGTTGTTAAAATCCCCTACTATGAATGTGTGGTTGTTGAATTCTTTCTTGAAGTTGTCCAAGATTTTCCTCATATATTTTGGTGATCCTTTGTTGGGTGTATGTATGTTTACAAGAGTTATATCTTCTTGATATATTTTTCCCTTAAGTATATAGTGTCCTCCTTTGTCTCTTTTTATGGCTTTTGTTTTGGAATCTATTTTCTCTGACATAAGTATTGCTATGCCTGTTTTTTCATGTCCATTTGCTTGTAATATTTTTACTGACCTTCACTTTCAGTATGTGTAGATCTTTGTTCTGAGGTGGGTCTCTTGTAGGCAGCATATGTGTGAGTCATGTATTCTTATCCATTTACCTACTCTATGTCTTTTGATTGTAGCATTCAATCCATTTATATTTAAGGTTATTATCATTAAGTACTTATTCATTGCTATTTTCCCTTTATTCCTCTCTCTCTCTCTTTATTTTTTCAGAATCTCTTGCAATGCTGGTTTGATGGAGATGTGTTCTTTTAGCCTTGTTGTTGTTGTTCTGGGAAGCTCTTTATTTTTGCTTTCTATTTTAAATGAGACTCTTGCTGGGTAGAGTTGTTCATTTGCTGGCCTTTGTTTTTCATTTCTTGGAAGATTTTTTGCTCTTCCCTTCTGGCTTGTAGTTTTTCTGCCAAGTAATCAGCTGATGGCCTTATGGGGCTCCCTTGTAAGTTACTAGCTGCTTCTCCCTTGCAGCCTTTTATATGCTCTCTTTGTCTGGAAATTTTGCCATTTTTATTATGATGTGTTTGGAGTGGGCCTCTTTGGATTCATCTTAATTGGAACTCTCTGTGCTTCCTGTACTTGTTTGACTTTTTGTCTTATTACATCAAGGAAGTTTTCTGTCATTACTTTTTCAAACAGATTTTGTATCCCTTGCTGCTTTCCTTCTCCTTCTGGCATCCCAGTTGTACAAATATTATTCCACTTTATATTATCCTGCAGTTGCCTTTACCCATCTCTGTTATTTTTGAGTCTTTTTTCCTTGTCTTGCTCTTTCTGGGAATTTTTTTCTACCTTGTCTTACAGCTCAATGATTCAATCATCCACGTCATCTAGCCTGCTTTTAATTCCTTATACTGTGCTCTCCAATTCAGAAATTGTGCTCTTCATTTTCTCCTGTCTCTTAGTAATCACTTCTATGTTCTTTTTTCATGCTGTTGTAGTTTGCGGTAAGTTCCTTGTTGCTTCTCTGTAGTTCTTTGTAGTTCTCACTGAGCTTCCTTGTAACCATTATTTTGAACTCAGTTTCTGATAGTTTGCTTGCCTCTATTTCATTTAGCACCCTTACTGGGATTGCTTCTTTCCTTCAGATTGGGGTTGTTTTTTTGTCTCCCCATTTTAGAGAATACTTGTTTTTTTTTTCTGCTTCTTAGATTGATCTGGTTTGACTCTTGCCTTCATGGCATGAATTTCTATGGTAGGGTACTTGTGGGATTCATTGGTGCTGTCTCCTTGATCTCCTGAGCTTGCTGCTCTTGGGATGCACTTTTTGTCATTTATTTTTGCTCTCTGGTTGTAATTGGGTTTTGATTGTTGTCATGTCATTCTTTGTTAGGTCTTTCCTTCTGGCTGGGTGACTGAGTCACTTCGCCCACCAGTTCTTGTATGCTGTTTCACAGGTATATTGTTTTTGTTCTTTCTGGATCCTCCACTGGTGATACCAGGTGGTGTCCCAGTCCTGCCTTAGGCAGCCTGTTCAAGACTACCTGGGATCCACCATATGTGGCTAGGTCCTTCAGTTGCTCCCCCGTAGATTTTGTACTGCTGTATCCTCATTTTCATTTGTTTCAAGTATCTTTTGATTTCTTCCTTAATCTTGTTGTTGAACCATTCATTGTTCAATAACATATTATTTAGTTTCCATGTCTGTACATATTTTACTGTGTTCTTAATTTTTTAAATTAATTTGCTGTTTTTAATTTTGTTACAGGCACCCAGACACCTGTGGTGATTGGATTTTTTTTTAGTATATTTTATTGATTATGCTATTACAGTTTTCCCACTTTTCCCCCCTTTTCCCCACTCCTTCCTATCCCCTTGACACTAGCAATTTCCCTGCCTTATCATGTCCATGGGCTATGTTTATAACTTCTTTGGCTTTTCCATTTCCAACACTATTCTTAACACCCCCCTATTTTGTACCTACCAATTATGCTTCTTAATCCCTGCACCTTTTCCCCTATTCTCCCACTTTCCCTCTCAGCTAATATTCCTCCAAAAGAACCCCATATCTATGAATCTGTTCCTATTCTGGTTGTTTGCTTAGTTAGTTAGTTAGTTAGTTAGTTAGTTAGTTAGTTAGTTAGTTTTAGATTCAGTTGTTGATCATTGTGAATTTACTACCATTTTAATGTTCATAGTTTTGATCTCCTTTTTCTTAAATAAATCCTTTTACCATTTAATGTAATAATGCCTGTGATGATGAATTTCTTTAGCTTAATATTGTCTGGGGAGCACTTTTTCTGCCCTTCCTTTCTGATTGATAGCTTTGCTGGATACAGTAGTTTTGGTTGTGGGTCTTTGCTTTTAATTACTTTGAATACTTGTTTCCAGCTTCTTCTTACCTGTAAGGTTTCTTTTGAGAAATCAGCATATAGTCTTATGGGCACTCTTTTGTAGGTAACTTTGTTTTTCTCTTGCTGCTTTTAAGATTCTCTCTTTATCTTTAAGCTTTGGAACTTTAATTATGATGTGTCTTGGTGTTGTCCTCTTTGTGTCCATCTTTTTTGGACTATCAGTGCTTCCTGAACTTGTATGTCTATTTCCTTCACCAAATTAAGGAAGTTTTCTTCCATTATTTTTTCAAATAAGTTTTCAATTTCTTTCTGTTCTTCTCCTTCTGGCATCCCTATGATTCAGATGTTGACCCTTTTAGAGGTGTCCCAGAGTCTTCTTATATTATCCTTCTTTTTTTTTTGAAATACAGAATTTTATTTAGAAACTGTTTGAAGTAGAAAAAAGCCCATTCAAGAAAGACCAAGTGGAAAATGGGTTCCCAATAGAATGGAATTTTAGGGCAACAGAAGTCTAAAAGGCCACAAAAGAGAAATAGCGCCACTGTTTTTTGAACAACAGCTAGTTACTTGCATGTTTGGCATTGTTAATCACTGAATCTGGGTTTGCCTCTGAATTCCACACACAGCATGCACTACACAACAATTTATCATAAAACACCTGCTTTCTACACACACATTTTGGGACAAACTACCACCAGAAATAGATCAGTACAAGTACATCAGGGGCTGAGCAATCTCAGTAGTGGGTGACATACAACTTTCAGAATTCTGCCAAACAAAAGAACTGAATGGGTTGTAGGCAAAACAAGTGAGAAAGTGTTAAGGAATGAAATATTTTAAATATTAATAATTAATTCAAGCATGGTGCTGTATTTTCTGCAAAAAAGTAACATTTAATAACACGCTAATGAATTTTATCTCCAAAGAGATTAGTGCACTGGCAAAGTACTCTGTTAACAGTGGAGGGAGGGCTGTGGACAGCGGGCACCAAAACACCCAGCGCCAAAACACCCAGCCTTGCAGATCCCAAGGGAGCAACGGCCTTCACTGACCACTCCCTTCATCAGAGGTCCCAAAAGAACATGCAGCATGATTGCCTGCAGGCTGAACTTCCACTCTAAGCAGCAAACTTTAAGGAGCCAAAAAGGAGTCCTTAGTGGGCAAGGGAGGCAGAAAAATATGTTAAATATAAACTTAAAAGACAGTAAAATGGGACACAAGCCCTACTCAAATCCCAGAGATGTGGGCAAGTCCCCAAAAGTAGTTGTTAGATTTAAAAACCAAACAAACCTCATTTACCAAAAAACGCAGTACATAGAAATTTCAGGGGTAACTGGAAAAATCGTCAAGAGAAATGTTCAATGAAAATCAAGCTATTCAACTCAAACATTGCAGGGTCGAAACACACCCTCTAATCATTCAGCCAACAATGCCTCTTCCTTTTTTGCAGAGATGCAATTGGTCAAGTACACCAAATGGCTTTACAGAGCAACTTTTTAAACTTTCCTTCTGGGCCAAGAGTAGGCCTATGCAGACTCAGGTAGCTGTGCAAGGCCTGTGAACAGTAGGTTCCAAAGTTCCAAGGTCTGGTCCTTCCTCCTCAGACCGAAAGGCAACACACGAACTCTCCTGTCTGTTGGAAACCACCCTGCCTGGTTTCAGAAGCTGTAACCCCCCCATGGCTAAGGCTTAGTGAGTGACCTTTGGACCATAAGCCACTAAGGAGACAAAGCTCCCTGGAAGGAGTGCCACTTCTGCTCCTTTTACTTCATCCTGCCTGGCCTCCAGTGTTTGATCGGTTAGCCAATGACGGGTAAGATTCCATAAGGGGGGAATGACTTAAGAGAGGCACGATCATGTGGAGGCCCCAGGGAAGGACTTGGGGGGCTATGGAGAAAGAGGGTGATGGACCCTACCCCCTTGGCTTTCACATAGCATGTGTCCTCATTCTGTCTTCCAGAAGTCTCCTAATCTCTTGGCTGCCTTACTTCCCTGCCTGACTTAAGCCTGAAACAATGACAGAGGATGGTGCAGCCTTGTGCTGGAAAGGGTGGGTTCCCAGGGTGATCAGGCCTAAGAAAGAATACATAAACTCCTGTGAAACCTGCTTTGCTAAGAATACTCTCAATTAAATGATAAAGGTCTGAGCAGGAAATGAGTTTGTTTCCCAAAGTTTTGTAGCCCTTTAGCTAACAGATCCTGACTCAGAATAGGCCCTCAGAGTTCTTTGTATGTTATCTACTGTTTGATCCTTTCTGCCTGACAATGATTAATGGGCTTTACCTGTATTCCTGTGCAAAACGAACCCAATAAAAGTCATTGAGGAAAAAGCTCTTAGCCCTTCTCCTTTGAGACATCGGCCACCTTTCTTCCCTAAGCAGATCATGTCTTGGTAGACTTATTCTCATCCCTGGCGGTGGGGGTCCCTGTGGGAGGAGCCCCCCCATCAGGTTACATTTCATATTTTGAGATATGGAAGCATATTTTAAATACTCTTAAGGCATTTATTTATTAAAAATTTCTCTGCCGATATTTCACATTAGCTTAAAATTCAAATCAGTCTTTACCTCAGCAAATCACATAAAAACATCTTCTCCAGCAATCAGTGTTACCAGCATCCATATGGTGAGCCCATGGTCAGCCTCTTTCTTTCCTAGGTGAACCCACTAGATGTTAATACTGCTCTACTACAAGGTAAAAGGTCCTAACTCAAACATATTGGAAAAGGAGTGAAGCTTCTGCAAAGTGCACTTTAAGAAGAGGTACTTTTTGCTTATGAAAAAGAAACCAGTGAGTTCTCTAAGAATAATAAAAGGGAGTATTTTACAGTTAAGCACATGTTTTGGAGTGAAGAATTCAGATGTTGCTCTGCTGATCCAGGCTGTTAATACTCTTCTTGTTCCTCCTGTGGTTCCCCTTCATCAGGTATCACAAAGCCTTCATCTGTGACGTGGAGAATGTCCACAATCCTCTGCAACACAGGGTTGTTTTCCCCCTCATTCTCCTGACAAATCAACTCAATGTTCCTTAGCCTTCCAAAGTAGAAGTCCCTTTCTTTCTCCAAGTCTTCCACAGTGACTTTCAATATGTTGACCTGCTGCATGAGTTTAGCTGCTTCGTCATCCACGTTGCCCACACCAAGATTCTTTCACACCACACCTGGGCCAGCATTAGGGTTGCAGTAGTTCTGTGTGTTGCAATGGGTTTCTGTGGAGCTGCACTGCTAGAGCTGAGAGGTTTCTTCAGTTTGTTCAGAGCTGGAGCAACAAGGGAGGGGGACACTGAGGTTTCTTGACCCTGTCTGGAAGCTACAGGGTTATAGTCTTTTCCATCATAGTTTGCGTCAATAAACTTCTTGAACCACTGAATAAATTCAAAATTGTTCTGAAACTTTCCTTTTACTAATTTGTCCACAGGAATTATTTAGTCAACACCCATTCTCTTAAAACCTGCTTGCAGTATCTTGAAGTTCTGGATGTATTCATGTTCTAGCTTAGCTTAGAATTTCACTTTCTTCAAGGCAATGGAGCCATGGAGCAGCATGTCTGTAAACTGACAATAGGCAACCCCTGAGAACAACTGTTTAATCTTTGTCAGATTCAACTGCAGTGACTCATTGATCCAGGCCAGCACGTTGGCTTAGGTTATCGCTGGTGACTGATGTTGAATATACATTCACTGCCATTGTTGGCTCTTGGTGGAATCTGGTCCACTGCCTATGCCCAGCTGCAGTTCCATCTTTGTCTCATTCAAACTGCCCCACCCCGCCTGCCCATGTGATGACCTCACCTATCCTTCTTTTTTAAAATTCTAATTTCTTCTTTCTGTCTGGCTCAACACAGAGAACCTTTTTTTTTAACTACCAAATGAACAAAAATTTCAGAGTGGAACTAACCAGTGGAAGGGATGAATGATGTGCAGACCAGGCTGGCCCACACACTGCTGAGGGTGGGAGCAATGGCAAGGCCTTTCTGGAAGGCAATTTGATGTCATAGATTTGATGTCTTAGCTCCCTCCTGACAGTTAAAAATTAAACTGGTGTTTAATTTTTAGTAATTTATCCTAAGGTTATACTACTGGATGTACACAAAGATTTAACTGTCCAGGGATGTCAACAGCAGCCTTTTCAAACATAGAGACATAAAAGGAAACAACTAAATAGGTATGCAATAATTTAAAAAAAGAGATATGTATTTTCATTGACTTGGGAAGATTTTCATGCTATACTATTAAGTGAGAAAACAACCCTGGCAAATACCTAAGGCTCAGCCCCTTACTACTTAACAGGTTGCAGAGACAAAAAATATGTCCCTAATGAAAGAACAGATCAAAGCTCAAAAAATAGAGCTAAGCAATGAAGAGAGAACCAACCTATCAGGTGCAGAGTAATCATAGAAATTGTTGAGCGTGGTTGCAAAATAGAGGAAGAAGTGAAGGCTACAGCTATGCAAAGTGAAATAAAGGAAAATGCACAGGGAACCAACAGTGATGGGAAGGAAACCAGAACTCAAATCAATGTTTTGGACCAGGAGGAAGAAATAAACATTTAACCAGAAAAGAATGAAGAAACAGGAATTCAAAAAAAAAAATGAGGGGAGGCTTAGGAACCTCTGGAACAACTTTAAATGCTCCAACATCTGAATCATAGTGGTGCCAGAAGGAAAAAAGGAAGAGCAAGAAATTGAAAACTTACTTGAAAAAATAATGAAGGAGAACTTCCTTAATCTGGCAAAGAAAATAGACTTCTAGGAAGTCTAGGAAGCTCAGAGAGTCCCAAAGAAGTTGGACTCAAGGGAGCACACACAAAGGCACATCATAATTACATTATCCAAGATGAACAATAAGGAGAGGAAAATACAGGAGTTTTGGCCAGGATGGAGACATAGGTAGAAACCCTTCACTGCCTCACATAACCAAAAGGAGAATAACAATGAATCTAAAATCAATAAACAACTAGAAGTGCCAGAAAATCAAGCTGCATGGAACTCTGACAACCAAGGAATTAGAGAAACAGTCAACCAGATCAACCAGACCAGTAAGATGGGCAGATGGAGAGAACGCGCTGCAAGGTGCCAGACCATACAGGTGGGGCTGGCTGAAAGAACCTCTGAACAGGTGGCAGACTGTGTGGGCAGGGCTGGCTGAAGGGGAAACTGAGACTCTGAGCAGAGTGTGGACTACAGCGGGGCTTTCTGCGATGGGAGAAACTCCCAGTCTCACACGAGAGTTTGTTGGAAAGTGGGGATAGAGCCAAGGAGGGTAGCTGCATTTTTCCCTCTCTGGCCTCTCCCTCACAGGCAGCAGCACAACGCAGCAAGGAGGGTTGTTGTGCCTTGGTGAATACCTAAGGCCATGCCCCCCTTACAACTTAACACATGTGCCAAGACAAAGAAATAGGGCCCAAATGAAAGAACACAGCAAAACTCCAGAAAGAGGGCTAAGCAATGAGGAGACAGCCAATCTACAGACAGAGAGTTTAAAAGCCTGGTAATTAAAAATGCTCACAGAACTGATTGAGCTTGGTCAAAAAATGAAAGAACAAATGAAATATACCAAAAGTGAAATAAAGCAAGATATTCAGGGAATCAACAGTGACAGGAAGGTAACAAGGATTCAAATCAATGATTTGGAACAAAAGGGAGAAATAAACATCAAACTGGAACAGAATGAAGAAACAAGAATTGAAAAAAAAAGTGAAGAGAGGCTTAGGAACCTCTTGGACAACTTTAAACATTCCACTATCTGAATTATAGGGGTGCCAGAAGGAGAAGAACAGCAGCAAGAAATCAAAAACTTATTTGAACAAATAATGAAGGAAAACTTTCCCAATCTGGTAAAGGAAATAGACTTCCAGGAAGTTCAGGGAGCCCAGAGAGTCTCAAAGAATTTGGTCCCCAAGAGGAACACCCCAAGGCACATCATCAAAGTTACCCAACATTAGAGATAAAGGGAGAATCTTAAAAGCAGCAAGAGAAAAGGAGAGAGTTACCTACAAAGGAGTGCCCATAAGGATATCAGTTGACTTCTCAAAAGAAAACTTACAGGGAAGAAGGGGCTGGAAAGAAGTATTCCAAGTCATGAAAGGCAAGGACCTACATCCAAGATTGCTCTATCCAGCAAAGCTTTCATTTAGAATGGAAGGGCAGATAAAGTGCTTCTCAGATAAGGTCAAGTAAAAGGAGTTCATCATCACCAAGCCCTTATTATATGAAATGTTAAGGGGACTTATCTAAGAAATGGAAAAAGATCAGAAACTATGAACAGTAAAATGACAACAAACTCACAACTATCAACAAATGAACCTAAAAAAAAGAAAAACAATGAAAACAAAAACTAAGCAAATCACTAGAACAGGAGCAGACTCAGAGAAATGGACATCACATGGAGGGTTTTCAGTGGGGAGGGGGAAGGAAGGAATAGGTAGGAGAAAGTACAGGGAAGAAGAAGCATAATTGGTAGGCATTAAATAGATGGGGAGGGGTCAAAATGGTATAGGAAACAGAGAACACAAAGAACTTATATGTTCAACCCACAGACATGAACTAAGGGGGAGATGCTGGAGAGGTGAGGGGTGCAGGGAAGAGGGAGGATGGAGGAGAAAAATTGGAAAAACTGTAATAGCATAATCAATAAAATAAACTTAAAAAAGAAAATATGGGGAGAATCTTAAAAACAGCAAGAAAACAGGAGACAGTTATGTACAAAGGAGTTTCCATAAGACTATCAACTGGTTTCTCAAAATGAAACTTGCAGGCAAGAAGGGGGCTGGAAAGAAGTATTCAAAGTCATGAAAAGCAAGGACCTACATCCAAGATTATCTATCCAGCAAAACTATCATTTAGAATGGAAGGGCAGATAGAGTGCTTCTCAGATAAGGTCAAGTTAAAGGAGTTCATCATCACCAAGCCCTTATTATATGAAATGTTAAAGGGACGTATCTAAGAAAAAGAAGGTGATAAAAAATATAAACAGAAAAATGACAACAAATTCACAACTATCAACAACTGAACCTAAAAAAAAAACCCCAAAACAAACTAAGCAAACAACTAGAAGAATAGAATCACAGAAATGGAGATCACATGGATGGCTATCAGTAAGGAGGGGGAGGGGGAATGTGGGAAAAGGTACGGGAATAAGAAGCATAAATGGTAGGTAAAAAATAGACAAGGGGAGGTTAAGAGTAGTATGGGAAATGGAGAAGGCAAAAAATTTATATGTAAGACCCATGAACATGAACTAAGTTGGAGGAATACTGGTGGGAGGGGGATGCCAGGCAGAGGGAAATAAAGGGGAGGAAAGGTGGGACAATTGCAATAACATAATCAATAAAATATATTAAAATAGAAAAGCAGGTTAAATGGAAATAGTATGCATAATATGATCCTTTTATGAAATAAAAATAATACATGCATTGCATGTTTAAAAAAATAGATTGTGCTATGCAACAAAATGTTCACAGTAATTGCCCAAAGCCAGGGAAGGAGGAGTAAGGATTATACCTGAGTTTTTTTTTCTTTTGGCTTATTGATATAACCTTTTTATTTCAATGTAAAAATATTTATACTAACTCTTTTGTTGTATTGACTTATCTTTTTTACCTTCTAGATTTTTAAACAATTACAAGAGTATTACTGGCTTATAGAAATTCAAAACAGACAGAAGTGAATGCTTTCTCTCTCACCACTCCATTCCCAAGAGAGAACTGCTGTGAATAGGTTGGTATATATTTTTTATATATATGGATGTATTTTTCATGTATATGGATGTATAAACATATGTATGTATATTTTAATACAAATGGGATTACATTATATGCAGTGTGTTCTAATTTGCTTTTTTCACTAAACAATATTCATACACATTGTTCCATGTCAACACATGGAACATGTTTAAATTTATGTTTAAATATATGGATGCTTTTCAACAGCTTCACATTATTACTACATACAGATAAAACCAAATCTTTTTTTCTGATTGCTCTACAATGAGTATGTATTGCTCATGTAATGAAAATGTAATATAATATTTTCTTGAAAAAATAGGGAAAAAAGAAAGGTAGAAAGGAATGAAGGGAGGGAAGATGGAAGACGATTTTGTTTGTTAACTTTAACCTTCATGTGCATTTGAGGTTTCTTCTACTTGGGAGAGATCTCTGATTCTAGAGAGCTGTCAGGGTTGATGAGGTCTAGAAGAAAGACTGACTAACTCCATGATTAAAGAAAAGAGGTATAAGGACTTAGGGATTTTTGGTAGGCTTGTCCAGTCCAAGGCTTCATGCTTGGAGAGGAGGCCAGCATCATAGCAGAAGTTCTAGCTGGAACTCTAATGACATTGATAGAAGAAAACAACAATAAAACTACAAATAAAATCAACCATAACACTAATTATGGCAGCAAAAGAAATCACCTTTGAATCTCTTGCATAGAAGTAGGACAAAACCTCCACCCCTTGTTGCCCTCCCTCACCCACATCCAAACTACCTGTCCTCCGTGTATGACCACCAGGAACTTGCTGTAAGATAGCCCAGTTTGCTTGCCTTCTACACAGTAGGAAAAGGAGACTCAGAGAAGAAAAGGGCCAATGCCAAGGCCAAGGCCAACAGGAAGTAGTGACAGAAATAAGCTTATGGCCCAGCAAATTTGATCATAATTCATTAATACCTTTCCTTTTCTTCCTTTCTTTCTTTCTTTTTTTATTTACAAAGACTATTTTGAGCACAGAACTTATTTTTCTATCATAAACACATATGTATTAATTGTGTAAAATGTGGACAGTAAACATAAAAGCGGAAGTAAGAAAAACACATAATTCCACCACCTTTCTATGGCAGAATGTTCTGGAATCTCTCTGTAGCTCCTGTTTGTTAGCTACATTCTGGTCATCTTTCAGTTTTGGGTGCCCTTCTTATTTCCAACAATGCCTATGTCCATATTGATGTGTTTTTGTCTCTGTTCTGTACAGACAGGAGCACACTGAAATTTGTGCACTTTAGCATCATTTTTAAAAAATTTGCTTTTTATTTTTCAATTACAGCTTACATTTAGTATTATCTTGTATTATTTTCATAACAGTTAGACAATCTTATATTTCACAAAGTGTTCCCCCTGATATTTTCAGTACTCACCTGGCACCATACATAGTCATTATAGTATTATCAATTATATTTCTTATGCAGTACTTTATATCCCCATTATTATTTTGCAACCACCAATCTGTACTTCTCAATCCCTTCACCTTTTCACCTAGTCCCCCAATCCTATCTCCCCTCTGGCAACCATCAGTCTGTTCTCTGTATCTATAAGTGTTTTCCTATTTTATTAGTTTATATTGTTCCTTAGATTCTACATATAAGTGAAACCGTATGTTATTTGTCTTTCTCTGATTGACATATTTCATTTAACATAATACCCTCTAAGTCTATCCATGCTGTTGCAAATAGTAAGATTTTATTCTTATTTATGGCTGAGTAATATTCCATTGTATATATGTACCCCAGCTTTTTATCTACTCATCTATTGATGGGCACTTGAATTGCTTCCATAGTTTGTCTATTGTGAATAAGGCTGCAATTAACATCGGAGTACATATATTCTTTGAATTTGTGTTTTGAGTTCCTTTGGGTACATACCCAGAGTGAAATTGCTGGGTCATAAGACAGTTCTTTAAGCCAGTGTTCATCTTGTGTCCTATCCACTGCAGCTCCTAGGGCCAGATTTCATCTTGGGGATGGCCCACTTTGTTATCAGAACATTTGTGTTTCAGCTTTGTCCCTAAGTATAACATTTAATCATTGGGCATTATAGCTTTGTGATTTAAGTACTGCTTAGTGTTTGTCCTTGGTTCTATGACTATGAGCTCCAGAAGAGAAAGTCTCCGCATGGAAGGGTTGTAGCTGCACCTGGACAGCTTTCTACTTCAAGACCTTCAGGAAAGGAAGAGATTCACACCATTGTCAGTGTGCCTCTGGAGTCTCCTGAAGTTACACTTGAGTGGAGGCAGAAACCCCTGGAGTAGTTTATTTTTACTGGAGAAGACCAAGTAAAGAAGTCAAGAATGGACCTTGAGTATTTGGAGAGACTTGGATAAGAGCAGACCCTCATTATGTGGAAGGCACTGCTCTAAGGCTATTACATGTTCTAAGTCATTTCTCACAGCCACACTGTAGAGTACATACCATTTTATAGATGGGGACAGCTAGTGGGAATGGCACAGTCTGTCTCTAGAAACTATGGGTTATGGTTGGTGGAAGGAGTTGGGGCATACAGGAAGAACGGTATTTGTTCATTGATGCATTCATTCAGGTAGTGTTGATGATTGTCTACTATGTAGACCACTGTGCCAGTTGCTGGGGGAATGGAATGGATGGGAAAAGGGACACAAAAATTAGTGATATACTGACTCTGTCCTCCAGTAGTATGTAGACTGAGCAGGGACGTAAACAATACAGCTGACTCTGAGGTCAGATACAAAGGACCATGGGAATTAAGTGAAAGGAGAGGTCTCAGCTACCTGAGGGAATCAGAGGCCATTGTGAGGAGCACAAGGTTTGGATTCAGGCAACACTGGATTCCAATCCAGGCTCAGCCCTAACCCACTGTATGACCTTGAAAAAGTGATTCAACCTCCTGGAGCTGTAGTTTCCTCAACTGTGAAAAGCAGACCCTCCTGGCAGGCTGTGGGGAAGATTAAATTGTTATGAGAAATAAAGCTGGCTCTTTGTCCCAGGCCCCAGATAACTTCCGCATTCTGCTTCTGTACCTTTAGCTTCTGCATTCTACCTTTGTGCCCCTTGCTTGTGCCGCGTAGCCCCTCCTTGCCTTTTCCCGCCTTGCTACAAGAGTATTTAACCACCTTCCTGACCCCTCCTCACCGCCCAGAATTTGGAGACTACCTCCTCTGGGTCTGTGTGTGAGTAAAAAGGCTTACTCTGCCACACTGTATCGTGTAAGAGTCCGTTTTTCCACAACATTTGGTTCCCTGACCATAAATGACTCACACGAGCAGGTCATTTGCCTCCGGTGAAGGCGGCTAGGGTCGGGGAGGTGGGCCCTGTGACTGAAGGGAAGCACGTGCCCCGGTGATTTCGGGTCCCGAGAAGCTGGGTTCCCCTTAGCCTGGACCCCAGGCTGTTCTTCAACCCGGGCACTCGGGGAAGCGGACTAAGGTGATCTGGGAAGGCGCTGGACCGGTAAGTGCCCCCGGGACCAGACTCGAGAACAGACCCACCCTAAGGCTGGAAGGACAGACTGATCACCTCTCAGGCCGCTGGCCTCAGGTTCAAGTAGGGTTTCCACGCTGGGGAGGGAAAAGTATTAATCTCGGTGTGACTGTGTGTGCATGTTGGAGTGAATGTGCCTGTGGCTCCACCGGCATTGTGCCTACAGAGTCTGCATGAGCCCCAACCTGCGATTCCTCGGTCCATCATATGGCATAACGGCTGGGAGTTTAGCCCAAATACTACACGGGCAGCCTTAGCTAAGATGGACCCAAGTCCCTCGAGAGAGGAGAGGCCAGGCGAGCGAAAGTGAAAACCCCCATTCCTTTGTCTATCTGTACCAGGTCGGGCGGGAAACATAGATGGAGGGCAGTCTACTGTCCTCGATTGCATACTCCGGAACTTTAACCGGTTCAGGGGACAGGACCCTGGTATGACACCTGATCAGTTGGAAACTTTTTGTTCTCTGGAATGGCCCACATTCAAAGTAGGCTGGCCCCCTGAGGGAACCCTTAATTTGACCACTATTAGGGCAGTCCACTTGATAGTGACAGGGAAGCCCGGACACCCGGACCAGTATGTGTATATATAGATAGGTGGCAGGAGCTAGCGCAGGATATGCCGAAGTGGCTCCAGCAGTGTGCTGGGCAGGCGCCCTGGTTACAAGGTGCATCAGGGGCCCGCTGGAAGGCTGTCCGAGCCTGTTGCCCACGACCAAGGAATCAGCCCTGAATCCTGGTTGCCAAGGCCCAGCGACCCCCGATCTTCAAGGGAAAAGTGGAGGAAGACGAGCCACCCGCCTTCCCGCATCCATATCTAATGAATAATCCAAGGCCCCAGCCGCCGGCCCTGGACACCCCGCTGAGCTCGGTCTCGCCTCCTCCCCCAGAAGCCTCAACCTGCCGGAGTCACCCACAGTGTCCCGCCTCAGGGAACAGCTGCCCCTCCAGATGCCCCTCAGGGAGGCCCGGGGACCACCCCTGCTAGGCCTGGATGGAACACCTCAGCCTGGAGCGGTGGTCTTTTACTGTCAGCCGTTCACCACCACCGACCTCCTGAATTGGAAGCACCACACCCCCTCATACTCAGAGAAACCCCAGGCCCTCATTGACCTGATGGAATCGATTACGCAGACCCACCGACCCACTTGGTATGATTGCCGCCAGCTCCTCCTTACCCTGTTCAATACTGAAGAAAGAAGGAGAATCATGCAGGAGGCCCACCGGTACCTAGAAACCACAGCACTGGTCGGAACTGCAGACCCAGCCCACTACGCCCAAACTGCTGCGCCAGAGATGCAGCCAGACTGGGACCATAACAGTGAACAAGGGAGAGCAGCCCTTGACAGATATTGAGAAGCTCTGCTCCGGGGAGTCAGGGCAGGGGCCCGAAAGCCCACCAATATGTCGAAAGTAGCCAATGTGGTGCAGCGGCCTGATGAATGTCCAGGCGATTTCCTGGAAAGGTTGTGC
>CM052552.1:38701221-38718656 GCA_028533065.1 Trachops cirrhosus | reverse complement strand
ATTATTATTTATTTATTTTTAGGGAGGGGAAGGGAGGGAGAAGGAGGAGAGAGAGAAACATCAATGTGTGGTTGCCTCTCATGTGGTCCCCACTGGGGACTTCGTCTGCAACCCAGGCATGTGCCCTGACTGGGAATCGAACCTGCGATGCTTTGGTTCACAGCCCGCGCTCAATCCACTGAGCTATGCCAGCCAGGGCCGCAGGTGTTTTTAATCAGTGCCCCAAGGCTCTATTTCCCAGCCCTGGGACCCTTGGACTGCCCAGGTTGGCAGCCGCCTTGTGTCTAGTGCCTCGCTTCACAATCGCTGCTTCACTGGGTCTGCCTGTTGCCACCCCAAGTGCGTGGTCTGACAGGCACCACCTGCGTGCCTAGGGTCTGCCCGCTGTGGCTTGTGTGTCTGGGATGCATTACACGCCTGGTGCCACTGCTTTTTGTGCCTCGACCCCTCTCTACCCACCTGCCTGTCTCTGCCCTTCCTACAGGTCTGGATGAATGTGTCTATTTTAACTCCTTGGTTGTCCGACTTCCATACAGTTCAATTTTCTGTCAGTTCTGGTTGTTATCTTCTTTCTAAATTGTTGCTGTCCTTATTTTGGTTGTGCGAGGAGACACAATGTGTCTACCTATGCCTCCACCTTAGCCGGAAGTCTCCAAAAATCCAGTTTTAAGATGAAGGAAACAATGAGCCTGATTGTTAAATGAGGACAATTCAAATTTCCCAAGATTATATCAAGCATGAATATATTTTTGCTGATTCTGCTTATGCCAAAATAGCTATTTTAAGCAGACATTAAAATAAACTTTATAAAAATCTAAGAATAAAAAAGAACCTGTCTCCAAATATGGTCACATTCCGAGGTACTGTGGTTTAGGACTTCAACATACAGATGTAAGGGGGACACAATAGATAGAGTCCATAACATACAACCACCAGAATGGCAATGTTTGTCTCCAAGAGAAACCTGTGCACATATGCACCTGGAGACATCTAAATGTACAGGAATGTTCATAACCACATGTTAGTTATAGCAAATATTCACTACCAGTATGAAGCATTAATAGATTATAGTAGATGAAAAAAATGAGATCCTATATAGCAGAGAAAATAAATGAAATATATTTATAATGCAACAATATATAATAAATCATTGATTTTCAATATTTTTCACCTCATGACACACATAAACTAATCACTAAAATTCTATGGCACACCAAAAATATATTTTTATCAATCAGACAAAAAATATGTATACTTTTGATTCATTCACACTGGACAGTTATTGTTATGTTGGCTGTTGTTATTATTTTATTTGACAATCTAAGGGAAAAGGGGTCAGTGCACCTGACTAAATAGTTAGGTATTGCGTGTTTTAAAGATTCTTGCAGCACATCAGTTGAAAATCGCTGATACAGATGCATCTTAGGAGTATCATTTTTGGCAAAAAATAAAAAATAAATAATATAAATAATAAATAAATGCAGTACAATGCAAAGTTTGAAAGGCAAACAAAACTAAGTAATATGTTGTTTAAAAATACATAGAGGAAATAAATTTAAAGAAAATCAAGGGAATAATAAACAACAATCAAAAGTAAAATAATGGTTAGTCCTGAGTGGAAAAGGAAAGGGATACATGCTTTAAAAATAAACTGAGTGGTAGTTACATGGGTATTCATTGAATTGCTATTCTTTTTATCTCCACATACTTTAGTAATATTTTCTATTATTCATTATTTGTTTTTTAAAAATTTTAATTGTTCAAGTACAGTTTTCTGCCTTTTTCCCCCACCCCAGCCCACCCCCACAGCCCTCCCCACCTCCATCTCGATTCCACTGCCCCCATTATTGTCCATTTGTCCTTTATACTTATTCCTGCAAAACTTTCACCCTTTTCCCCTGAAATTACCTCTCCTCTCCCTTCTGGTCACTGTCAGCCTATTCTCTATTTTAGTGTCTTTGGTTATATTTTGCTTGTTTCTTTGTTTTGCTGATTAGGTTCCACCTAAAGATGAGATCATAAGGTATTTGTTTTTCACTGCCTGGCTTATTTCACTTAGCATAATGCTTTCCAGCTCCATCCACGCTGTTGCAAAGATTAGGAATTCCTTATTTCTTTCTGCTGCATAAAATTCCATTGTGTAAATGTACCATAGTTTTTTGATCCATTAATTTACTGATGGGCACTTCTAGAACTTGACTGTTATAAATTGTGCTGCTATGAACATTGGGGTGCATGGGTTCCTTTGGATTGGAGTTTCAGAGTTCTTAGGATATAATCCCAGCAGTGGAATTGTCGAGTAAAACAGCAATTCCATTTTCAGTTTCCTGGGAAAATTCCATACTGTTTTCCACTGTGGCTGCACCAGTCTGCATTCCCACCAACAGCTCACTAGGGTTGCCTTTTCTCTACAACCTCTCCAACACTTGTTGTTTGTTACTTTGTTTATGATGGCCATTCCCACCACTATGAAACAGCATTGCATTGTGGTTTTAATTTGCATCTCTCTGATAGCTAGTGATGCTGAGCATCCTTCCATATGTCTCTGGGCCCTCTGTATATCCTCCTTGGAGAAGTGTCTGTTCAGGTCCATTGCCCATTTTTTAATTGTGTTGTTTGTCTTTCTGGAGTGGAGTCATGTGAGTTCTTTATATATTTTGGAGATCAAACCTTTGTCCAAGCTATCATTGGAAAATATATTTTCCCATATAGTTGGTTATCTTTTCATTTTAATGCTGCTTTGTTTAGCCATGCAGAACATTTTTAATTTGATGAGGTCCCATTTGTTTATTCTTTCCTTTATGTCCCTTGTTCTAGGGGACATATTTGTGAAAATATTGCTGTGTGGAATATCTCAGATTTTTCTGCCTATGTTCTCCTCTAGAACTTTAATGGTGTCACAACTTATATTTAAATATTTTATCCATCCACCTTGAATTTATTTTTGTGTGTGGCATAAATTGGTGATTGAGTTTCATTTTTTTTGCATGTAGCTGTCCAGGTGTCCCAACACCATTTGTTGAAGAGGTTATTTTTGCTCCATTTTATGCTGCTGCCCCCTTTGTCAAATATTAATTGACCATAGAGACTTGGGTTATGTTTCTGGGCTCTCTGTTCCATTAGTCTATGTGTCTGTTCTTATGCCAGTACCAGGCTGTTTTGATTACAGTGGCTTTGTAATACAGTTTGATATCAGGTGTTGTGATCCCTTCTACTTTATTCTTCTTTCCCAAAATTGCAGCAGCTATTTGGGGTCATTTATGGTTCCATTTAAATTTTTGAAGTATTTAGTCTATATCTGTGAAATATGCCATTGGCATATTAATAGATATTACATCGACCCTATAAATAGCTTTGGGTAGTATGGACATTTAATGATGAATGATATTAATCTTCCATTCTATGAGTATGCTATATGCTTCCATTTGTTTGTGTCTTCCTTAATTTCTTTCTTCAGTTTGTGTAGTTTTCTGAGTACACATCTTTTACCTCCTTGGGTACATTTATTCCTAGTTACTTTATTTTTCTTCTTTCTATATCAAATGGGATTTTTCCTGATTTCTGTTCCTGATATTTTATTGTTGATACACAAATATGCTTTGATTTCTGGATATTGACTTTGTGTCCCACTGTTTTTCCAAATTCATTTATTAGGTTGAGCAGTTTTTGCTGGAGTCTATAGGTTTTTCTATGTACACTAGCATGTCATGTGCAAACAATGACAGTTTTGTTTCATCTTTTCCAATCTGGATGTGTTTTATTTCTTTTTCTTGTCTGATTCTAAGGGCTAGGACTTCCAATACTATGTTGAACAGAAGTGGTGAAAATGGACAACCTTGTCTTGTTTCTGATCTTAGTGGGAAAGCTTTTAGATTTGCCCATTGAGTATGATGTTCGCTGTAGGTCTCTCATATATGGCCTTTATTATGTTGAGTAATATTTCCTCTACTACCACTTTGCTGAGAATATTTATCATAAATGGATGCTGTACCTTATCAAATGATTTTTTTTGCATCTATTGATATGATCATGTGATTTTTGTCTTTGCTTTTGTTTATGTGATGTCTTACATTTATTGATTTGCAAATGTTGTACTTTCCTTGCATCTCCGGGATGAATCCCACTTGGTCATGGTGTATGCTCTTTTTAATATATTACTGGATGTGGTTTGCCCATATTTTGTTGAGGATTTTAGCGTCTATGTTCATGAGTGATATTGGCCTGAAGTTTTTTTTCTTTGTTGTGTCTTTATCTGGTTTTGGGATTAGGATGATGCTGGCTTCATGAAAAGAGTTTGGGAGTGTTCCATCATTGTGGATTTTTTGGAATAGTCTGTGAAGGATAGGGGTTAGCTCTTCCTTAAATTCTTTGTAGAATTCTCCTGTGAAACCATCCAGACCCGGACTTTTGTGTGTCAGGAGTTTTTTGATTACTGTTTCAATTTCATCTGCTGTTATTGATCTGCTCAGGCTTTCTGCTTCTTCTTTATTGAATTTTGGAAGATTATATTTTTCTAGAAATTTGTCCATTTCACCTAGGTTTTCAAATTTCTTGGGATACAGTTCTTCATAGTAATTTCTTATACTCTTTTCTATTTCTGTGGTGTCAGTTGTAATCTTTCCTCTTTCATTTCTGATTGTGTTTATTTGCATCCTGTTTCTTTTTTTCTTGATGAGTCTGGTTAAAGGCTTGTTGATTTTGTTTATCTTCTCAAACCACCAGTTCCTGGATTTGTTGATCCTTAGAATCATGCTTTTAGTCTCTATGTGATTCAATTCTGCTCTGATCTTGGTTATTTCTTTCCTTCTACTTGCTCTGGGCTGTCTTTGTTGTTGTTCCTCCAGTTCTTATAGTTGTAGGGTTAGATTGTTTATTTGAAATGTTTATAGTTTTTTTAGGTAGGCCTGTATCACTATGAACTTCCCTCTCAGGACTGCCTTCTCTGTGCACCATAGGTTTTGGATCGTTGTGAGTTCATTTTTATTTGTTTCCAAAAACTTTTTAACTTCTTCGTTGATCTCATTCTTGACCCATTCATTGTTTAGTAGCATGTTATTCAATCTCTATGAGTTTGAGCATTTTTGAGTTTTTTCCTTGAGGTTTATTTCTAGTTTCAGACCCTTGTGGTCAGAGAAAATGCTTGGTATGATTTCACTTTTCTTGAATTTGTTGAGGCTTGTTTTGTGTCCTATCATGTAGTCTATGTTTGAAGATATTCCATATGTATTTGAAAAGAATGTGCATTTGCTTCTTTGGGATAAAAGGCTCTGTATATATCAGTTAAGTCCATTTGATAGAGGACATTGTTCAATGCTGCAATATCTTTGTTGGTATTTTTTTTTGGAAGATCTATCCATTTTTGACAGTTGGTTGCTAAAATCCTCTGGTGTAAATGTGTTGTTGTCGATATATTTCCTGAAGTCCTCCAAAATTTTCCTTATGTATTTGGGTGCTCCTATTTTGGATGCATATCAATTTACAATGTTTATGTTTTCTTGATGGATTCTTTCCTTGAGTATTATGAAATGACCTTCTGGGTCTCTTTTTATGGCTCTTGTTTTGAAGTCTATTTTGTTTGATATAAATATTACCAAACTGGCTTTTTTCCCTGTCCATTTGTTTGGAATATTTGTTTCTAGCCCTTCACTTTCAGTCTGTGTAGGTATTTCGTTCTGAGGTGGGTCTGTTGTAGTCAGCATGTGTGTGGGTCATGATTTCTTATCCATTCAGCTATTCTATGTCTTTTGATTGGAGCATTGAATCCATTTACTTTTAAGGTTATTATTGTTAGGTACTTGTTCATTACCATTTTACTTCCATTTTACCTATATTCCTCTACTCACACTATTTTTTCCTCCTTTTCTTAAAGCAGATCCTTTAGCATCTGTTGCAGAGCTGATTTGGAGGAAGTGTATTCTTTGAGGCACCTTTTTCTGGGGAAACTCCTTATTTGGCCTTCCATTTTAATTGAGAACCTTGGTGGATAGAGTAGCCTTGGTTATAGGCTTTCATTTTTAATTACTTCGAATATTACTTGCCAATCCCTAATGGCTTGGACCATTTCCATTAAGAAGTCAACTGCTAGTCTTATCAGGGCTCCCTTTTATTTTACTTTCTGTTTTTCCCTTGTTGTCTTTAAGATTCTCTCTTTGTCTTGGAAATTTCCCATTTTAATTATGATGTATCTTGGAGTGGGACTCATTGGGTTCTTTTGGGTTGGGACTTTGTGTTTCCTGGATTTTTGTGCCTATTTCTCTCAACAAATTAGGGAAGTTTTCCATCTTTAGTTTTTCAAACAGGTGTTCTATCCCTTGTTCTTCTTCTTCACCTTCTGGTATCCCTATTATATGGATATTATTATGTTTCGTGTTGTCCTGCGGTTCCCTTAACACCTCTTCTTCTTTCTGAACCTCTTTTCCTTTTCTTGCTGTTTCTGGGTGTTTTTTTCTACCTTGTGTTACAGCTCACTGATTCAATCCTCTGCTTCATCTAGCCTGCTTTTGATTCCTTCTACTGTGTTTTTCAATTCAGAAATAGTATTTTTCATTTCCTCTTCATCCTTTTTGGTAGCTTCTATTTCCTTTTTCATGTTGATATGATTTGCAATGAGTTTGTTGTAGTTTACCTGTAGTTTTTGGTAATTCTCTGTGAGCTCATTGATATTCCTGATAACCATTGCTTTGAACTCAATAACTGATAGTTGACTTACCTTTATTTCATTTAACATTCTTTCTGAGGCTTCCTCCTTTCCTTTCATTTTGGGATTGTTTCTTTGTCTTCCCATTGTTTGTGAGTCCCTTCTTGTTAGCATCTGCTTCTTAAACTGATCTGTTTTGACTCCCTGGGTTTGTGGTGTGAACTTCCATTGTAGGAGACCTGTGAGATTTAGGGGTGCAGTCTCCTTTGTCACCTGCTGAACTTGCTGCTCTTGGGCTTTCATTTATGTTGGTTCTCTGGATGGAATTGGGTTTTGATTGTTGTTGGGTCTTTCTTTGGTGGTTCCTTCTCTCCAGCTGGTTAACTGAGGGTCACTTTGCTCACCACCTCTTGTATGGTGTTGTGCAGGTGCAGACAGGTTGTGTTGAAGCTGGTTCTTCTGTCTGTCTGAGGTTTTGAGGCTTTTCTCTTGCTATTGTTCATTTGTTTGTTCTGGGTAATTTCTCCACCATTTAGTTGTAATTCCAGATTGCTCTTGGGTTGAGGTTATTATGACTTCCACTAACTCGTTCATCATCTTCCTTTATTATCTGTTGGTGGTTCCTTTGTTGGTGGGTTCTCTCTTCCAGCAGGTATACTGTTGTTTGTAGCACCCAGCTACTCTTTTATGTGATCAGTTGGAGGGGGAAGGCAAAACAGATTAAGGCAGTGGGAGTGTATTCTATGGGATTTAAAGTACCAACCCATATGGAAAAGATAAGAGATCTTTTGTATAAGTATAGTGTTAACCATGATATTTCACCCAAGTAGCCACATTTTTACAAAGGGTGAAAAAAAGATAAGCCTCCTGTTAGAGGGGTGAAGGATTGTGAGTTGAATCCAGAAAACAGTGAGCTTTTGAGAGGTTAGATTATGAGATATAGTGAGAGTAAAGGATAGAAAATAGGCATAGTGTGAGAGAGAATAGAATTAACCACAACAGCAATAAAGTGTCAGAAGACAGTGAAATGGGCTAAGATCCAGGAGGGGTGCTGTGTAGTATTTACAATTGTGTGGAACAACAATTTACAATAATACTGGAACAACAATCATGTGACAGAATCTATATGATCTGAATAGTAAGACTATGAAGTACATGACCTAGAGTAGTGTGTTATTGGAACACTATTGAAGTGAAAGAAGGAAAATTAAAAATACGCTAAGAAAGAGAGAACAAGGAAAACCAGTCAAACATTGCAATTAAAAACAAGCAAATAAAACAAATAAAACTAAACAGAAAGAAGAGAAATAAAAATACTAATAAAATAAAAGAAATAAAAATAATGAAAAAATAATCATACAAATTAACAATAACATGGAAGTTTTCTTGAGTAGCAAAGTGAAATTTGTCTCAGTTTCTCAATTGTTGGGATTAGCCTTGTGATCCTTTCTTGTGTCTGACTCTGGAACTTTCACAACTCAAGATCTTATTGTCTCACTTGGGGAAAAATAAAATAAAAAATAAAAAGAAAAAAATATGTAGAATGAAAAGCCTCCTGCTGACTTTGAACTCAGGCCTGGGGCTGCAGCAGCCTTGGTTCCTGCACTGGTTCCAGGGACCTTACTGTTCCAAAACAATGTCTGTACCATCTGTTTTTCAATGTCCTGTACAATACTGGCCTCCATCTTTCATATATGCTGGGATACAGTTGGCTGTTCACTTTGTTTCTCAGAAGATTGGCTAGGTGTTCTAGCTGGGCACAGGGGGAAGTGAACTCTCCTCCCACCTACCTTGCCACCATTTTCCGAAGTCTGTCCATATAAACATCTCATCATTCTTATTAGACATCATACCCAAGATCTTACTCAGTGCAATAATAGCACAAGGAAAATATATGGAAGCCTTCAGATTGGAATGTGAAAAATAAAACTGTCCATATTGACAGGGAACAAAAATGTCTACGTAGAAAATTTCAAGAAATCTGTAGAAAAGCTACTATAACAGGATACAGGGCCAATATACCACAAGTTCGATGTATTTCTACATAATATAAGAGAAAAATAGCAAAACAGTTCGCAAAAGTACCAATTTTATAAAAAGAACAAAGTTGGAGTATTCACACTATTAAATTTTAAAATGTATACTATAAAGCCATGTTAATAAAAACCACATGGTATTGGTGAAAGGACTGACACATGTCTTCATTGAATGTAACAGTTCAGAAAATAGCCAACAGGTTTTTGACAAGGTGCAAAAGCAATTCAATGGAGAAAGTATAGTCTTTTTATGAAATGGTGCTAGAACAATTGGCCATCCACATACAGAATAACAATCTTGGAACCATATCTTGTAGTGCTTACAAAAATTAACTCAATATTGTTCATGGCTTAAATGTAAAACATAAAACTGTAAAATTTCTGGAAGTAAACATAGGAGAAAATAGTTGTAACCTTGGCTTATGCAAAGGTTGTTTAGATAGGACAAAGTATAAACCATAATAGAAAAAGAAATGACATTATTATAAATTGGACTTCATCAAAATAAAAAAAATAAATTGTGCTCTCCAAGAAATACTGTTAAGAAAATGAAAAGACAAGCCACAGAGAGGGAGGAAATATTTGCAAAGCACATAACTGATAAAGGACGGCGTATCAAAATCTATGAAGACCTCTGTGAGCTCATGTGGTAGGCTGAATAATGTTCCCTAAAGTTATCCAGGTCCTAACCCCTGGAACTTATGAATATTATATTATGAGGCCTTTCTGGAAAAAAGTCCAGCCATTGTTAATTTAATGAGAACAGTTTGTGTAGCATTGATGTAACCAGGCAGCCAAGGAGAGTGGACTAGAATTCATGTATGAACAATGATATCCTCACTGCACTAGTAAGTGGGGGTGGTAGATGCCATAGAGTGAGCACATGTACTGCATGGCCATTGCATTCAAAATGACTGAGCAAGTAGAGCAACAAATCTGCATCAAATTTTGCATGAAGCTTGAACATTCATCCATGCAAACTATTCAGATGATTCAGAAGGCTGCAGCTATGAGAAACTGGTGATTGACAGCTTCATCACAACAATGCTCCCGCTCATGCACCACACCTTGGGTTTTGTTTTTTTGTTTGTTTTGTTTCGTTTTGTTTTGTTTTTTGCAAAACATCAAGTCACCCAGATGATTCATCCTCCCTATAGCCCAGATTTAGTGCCCTATGACTTCTGGCCTTTTCCAAAACTAAAATCACCTTTGAAAGGGGAGAGATTTCAGGTCCTCAATGAGATTCAGGAAAATATGAGGGGGCAGCTGATGGCAATTGGGAAAACTGTGAGGTCCTGAGGGACCTACTTTGAAGGGGACTGAGGCGTCATTGTCCTGTGTACAATGTTTCTTGCGTCTTGTACCTTCTTCAATAAATGTCTCTATTTTTCATATGACTGTTACTTTGTAGACAGACCATACACACACATTTATATATATATATACACACACACACACACACACACACACACATATACACGTGCATATACATATGTATGTATATACACATGTGTATATGTTTATATATTTGGAAAAAATACATAAAAATATTAATAGTGGTCATCCATGAGTGTCGGGATCTCTAATTCATTCATGTCTTCCTTAATCTACAGTCTTGGAAAAGACATTTTCTCTCTTTTGACATTAATTTCTGCATGAGTGAAATGACAGAACTTTACTAGCATATTTCTGTCTCAGGGCCTTTGTACAGTACTTGCTGTTCCTTCAGTGTTCCCTTTGCCTGGTACATCGCTTGGCTTACTTATAGTGTCATTCATATTTGGCTCGAATGTCACCACCTGAGAAGCCTTCTCTGTCTGGCACAACCAAAAAGTTTCCCATCACTCTTGATCCTTTTTCTCTGCTTTATTTCTTCCTTATGCAGTTACTACTGCCCTAAATGATTTTATATATGTATTATGTTTATTGTTGATTTTTCCCACTAGAATATGAGCTCTATAAGAAAATAACTTGAGTCTGTTATTTTCACTGTTTTCCCAAACACTGAGAACAATGCATGACACTTAGTAGGTTCTCAGTAAGTATTTATTGAATAAGTGGTTGAATACATATTTCAGTGTGATTCATCTAGAATTTGTCACCTCCTCAAAATGTTCATGATCTTGAAGAATTTACAATCCAGTTTCAGAGACAGAATCCAAAACTGAAACATCTACCACCTGAGTCATCACAAGCAGCACTGGAACATAATGAAGGGGTGGCATTGAGTCAGGAAGTGAAGAAGGGACTTGAGATTGGCAATTACTTATGAAGATAGCTTTTGAGTGATTGGGGTTGAAGGTTGCAGATTGGGAAGACTCTCACAAGAATCCCTGCCATCAGAATACACTATGATTTTAGACATCTAGAAAAGACTCTCTCTGAATTCCCCACATAAAAACCTTCTGTACCTTATCCATCATTAAAAATTCAGGGCTCCTAGTCTGTTCCATGAGTCTTCTCAAGTAAGAGGAGGACCAGCTTAGGAAAAACATGATGTAGGTCCATGGGGCAGCAAGACTGCACCAAGCTTCCAGCTTCAGGACCTCATTAGCTAATATCTCTGTAGCACTTTGTCTCTCCTAGCTGCCTCTGTGTCAGTTTCAAGGGCCACATTTGCTCCACAGAGGCCCAGCAGCTGCCAGACTTGACCACAAGTGTTTTCACTGCTGCACTCACCAAGGCCCCAGGTCCCTGCCAGCTTCTGCACCTTCTCTAAATCAACAGCAAACAGCTTCTCACTTTCAAGATGGCACCTGGTCTCTGAGAGTATTTGCTTGAAGGACATCATCCTGTCCCTGCAAGATGCTCCTGAGCACAAGCATCCTTGGGTGTTTTGGTTGTGTTGGAAGAAAAACTGAATGGTCAGCTCCAGACTGTAGGTTCAAACTGATGCAGTCAGCATAGGGTTCTTTCCATGAGGCCCACAATCACCATCACAACTAAAATCTCAGGCCCATCTGTCTTTTTCCAACTTTCCTTCCCTGTTCTCTGTCTCCCCAGATCAGTTATCACCTCCTAACATGTATTCCTTTGCTGTTGTTGTTAATTGTTCATTTCCTTCCACTAGAATTTAAGCTCAGTAAGGGCCAAGATTTAACTTGTCATTTTGTTCCCTGACGTATATATTCATAGTGCCTAAAATAATTGCCAATGTGGATATAGAACTTATTTGTCAAGCACTGTTTTAGCACTTGGTATCAACTGAATCATTTAATTCCCACAAGGACCTATAAGTACTATTACAATCCTCAATTTACAGATAAAGAAACTGAAGCACAGAAAAGTTAAGTAACTTGTCAAAGTCACATAGCTAGTAAGTGGCAGAATTGGGATTGAACCCAGGCATATAGTTAACCACTATGGTATACCACCAACAAAACTGCCTTGCACACAGTAAGCTCTCCATAAGTAAATAAATAATTGAATCAATATGTAGAACTGTGAAGTGAAGTGTTCCCCTTCATGTATGGAATCTGGTCTGCTATTCCACTACCACTGCCACCACCACCCAATTGTGTCTCTCCCCAGGAGGTCCTCAGGACAATAAAAACCTATGTGTTTTCTCAGCAGTCCCCCTCCCTACTTTCTTCCTTTCCTTTATATTCTTCTTTCTCCCTACCTTCTTTACCTCCTTTATTCTTGCTTCAATTCTTCTCCCTCCTCTACTCTTTCCATTCCTTCCTCCTCTCCTTTCCTCTGGGCAATTCTGGAGAGAGAGTATTGCTTTATGAAGGGGGTATAACTAAACAGCAAGCCCCCTCTCTTTAGTCATTCTTCCTCTGGGCATTTGACTGGGCTACAAATGCTCTCTGAGTACCTGTAACACCGTGGTCTATAGGAACCACAAATAAATGTGAAACAATTTTTCTGAGCTCAGTAAATTAATAATGGGAGGGGAGTTCTGGGTGATGGAAAGAAACAAGCTATATCACTGCTGAAACAAAGCAAGATGAGATGAGTTCTAAAGAAGGAGACAACTACGGTCATGGGGATGAAGATCTATGGGTTGGGCATTTAAACTGCTTCATGGACGACATTGCATTTTAGCTGAACTATTAAGTATGAACAGGTTTTCAAAAAATATCAGTGAGAAAGCAATCCAAGGAAAAGAAACATCAGGGAGTCAGAAAGGTTGTTGGAATTGTAAATTTGGGACAGGGCTTACCCAGAAGAGATGTTCCACATGCAGGATGAAGACCAGGCTTTGTGGGCCCTGCTTGCCATCCAGGGAAGGGGTGCCCAGAGTATGCCCCCAAGTGACAGGACTTTGGGACCTTTTCCATGTTCACTGGTGTGGCTGACTCTGGCCAGCAGAGTCCCACCTTGTTGTGGCTGGTGACGAGAATAAATGCACAGATGACAGCAATCCTGTGGAGAAAAAGGGAATGGCACAGCTACTCTCTCAAGGGAAGAGTGTGTATAAATGCCTTGGCCACTCTCTCAAAAGAAAAGCGCCTTGACCTTTGCCTAGACAGGCTTTTATTGTTTTTCTCAGGGCTTACATCAGAGAAAGATTTATTATCTATTACATAGAATATTGTTGTCTACATTTTAGGTACATTCAAGGAAATGAAAATAACATGCAGAGGGGAATGGCGGAGAGTGATTAACTCTGTCCTTGGGTGAATTCACACAGGCTTTGGACATTACCTTGAAGAGAGACAATACACATTTGTTGTTTCAGACAAAGGTGATGGAGTTTTAGCAAGAGCAAGCCATAACAGTCTGTATGCATTTTCTAGGCCTGATTCCCACACGAAAACTCGGTTTGAAGGTCTGGTTCCTGTCCACCATTTTGTTTCTGTAGGTTTTCCATACAACGCTGAGTCACATTTGCCAGACTGAAACAACCGGTCCCCTACACACTGGCATTCCCCTTTACATGGATGATGTCTTTCTTTGAGCTTCTACATTACACCTGAGGGAGGTATAGGTGGGTGTACTTAGTCATGTCTTATCACAAGGACCCACAGTACAATGTTGCCCAACTGGACCTCCCTCACTTTTCCCTTTATTTCTCCTTTCCTGCTTTCTCCCTTTCTGACTACACAGTCTCATTTCCAGCTCTTGAATATACAGCTTTCTTACCTCCAGCCACTCTTGTACCTAATCTTGGCCCTGCTGTCTCACCTAGGTGGTAGCTAAGGCTGATTTCTTTCCCCACTCTGTCATTTTTTCACTTGGCTCACTGTCAAGCAGGCAGGCAGCCACGCTCTGGTAGGTTCCTGCCATGTGCTAGGCCTTCTACTAGGGAACACATATCCCTCCCCTCACTTCCTCAGTTGGTATCTCAGGTTAGCTGTCCAGGAAATGAAAGGGTTGAATTATGTAATCTTGAAAGTTTATTCCAGCTGCAACAGTCTAGCAGAGTATACAATGTCCTCCTTCTGAAGCTCCAAGTTCTGTAAGAAAGTGATTACCATAAAAATGTTTCCAGGTTGGTACACTGGCTTCTGTCAGGTCCTCACAATTTTAAAACTGCTATATAGACTTAAGTGATGTTTACACACAAAAATGTTTTACTGTGGGACACCATTATTATCCTAGTGTCAGGGGCCAAAGATAATACACTGATCCCTCACTTATCATGGGAATTATGTTCCAGAGACCCCTGCGATGGTGAAAATCCATGAAGTAGTGGCATTATATTTATTTTATTATTTATATATATTTGAGGTTTTATAAACCCTTCCCACACTCCTATAAAGCTTTCCCACTCTCTTATTAACCTTTCCCACACTCTTATAAACACTTCATATGCTCTTAAACACTTTCTACACTCTTAAACCTACGTAATTTTAACAACATATAAAATTCTATATGGGTACTCACCAGTAAAGTATACTACGACTTGAATGATGAAGATCATGAGTTATGTAGCTGTGCAGTACTGATGGCGATGAAGGTGAGGATGATGAGATGAATGTACTGCACAGCCGAGAAGAGTGTTACAGCTCTTCTGAAGGCACCACTTCATCAGGCGCTTCATCAGGAGGTGTAGTATCTTCACCCTGGGCCGTAACTTCTATTTCCACTAAAGGCATAGGCATAACTGATCTCTTCATCCGAGTGATGAACATAGTTATGGGGAGTTGCTGGCACTGCTTTTTATCCGCAGAGGCAGCTTCTCCATGCAGAGAAATGCTCTTGAGTCCAAAGCATCTCTGAAATTTGTCAAACCAGCCCTTGCTGGCACTGAATGGTGTTGCTCTGGTGGGAGAAGCACTCAATGGCCTGCTTCTGTGTCATCATCCTCGTCTTCATCCAAGTCACCGTTGTGAACATCCATGCATTCCGCAAAACTATCATAAAGTTTCTTGGCCTTCATCTGAATGGTGTTGGTATCCAGTGAGATATTCTTTTTCCTGCAGTCATTTATCCACAGGGCCAATGCAGACTCCATCCTCACAACGGCCTTATTGCGGGAAGTGACCACCCTCTTTGCAGTCTTGTTAAAAGTCATTGTTGCCATAGACCTAATATTCTTCTCATCTTTATGTAGCAAACAGTAGATTTGTTGATCCCATAATAGCAGCCTATAGACACGTAGCTTTTGCCTTCCTTTAACATGTTGAGAAGTTGCACTTTTTCTTTGGTGGTAAGCATATTCCGCTGGTGCTTGGGTTCACTGCCAGAAGCCTTAGAAGGTACAGAATGTTTGGGTGGTATCATAGGGCTTGAAATAAATTCAAACTTTTATGAAAATTTCACAAAAACACAACACCACAGAGCAATACTATGCACAGAAATCAGACATCAATGTGAAGTGGACAAGGAGAGATGAATGTACGGGCACAGTGTGGGAGAGCCAACAGACCACTGCTACGGTCACTGAGCCAATCAGTGCCCAGGATACAGAACACAGTGCCGTGGTTGGTTGCCTTCCGTTCCATCAGCCAATAGTGTGTCGTGTACAATCTCCTGTTGGCAAACTTGCACAAGCAGTAGTGGTGTACTGCATTTCCATTGTGTACAGTATGGTATTCATCCACTGATGAAATACATACTGTATTTTATTTCTATTTAATATTCTTTTAATATGTTTGAATCAACATTTTAAATATTTTTGTATTGTTTTAAATTTTTAGGCAAAAATAATTAAAATTGAAAATGTTACATAAATACCTCTATACCGCAAAAATCCTGTGATATAGCAAAAACTCCGCGATACAGAATTAGATATGTATTTTTTAAAAAACCCCGCGATACAGTGAAGCTGCAATAAGTGAACCAAGATATAGTCAGGGACGACTGTACCCCATTGCAGGTCTTCCCTGTTATATGAAGAAATATTCATTCACTCATTCGGCTAAGCCCAACTGTGTACACAAATCTGTACTAGGTGCTATAAAAAATATGCCTGATCTCACCAGAGCTCAGAGAATACAAATCATTTGATTTGGGAAGGAAGGAACTAGTCATCAAAGGGCGATCCACTCTCCACCTCCACCCCAGGCGGAGAGCCCACCAAGGGCCTTACTCCAGCAGTTCTGATAGTCTTGTTAGAATGCCACCCTTTAGAATGTGAGGGGCAAACTCCTCATGGCTTCTGCCCTTGGATGTTATTTCTTCAGCTAGTTCTTTGCTTTGTACTCACTACTAATTTCACCTCCCCTTCAAACATCTGAAGGCATAGCTCTTGTCATTCTTCTCTTCCCTCAGGCTACATAGCCTGTTCCTGTAGCCATTCCTCAGGTGACACTTGTGTGCAGGGCTTGCTGTCCACCATAATGTCTCTGCTCCAATGTCTGTGAAGCAGCTTTCTGTGTTTCATCCTGGAAATCTTTTCTCTTGCAGCATATCACAAAGCTGCGAGTGGAACAAAGGTGACCCCATGGACTGCATTGGAATTGTAAAGCTGAAAGAGACATCTTGACCCTGAGAAAAGAATTTATGCTCTCTCAAACAGACAGTTTCCAACTGCCACCTTCCTTTAATTATTCCAGAAAGACCATTAGAAATCCTTCTAGTTTCATGCACATCTTGTTGTGACATTGACAGTTGGGGAAGTGAAGAGGCTTGCTCAAGAACACACAGGAATTCTGGTCAGAGTCATATCCACTCCCCAGATCTTTTTATTTCCAGTCCAGACCTCTTCCCCCAGGTCACATCATGACTTTGCAGTTTACCAACTGACTACTACACCCACTTGGTCATCAGATTCTTATAACAAACGATTTCCAGATGACTTAAACAAATATCCACAAATGGACAGTGACCAGTGGTCACCAGCAAGTGTTGGCAAAGTTAATAGATGCTAGCATTTTGAACAGAGGAGGAGATAGTTAGACTGATTACTGACACTGACAGGCCACTTACAGAAGCCAGAAAAACAAGTCTGCTGTCTTGGAGGCACTGAGTTCCTTGTTTCTGGAGGAAGGATAAATGTTAGATGACCACTTGGCATTTCTAGGAAAGATTTCTTCTGTGATGATGTGAGCCTCCATTTCGCCACTCATTCCCATAGCAACATTTGCTCTAACTTGTCTGGTGGGGATCACATCATTTTTGACAGGGGAGGTAGGGAATGATGGCTGCCTTGACCAGGCCCTCAGACATGTGGAAAACCAGATGTCAGTGGCATGTGTCCAAATGAAGCACAAGGCACCAAAGTGAATGTAATACTCCCATCATAAAGTGGGTGGCAGTTGGCTGCCAGGCAGCTTTCTTGGCATAGAACTTTCCAGCACAGAATTTTTAACTACTATTCTCTTGTGGTCATATCTCAGCCTGACCTGGAATCAGAGGACTGGACACAG
>CM052552.1:38680777-38691234 GCA_028533065.1 Trachops cirrhosus | reverse complement strand
TCTCAGATAAGGTCAAGTTAAAGGAGTTCATCATCACCAAGCCCTTAGTATATGGAATGTTAAAGGGATTTATCTAAGAAAAATAATATAAAAACCATGTATAGTAAAATGGCAGCAAACTCACAATTATTAACAACCACACCTAAAACAAAAACAAAAATAATCTAAGCAAATAACTAGAACAGGAACAGAACCACAGAAATGGAGATCCCATGGAGGGTTAGCAACAGGGGAGTGGGAGGGGGAGAGTGGGGGAAAGGTACAGAGAATAAGTAGCATAGACGGTAGGTAGAAAATAGACAGGGGGAGTGTAAAAACAGTATGGAAATTGTAGAAGCCAAAGAACTTATTAGTATGACACATGGACATGAACAGAAGGGGGGGAAATGTGCGTGGGAGGGGGTGTGCAGGGTGGAGGGGAGTTGGGGGTGAGTGGGACAACTGTAATAGCATAATCAATAGAATATATTAAAAATAAATCTTTTATCCACCTTGAATTTATTTGTGTTAATGGTGTAAGTTGGTGCTCGAGTTTCATTTTGCACATAACTGTCCGGTTCTCCCAGCACTGTTTGCTGAAGAAGCTATTTTTACTCCATTTTATGCTTTTACCCCGTTTGTGAAATATTAATTGACTGTAGAGACTTGAGTTTATTTCTGGGCCTTCTATTCTGTTCCATTGGTCTGTGTGCTGTTCTTATGATAGTACCAGGCTCTTTTGATTACAGTGGCCTTGTAATACAGTTTGGTATCAGGTATTGTGATCCCTCCTACTTTGCTTTTCTTTCTCAAAATTGCTGTAGCTATTTGGGGTCATTTTTTGTTCCATATAAATTTTTTAAGTGTTTGTCCTGTATTTGTGAAATATGTCTTTGGTACTTTAATAGGTATTGCATTGAATCTATAAATTGTTTTGGGTACTATGGACATTTTGATGATGTTAATTCTTCCAGTCCATGAACACAGTATATGTTTGCATTTGTTTGTGTCTTTCTTGATTTCTTTCTTCAGGGTTGTGTAGTTTTCTAAGTACAGGTCTTTTACCTCCTTAGTTAGGTTTATTCTTAGGTATTTTATTTTTCTTATTGTTATATCAAATGTGATTTTTTTCCTGATTTCTGCTTTTGATGTTTCATTGCTGGTATACAAAATTGCCTTTGATTTCTGGACATTGACTTTGAATCCCACTGTTTTGCCAAATTCCTTTACTAGGTTGCGCAGTTTTTTGGCCGAGTCTATAGGATTTTCTATATATACTATCATGCCATCTGCAAATAATGACAGTTTTACTTCCTCCTTTGCAATTTGGATGTGTTTTATTTCTCTTTTTTGTCTGATTGTTGTGGCTAGGACTTCCAGTACTGTTGAATAGAAGTGTTGAAAGTGGATATCCATGTCTTGTTACTGATCTTAATGGGAGAGTTTTTAGATTTTGCCTGTTGAGCATGATGTTGGCTGTAGGTCTCTCATATATGGTGTTTATCATGCTGAGGTATGCTCCCTCTACTCCCACTTTGCTGAGTGTTTTTTATCATAAATGTGTGCTGTACCTTATCAAATGCTTTTTCTGCATCTATTGATATGATCATGTGATTTTTGTTTTTCCTTTTGTTTATGTGATGTATTACATTTACTGATTTGTGAATATTGTACCATCCTTGTATCCCTGGGATGAATCCCACTTGACCATGTTATATGATCCTTTTAATGTATTGCTGGATGCGGTTTGCCAACATTTTCTTGAGGATTTTAGTGTCTATATTCATCGGCGATATTGACCTGTAGTTTTCTTTCTTTGTTGTGTCTTTATCTTGTTTTGGAATTAGGGTGATGCTGTCTTCATTAAAAGAGTTTGGTAGTCTTCCCTCTTATTTTTAATTTTTTGGAATAGGCTGAGAAACATAGGGTTTAGCTCTTCCTTAAATGTTTTGTAAAATTCTCCTGTGAAACCATTCAGTGCACAGACCTTGAAATAAAGAACAAACTGACAGTTACCAGAGGGGAGCAGGGAGAGGGATAATGGGGGAAATAGAGGAAGGGTCATCAAGCAACATGAGTAAAGGACACATGGACAAAGCCAAAGTGGTTAGGGTCGATTATGGGAGGTGAGGATGCATGGGGCAGGGGGTGTGGAGGGGGGGGGAATGGAGAGAACTATACTTGAACAACATTTTTTTGGAAAAAGAGAAAAAAAAGAAATAAGGTTGTTGTAGATGTAATTAGATAAGATGAGGGCATGTTTGAGTAAGGTAGTCCCCAATCCAATATGACTGAGGTCTTATAAAACAGAGAAATTTTAACACAGATACAGACACTGGGAGAAAGCCATGGGGCAAGAAATGCAGATATCAGAGAGATGCTTCTACTAATCAAGGTTTACCAAAGAATGCTGGCACACCACCAGAGGCTAGGTGAAAGGCACTGAAGAGATTCTTCCTCACCACCCTCAGAAGGAACCAACTCTACCAACACCTTGATCTCAGACTTCTAGCCTCCCAAATTGTGTGACAATATATTTGTCATTTAAGCCACTGAGTTTACAGTAGTTTGTTAAGATAGCCGTAGAAATCTAATAGAACTGCATCAGTGGTTCCTAATCTTTACAAATAATTCTATTGCTATTTGTCTTCTTGTGGACCCAATTCATTTACCTAACAAATATTTACTGAGTGCCTACTGTATATCAGACCCTTATTCTAGGCATGAGAGATACACAAAGTCAGAAAGCAAAGATCACTCCTCTTGTGTTTATTCTATGTTTTAACATATTTAGTCAGTCAAGTATACAATGGTTTACTAGTAATATGTGTATTTTCTCATGCAATAACCCAGATTACCTCATCAATGTGATATAATTAGTGCCAAAAACCAAAGAAAGGTAATGTCTTAAGTAAGTGTTGATTTCTAATGGCAGGTAATATCCAATATATCCATTAAATACATTCATTAGTTTTTTTTAAATATTGAAAATTGTTCTCAGAACTTCAATTACTACATCTATGGCTCTCTAAATGATCATTACAGAGTGATTAGCTAGAGCAGGAGTTAGCAAACTTTTGCTGACAAGGGCCAGATAGTGAACATTTTAGGGTTTGTGGACCATACAGTCTCTGTTAGAACTACTCAACGCTGTTGCTGCTATGGTGTGAAAGCAGCCAAAGACAGTACAAATGAATGTGAATGGCTGAGTTCCAATAAAATTTTATTTGTGGACAGTGAAATTTGAATTTCATATAATTTTGACGTGTGACAATATATTATTTTTCTTTTAATTAAAAACATTTAAAATGGAAAAAACATTCTTAACTCATGGGCTATAGAGAAACAGGTGGTAGGCAGGCTGGCTGTATGTATTTGGCAACTGGATACAATTTGCCAACTCCAGAGCTAAAGTCTAATTCTGCCCTAGTTGTGGCATTAGGTGGTTCTAGATGAGGTCCAGAGAGTCTGTACTCAAAGGTGTGCTTCCTGCTGTCCAGTCCCTGGTCCTTAAGAAGGCTCTTAACCTGCTGGTTTAGTCATGATTTCAGATGTGGTGTTTGTGTCCATGTGGTGCAAGAAACAGTTGAGTGGCCAGTTGCTCTTTCCAGGAGTTGACCATGTCAGGGCTGTCCTCTTATCAGCAGTCAGTGACAACCTAATTTTGTTGAGCCTGACCCTAGGCTTATGCACCGTTTTATACCTCTCCTAGGTTGCCCAGGCCCAGGAGGACTATCTGTCCCTTACTATTTGAGTCCCTGTTGTATCACTCTCGGCTTTTGGAGCAGCTGCAAAATGTTTTTAAGTGGAATTTGGGGTCACCGGTGTGCAGCCTGGAACAGTTACTCTCAGCATGGGGTCTCTCAGCGCTAACATTCTCTAGTTTTACGGGCTCTGATCAGTGTTAAACTAACTCTTTGCAGCTTCCCATCGCTGGACTTTCACTGTGGGCAATAATTTATGAGGCATTTGCTCAAGGGCTGGGGAATTATATGCACTGCTTTTTCTCTGTTGTTGTCGTTGGAAACTGCTCGGTTGCCTAGCACCACACTGGTCTGCTTGGTTGTCCTTTCTCCAGGCTCAGCTGCTCCTGTCTCCTGGCAACTACAGCTTTGCGACAGGGGCTGGGACCCCGGACGAGGTGTTCACAGGGGTCGACAGCAACAGTACAACGTGTCCGGAAGAACTATGCTGCGAGGCAAGTCCCGGCTTAATGTGGAGTGGCTGGGCTACTCGCCTGGGTTGCTTCTCGACTACAAGACGCCCCCCAAGGGGCGCACGCCACGAAGCCCTAGCCGGTAAGTCACGTGAGCATCCGCGCCCGCCAGAGCTAGCGTCACCGCAATGCGCGGCGCCTGCGCGCTGTGTTCCTCCGCCCGGCGCTCGCCGGCACTTCCGGCGGGGCCTTTCTGAACCACTCTCCCGCCGAAGCCAATTGAGAGTGGCCGTGGAACGCAGTCCGCCCGCGAGAACCTGCTGCAGGTGGCCACGCCATGGAGCGCTTTGATAAAGCGGCGCTGAACGCTTTGCAGCCGTCTGACGTCAGGTAGTCCGGAGCCGGCTCGGGCGAGCACAGCCCCCGACCAAGTGGCGGGCAGGCCCGGGCCTGGAGCTGGGAGAGTCGAACGGGCAGACTTGTGGTGGGTGTGAGGCCTGGCTGCCGGGTGGGAGAGCGGGAAGCACATCATGGCCTGCAGCAATTGCTTGCCCGGCCCGGCCCGGCCCTTCTCTCCGGAACAGTGGATCCGGGGTAAAGGGAGGTTAGGCCGGCAGGCCTATAGCTCATGCTTCTTTCCTAGTACTTTTTCTCGTTGTCTACATTGTGATCTTTTTCTTCGTTGCAGTCTACAGTGTTTTTCCCCACTACAGGGTCAGCTCCTTGAGGACAGGAGCGTGGCCTTCTCCATCTCCGTGTCCCATACTGGGCCTGCACCATCTGGGCTTAATAACTGCTGCATGAATGAATGAATGGAAGGGAGTAGGGGCTGTCTCTGGTGTGAGACTGCTTCCCTTGGTGAGTCAATAGTATGGGGGCTGGCTATTGTCTGAGTGGAAGGAATCTGAGAGAACAGGTGGTTCTGCCCGATTAGTTCAGCCAACCTCTGTAAACAAGGAGTTGAGAAGGGATTTAGCTACCACTCAGTGATGACCTACTGTGTACCCAACTCAACTTAGGCGCTTAGTTACAGACGTCAGAGTTAAGAAACGCTTAGTTTCCTGATTTTAAATGAAGTTGACTTAGGTTAAGTGACTTGCCCAATGTCACAGGCCACACAATTAGTAAGTGTTGAAGCTGGCATTTGACCAAGCCCACTGACTGCAAGTCTCCTGATCTTTGGAGCTTGTGCTTTTTTTTCCCCCTCACAATTGACAATGTAGGTGGTTTTTTAAGTTACTGTTTACTATTAAGTATACCAACAGGTATTTTCATTAAGTACACTTAAAATACAGTCTAGCTCTCCTAGACTGGTTTTCATGTTTCCTAATGGAACCTGCAGTGAAATCTACTTGGAATAGAAGTGTTGATTACCACAAAAGGGGATGTGGTAAGCTCTGTTACCTGCTTAGTGTTTGCTGCATAAGTTTATATGAAGGGGGTAAGCTCTAAGTGGTTTTAAAAGTGGGACACGGTAAGGCTCAGCCTGAATTACTTCTTTTGTGTGACACCAACTTTAATTCTGGACTTCCACATTGTTCTTTTCAACAAGTCTCAGTAACACCCAATCAGAGACACATCCTTTTTAGTATCTATTTTGCATATGTTTTGTATTTTAAAAATGTGGTATTATGTATATAAATAATTTATTTGAAATATCAGCCCTGGCTGGTATGGCTCAGTGGATTGAGTGCTGGCCTGCGAATGAAAGGGTCGCCAGTTCGATTCCCAGTCATGGTACCTGCCTGGATTGCAGGGCATGTCTCCAGTAGGGGTGTGCATAAGAGGCAAACACATTGATATTTCCCTTTCTTTCTGCCTCTCTTCCCCTTTGTTTAAAATAAATAAATAGAACCTCTAAGAAAATATCAAAATGCCTATATGGGATATGTGCTCAAAACTTTTATTTAAGGATGGATTGCACAGTCGAAAAAGTTTGTAGACAATTGAAAAAATTTGTGAGATGTTCCCTTCCTTTTGGGGCTGACAGAAACCTCTCTGCTAATTGTATATGCAGTTATGAAAATTGCTTTGCCTGGGTTTTCTAGGGATACAGAGCTATGTACAGGACTGTCTAAGAAGCAAGCTGTTATATGAACTACTGTAATAACAGGTATGAACAAAGTGTGACTGGATCCTAGAACAATGACATTTTCCAGGATGTAATCAGGAAAGGTGCCTGGAAGAGAGGGCTATTTTGGTGTAACTTTGAAAGCTAAAGTGTCTCTTTCCTAAGGAAACAGATAAATACTGGAGCCTCTAGCTGAGGATCTCCAGCAAGGGAATTAAATTCAAGTATTGACTATAAGCATACAGTGAGAAGTGTGTTAAACAGTCTGAGAATGGTTAGATTTAAGGGGGGAAAAGGACCTTAAACTAATGATTAAAGCTATAGGATTCATTTTTTATAATGTATCAGGTAGTGTGTATGAGGTATGTGTGTACTCAGGATTGCTGGAAGCTTACTACAGCTTCACTTTCAGTAGTGTTGTTCATTTGTAACAGTGCATATGACAAATGCTGACATTAAAAAGTCAGTAAAAGAGCCCTTGCCAGTGTGGCTCAATTGGTTGGGCATTGTCTGTCCTACAAACTGAAAGGTAGCCAGTTTGGTTCCTTTTCAGGGCACATACCTGGGTTGTGAGCTCAGTCCCCGTCCGGTGTGCAGGAGGCAAACAATTGATGTTTCTTTCCCTCTCTTTCTCCCTCCCTTTCCCTCTCTCTAGAATTAATTGTAAAAAAGAAAGAAAGAATGGAAAATAGAAAGAATAAGTCAGTAAAAGCATCAAGGCTTGGCAAAGTTTTTCTGTGATGGGCAAGATAGTAAATCTTCTAGGTTTTGAAGGCCATATGATCTTGTACTCAGCTGTGCCTTTGTAGTTTAAAAGTGGTCTCAGATGTTACATAAACAAATGGGTGTAGCTGTGTCTCAATTCAACTCTATTTACAGAAATAGGTGGTGGGCCCTCAGGCCTCATTTTGCAGACCCCTGAAATACATAATGCAATGTAATTTGCGCTGTTCATTTGTCACATAAATACTTTCTGCATAATTGTCATAATTCTTTTTAGTATCTCCATATATCAGAGTACATCGTTTGTAAAATCACTTTTCTATTAGTGGACATTTTTACATTACCCAGTCTTGTTTATGCTATTATATTAATCTGTATATTGTTAATGTTTTATTTTATATTTTTTAATTTGTATTTTTTAATTTAATTGTTGTTCAAGTACAGTTTTCTGTCTTTTTCTCCCACCCCAGCCAACCCCCCCAGCCCTCCCCATGTCCCTCCCATTTCCACCCCCTCTAGTTTTTCTCCATGTGTCCTTTATATTTGTTCCTGTAAACCCTTCCCCTTTTCCCCAGAAATTCCCTCCCCTCTCCCCTCTGGTCAGTCTGTTCTCTATTTCAGTGTCTTTGGTTATACTTTGCTTGTTTCTTTGTTTTGTTGTTTAGGTTCCTGTTAAAAGTGAGATCATACGGTATTTCTCTTTCATTGCCTGGCTTATTTTGGGTAGCATAATGCTTTCCAGTTCCATCCATGCTGTCACAAAGAGTCGGAGCTCCTCCTTTCTTTCTGCTGCATAGGATTCCATTGTGTAAATGTACCGTGGTTTTTTGATCCATTCATTTACTGATGGGCACCTAGGTTGCTTCTAACACTTGGCTATTGTAAACTGTGCTGCTATGAACATTGGGGTGCATAGGTTCTTTTGGATTGGTGTTTCAGAGTTCTTGGGATATAATCGTAGCAGTGGAATTGCCAGGTCAAAAGGCTGATCCATTTTTAGTTTCCTGAGAAAATTCCATACTGTTTTCCATAGTGGTTGTACCAGTCTGCAGTCCCACCAACAGCGCACTATGCTTCCCTTTTCTCTACAACTTTTCCAACACTTGTTGTTTGTTGCTTGGTTTATGATGGTCATTCTGACCGGTGTGAAATGGTATCTCATTGTGGTTTTAATTTGTATCCCTCTGATAGCTAGTGATATTGAACAGCTTCTCATATATCTCTGGGCCCTCTGAATGTCCTCCTTGGAGAAGTGTCCTTTGCCCATTTTTTAATTGGGTTGCTTGTCTTCTTAGAGTGGAGTCGTGTAAGTTCTTTATATATTTTGGAGATTAAACCCTTCTCTGAGATATCACGGGCAAATTTGTCTTCCCATACTGTTGGTTCTCTTTTTATTTTAATACTGTTTTCTTTAGCTCTGCAGAAGCTTTTTATTTTGATGAGATCCAATTTGTTTATTCTTTCCTTTAGTCCCTTGCTCTAGGGGGCATATCATTAAAAATGTTGCTGTGTGAAATATCTGAAATTTTCCTGCCTATGTTTCCTCTAGGACTTTAATGGTGTCACAGCTTATATTTAAATCTTTTATCCACCTTGAATTTCTTTTTGTGTATCGTGTAAGTTGGTGCTCGAGTTTCTTTTTTTTTGCATGTAGCTGTCCAGTTCTTCCAACACCATTTGTTGAAGAGGCTATTTTCACTCCATTTTAGGTTGCTGCCCCCTTTGTCAAATATTATTGACCATAGAGACTTGTGTTTATTTCTGGGTTCTCTGTTCCGTTCCATTGGTCCATGTGCCTCTTTTTATGCCAGTACCAGGCTGTTTTGATTACTATGGCCTTGTAATACAGTTTGGAATCACGTATTGTAATCCCTCCTACTTTACTCTTCTTTCTCAACATTGCAGCAGCTATTTGGGGTCATTTATGGTTCCATATACATTTTTGAAGTGTTTGTTCTATGTCTGTGAAATATGCCATTGGTACTTTGATAGGTATTGCATGGAATGTGTAAATTGCTTTGGGTAGTATGGACATTTTGATGATGTTAATTCTCCCAGTCCATGAACATTGTGTCTGTTTCCATTTGTTTGTCTTCCTTGATTTCTTTCTTCAGTTTTGTGTAGTTTTCTCAGTATAGGTCTTTTACCTCCTTGGCTACGTTTATTCCTAGTTATTTTATTTTTCTTCTTGCTATATCAAGTGGGGTTTTTTTTCTTAATTTCTGCTTCTGTTGTTTCATTGTCGGTATACAAAAATGCCTTTGATTTCTGGATATTGACTTTGTATCCCGTTGTTTTTCCAAATTCATTTATTAGGTGGAGTATTCTTTTGGCCGAGTCTATAGGATTTTCTGTGTACACTATCATATCATCTGCAAACGATGACACTTTTGTTTCCTCCTTTCCAATTTGGATGCCTTTTATTTCAGTTTCTTGTCTGATTGCTATGGCTAAAACTTCCAGTACCATGTTGAATAGAAGTGGTGAAAATGGACAACCTTGTCTTGTTCCTGATCTTAGTGGAAAAGATAATAGTTTTTGCCCGTTGAGTATGATGTTGGCTGTAGGTCTCTCATATATGGCCTTTATTCTGTTGAGGAATGCTCCCTCTATTCCCACTTTTCTGAGTGTTTTCATCATAAATGGGTGCTGTACCTTATCAAATGCTTTTTCTGCATCTATTGATATGATCATGTGATTTTTCTCTTTGCTTTTGTTTATTGTAAAACATTTTGTTTATGTGAAATTTTCTGATTTGCTAATATTGAACCATCCTTGCATCCCTGAGATGAATATCACTTCTTAATGGTGTATGATCTTTTTAATGTATTGTTGAATGCGGTTTGCCAATAACTTGTTGAAGATTTTAGCCTCTTTGTTCATTAGTGATACTGGCCTGAAGTTTTCTTTCTTTGTTGTGTCTTTATTTCGTTTTGGGATTAGGATTACGCAAGCTTCATGAAAAGAGTTTGGGAGTCTTCCATCATTTTGGGTTTTTTGGAATAGTCTGTGAGGGATAGGGGTTAGTTCTTCCTTAAATGCTTTGTAGAATTCTCCTGTGAAACCAACTGTTCCAGGGCTTTTGTGTGCCGGGAATTTTTTGATTACTGCTTCAATTTCATCTTCTGTTATTGGTCTGTTCAGGCTTTCTGCTTCTTCTTCATTGAGTTTTGGAAGATTATATTTTCGTAGAAGTTTGTCCATTTCACATAGGTTTTCAAATTTCTTAGCATACAGTTCTTGGTAGTAATTTCTTACAATCCTTTCTATTTCTGTGGTGTCAGTTGTAATCTCTCCTCTTTCATTTCTGAGTGTGTTTATTTGTATCCTGTTTCTTTTTTTCTTGATGAGTCTGGTTAAAGGCTTGTTGATTTTGTTTATCTTTTGAAAGAACCATCTCCTGGATTCATTTATACTAAGAAGTGTGCTTTTAGTCTCTGTCATTTAATTCTGCTCTGATCTTGGTTATTTCCTTCCTTCTGCTTGCTCTGGGCTGTCTTTGTTGTTGTCCCTCAAGTTCTTGTAGAT
>CM052552.1:38658961-38680277 GCA_028533065.1 Trachops cirrhosus | reverse complement strand
GACAGTAACCAGAGCAGAGGTGGGAGGGGATAATGGGGGGGAAGGGGAGGGGTTTTTATGAACATGTATAAAGGACACTTGGACAAATCCATAGGGGGTAGGATTGAGGATGGGAGCTAGGAACCACTGGGGTGGGGAGGAGTGGTGGAGGGAAAATGGAGACAACTGTACTTGAACAACTATAAAAAATGTAGATAAAATGTTTTATGATAAAATACCAGGATCACAGTAGAAAATCAACGTTTGATTTAATTTTCAATATGACATCTTTGGTACAACAATTACTATACATTTTGTACAAATTCAGACAGTGAAACTCCCTAGAGAGAAATTAAACCAAAAAGGATCTTGAAAGCAGACACTGTATTTTGGTGAAATGAATCTTGTTCTCTAACCCACTTTGAACAGCTCTTTATCTCATTTGCCAAGATCAATCTTTTCAGACAAAAACCTATTTTGGCCAAGTGTTTAGACACTGGATTGGAAAAGGCTCCTTAACTGAAGGGGCTGAAGACAATAATCAGACAGCAATTTTCTTGGCCCTAGTTGAAAAAATGTGATGATATGAGTAGAGGTGCTTTTACCAACTATATACAGAACATCATTTTGTGCTTAAACTGTTGATAACGGTACATATTTCCTATAATAGGCACTCCAACTACATGGGATAATGAACTGAGAAGAGGTGAAAGGCTGTTGATGGACTTACTAAAACCTTAGCAATAGCTCTATGTGATTCTAATTAAGGAGCATTGAGAGTTCATGTGAATAATTCTTGAGCATTTTAGTTCCTTAGAATAGACCCTACATCTCAGCACTAAACTTTACAACATTCTGTAAGTGACAAGTGGATTGTTTAAATCAGAAAAGTTATCCTCTCAGGCAGGCACAGTTGATGAATCACTGAGGTGAGGGCATTTGATGCAGTCCCTGTGCAAGAAAGGTGCTTAAAGCCTTTTGATAAAGAGACCTTTTATTATCAGTCTTCTCTCTCTCCTTCCATTTCTAGAACCTGCCTGTTAGGAAGACAGGACTAACCTTTCGGATTGAAGCCTCCTCTATATAATGACTTCCTCCCTGGAGCCTCTAATGCCTGCTCAGTGTGGGGCTCAGAGGTGAAGGTGAAAGAAATTCTGGGGGAGAGAGTTGCAGTAACTAAGAACATCCATATGCTACACTGCCAGCTCCCAGTGAAGGAAATCTTGGGGAAATCTGCTTTACCTGCTATATTAGTTTTCTGGGCTGTTACAAATTTTTAAAAAGGACCACAAACTGCTTGGTTTAAACAATAGAAGTCTTTTGTCTTGGTTCTGGATGTGAGAAGTTCAAGATTAAGGTGTGGACAGTGTTGTTTCCTTCTGAGGGCTGTGAGGGAGGGACCTGTTCCAGACCTCTCTTCTTGGCTTGTAGATGGCTGTCTGCTCTCCATGTTCACACATGGTGATCTATTACTTGTGTGCATATCTGTGTCCAATTTCCCCCCTTTTATTGGATTAGGGTCCACACTAATGACTGCATTTTAATTTGATTACCTCTATAAAAACACTATTTCCAAATAAGATCACATTCTTAGGAACTGGGAATTTGGATTTCAACATATCTTTTGCTGGGGACACAATTTGACTCATAACACTTGTCAAGCATGTAATCAGGTCCCTGGAAAAAGCACCATTCCCACATTGCAGGACTTCTTACTGGTAAGAGACTTTGCAACTCAGATCTATGGACTGACAAGGCCACACGGGGCCCTAGAAACAATCCCACAAGTGGCTGGTCCAAATTCACACATTGGTGGTTCAGTTGAGGTCACAACCTTGTTCTTATAAAGTGCCAGAAGCCTCAGGCAGAGGCCATGGGGAAGATGGCAAAAGGAGTATTCTTTCTCAAGGATTAAGACACGGGGCAGGAACCAACTCAAGGTCTGGCTCTGATGGCAAGTAAGTGGAACTCTTGGCCACATTTCTTAATGGTTTTCCTCCCTCCCCCATGTCCTCTTCACTGCCCTCATCCATTCCTGGTGTCCATGAGGTCTTACAGAGAGTTCAACTGAAACAGGTTCTTTCATCTATCCAAGTGCACTTTAAATCCATTTCAAAACTAAAAGAGGAGACAGGAGGAAGAAATTAAACACAGATGACTCAGCCATTACAAAATGTGATTGAAATTACAATAACTTGGACATATGCTGAGCTTTGTCTTTTAATAATAAAATGAAAGATCAAATTTCTTATTTAATCTTCATACAGCTTTCTTTCTCTGAGATCTGCAGATCAGTCTGTTACCTACTTTTCTTCTTCTTTTTTTAATTGTGGTAAAACTCACATTATATAAATTTTACCATTTAATTGTTTTTTTTTTAAGTGTGCAGTTCAGTGCTGCTACTACCTCTGGCTCTTTCATACCTCTGAGTGCTCCCAGAAGCACTATAGCTGAAAAGCTGGGCAGGGATTTTTAGAGTCGGCCATATCTTGGCCCATCCTCCACTTTGTTACATTGGCTGTGTGACCTTGGACAAGCTGCTTGAATTCTTCTCTGACCATTAATTTCTTCATTTTTTTTAAATAGGCCATATCTCCCAGGGTACTGTGAGGGTAAAAATGAGCATCAATTCACATATCACTTGGCACAGAGTGAAATCTGAGTGTCTAATCTTATTAGCTATTCTCTTGCAAGAAATAATAACATTTAGTCTATTATCTGAAAAATCTGTTGTACTGCCTTTATTTTATGAAAACTCAGAGAAAAATATCTCCTTGAATTCTAAGATACATGGAAACTCCCACTTCGATTACTCAAACCCTGCTACTTCTCACTCATCCCTCCTCCACCTTCACAACCCAGCTGTAGTCAGTCCATGTTGCTCTCTCTCACACTAGCCCTCCAACTTCATTGTTTCTATGGGTCAAGAATTTGGGAGTGGCTCACCTAGACAGTTCTGGCTCAGAGTCTCTCTGTCAAGACACCTGCTGGAACTATAGTTATTTTAAAGCTCAAGTAAAACTGGAGGACCCAAGGTAATTCACTCACATTACTGCCAAGTTTGTGCAAGTAGTTGGCAGGAGTCCTCAGTTTTATACCATATGGACCCTTATAGTTTTGCTTGAGTGTCCCCATGATGTGATGTTGGCTTCTCCCAGTACAAGTAAGCAAAGAGAGCAAGGAATAAATGGCAATGCTGTTTATAACCTAGTCTCAGAAGTGCATACCTTATATATAGAATAGAATATTATGCAGTCTTGAAAAAGATGGTGATCCTGCCATTTGCAACAACATGGATGAACCTGGAGGACACTATGTTAAGTGAAATAAAACAGACACAGAAAGACAAATACTACATGATCTCACTTATATGGGGAATCTAAAATAGATGAACTTATAGAATCAGAGACTAGAATAATGGTTGCCAGGGGCTGGGAGGTAGGGGGATAAATGGGGAGATGTTGGGTTGAAGTATAGTTTCAGTATTGCAAGATTAACAAGTTCTGGAGATCTAATTATATTGTTAACTACAGCAATGTGGCTATAGTTAACAATATTATTGTGTATATTTGAAATTTGCTAAGAGGGTAGATCTTAAATGATCTCACCACGCACATACATAAGATACCTATTTGAGATGATGGAGGTGTTAATTAGCTTGCTTGTGGTGATTTATGTATACTCACAATGTATACATAAATCAAAACATCAATATTTATCCCTTAAATATATGTAATTTTTACTTGTTAATTGTATTTCAATACAGTTAGAAAAAAAGAAAATATATCCAAAAAGTTAATTTAATGTAATCCAATTATTTTAAAACAAGTATATAACAGTCACTTCTGCAACATTCCATTGATCTTACAGAATGGCCCTATTTGTTATGAGAGGGGACCACCCAAAGGTGTGACTGTCAGTGAGGATCATTGGGGTTGTCTTGGAGGCAGAGATATTTTTATGTGGCTAATACTTTGAAATAACTTGGTATCGGCAAGAGTGGAAGAAAATAAGAGCTCTGACACACTACTTATTTTTATTTAGCCTTAAAACATCTGACCCATAAATTTTCATTCTAGAAATTTGTGGTAAGGAAATACTTATAGATATGCAAAAAATTAAGTGTAAAGATGTTCATCAGAGTTAATAATTGTTCAAAATTTTACAACTTAAATTCCCATACTAGAGAATTGGGTAAGTAAATTAGGGTATCCATATAATACACTATTAACTAGGAGAATATTTAATGACACACAAAATATTTTTTTTGTGTGTGGTTAGATTTTTTTAAAAAGAAAGCAACAAATCAGTCACTCACTTTTTAAGAACACTTTTAAAGCATTTTTGTATATACATAGATAGATGATAGACAAAGGATATACTTCAAATATAAGCAGTGATTATTTTTGGTGGTGATATTACAGGGATTTATTTTTGCTTTTTAGATGTAGTAATCCTCTGATAATAAGAAAAATACTAAATTTTAATTTTCACAGAAGACTCAGCCCAGGTATCACTGCCTCCCAAAAGCTTTTGCTTAACCCCAGATTTTGCTACTGTCACCTTCCAGCCTGAGTTAGCTGCTTCCTTCTCATGCACTCAAAGCACCCTGTCCATACCTCCTGTGGTACACTTTCTATTGTACTTAGTACTGTCCTGCTTGTCTATACCTCTGCCCTTTCACTGTTGCTAAACTCAGATGGCGCCATGTTGTATCCATCTGCATATCCCTGTTGCCATGTACAGAGCCTGGTATAACACAGGCACTCAGTGTAGTTTGTTAAAAGGAAGTGAGTGGCCCTATTCACCATCAGTCAAGCCAGCTGTTATGCATGGGTTGGATTCTACTACAGCTCTTCCAGGCTGTCCTGGAAGGAACAAGTCCATTGCAGATGGTGTGGGGTGAGTAGCCTGTGCTTCTGTCCCTGACTCTGACACCTTCCTTTGGAATGGCTCTAGAATTGAGGTGATATCATTGCACATTACTTATTTGGTGGTTCTCTTAGCAAGAGAAATGAATGATGGGATGTTACTAATACTGCTGTTTGGTTTCAAGAGAGTAGACTGACCCACAAATTGAACTCAACTTTATTTTGATAGCTTTTATTTCTGTCCCAGGTTTCATCAATTAAATGATGACAGACCAAGCACTTGAATAGAAGCAGAGCTTGAAGTAATTTATTTAATGATGTCTCAGAAATGTACTGAAAATATCACATAATCAAGTATTTAGGTTGGCTCCTTTACCAATACCCACACAAACAGATCATCTAATGCTGTTTATACAGGCTCTGATACATGACTGCCCAATTCTGCCAAAGCTTCTACATTCCAAATAGTTATGAACAATTTAATCGAGATGACAACCATTTAGACAAGAACATATAGCCAAGTTGAGTTATAAATGTTCTTTCCTTACTACAAAAATCTGGAATATTTAATCAGGTCTTCACTTATGTTTTAGTATTAAAGGGAAAATTTATTATTAATGAGGAAGGATGCTTCAAGCTTCAATACTTTCTTTCTAGAATAAATGTTAAGAAATTAATCAAAGACAAAAGGATCACAGCTTATTAATGCCTAAGATTTAATTCTGACTGGATCCACATTAATATCAGAGCAAGGAAGTTTCTTAACATCTAAAATGTGGGGCTGGCTAATAACAGCAATACCTTTGAGTTCCCAGGAAAATTTTCCTCAGGCAAAGGAGCTGAGAAAAAAGGTCAGTGTAAGGAGATGTCCACAGATCAGCTCAGGAGCCCTGTGTAGAGTGTATGGGCCGGGATTGGAGGGCTCAGCTCTGCTGTGGCTCTGGTTTGCCTGGGTGGCCTCAGGCCTGCCTCAGGTCAGCTCTGAGAATCTGATCCCTCCATCACCAGAGGAGTTTGGATTGGACCAGTCTCTTTTCCAAGCTCTTCAAGGCCATGAGCTTCCTGGAAAGGTGTTCACGGGCTGTAGGTGAGTATAGCAGGGCATGTGAACATAACACGTGTGTGGATGTACTGCAGCTTGGGTAGTTGTGCTTCACAAAACTTTTTCATAATGACCCTCCACAATATATTTTGGTACAAAAAATATGTTCTGTTTAATATTATAAAAAAGAACATTAAGAAAGTTCTGAACTCATAAAGCTCTAAGATTCTAAGACCTCTTCAGCAGCTTTGTTGGTTCCATACTCAGATTAAAAAAAAAAGTGAAAACTTCCAGCCAATATGGAGGTATAGGTAGATACACTTTGCCTCCTTGCACAACCAAAAGACAGACAACAACAAATTTAAAAACAAAAAAAACAACCAGAAGTGACAGAAAATCAAATTGTATAGGAGTTAAAGAAGAAACATTCATTCAGACTGGTAGGAGGGGCAGAGATGGGCAGCAGGGCAGAGAGTATGAGTATCAAGGTGGCAGATGGAGGACCAGGTGGTCCCTCTTTTGAGTGCAGATAAACCAAGAGGAACAACTGGGGAGACAATCCACACAACCCAGGATTCCAGTGCAGGAAAAGAAAGCCTCGAACCTCTGGCTATAAAAATCTATGGGAGTTGTGGCTGTGGAAGAAACTGCCAGCCTCACAGGAGAGTTCGTTGAAGAGACCCATGAGATCCTAGAACATACACAAAACCACCCACCAGGGAATCAGCACCAGAAAGGCCAAATTTGCTTGTGGGTAGTAGGGAAAGTGACTGAAAGCTGGCTGAGAGCTGAGCAAGTGTCATTGTTCCCTCTCTGACCCATTCCCCACATAGAACACCACAGTGCAGTGATGCGGGTTGCCCTGCCCTGGCAAATACCTAAGGCTGTGTCCCTTACAATGTAACAGGTGCACTGAGACAAAGAAATATGGCCCAAATGAAAGAACATATCAAAACCCCAAAAATAGAACTAAGCGATGAAGACATAGCCAATCTATCAAATGTAGGGTTCTAAACACTGGTGATCAGAATGCTCACAGAAATGGTTGAACATGGTTGCAAAATAGAGGAAAAACTGAAGGCTATGCAGCTTGAAATAAAGAAAAATATACAGGGAACCAACAGTGAAGGGAAGGAAACCAGGACTAAAATCAATGATTTGGAGCAGAAGGAAAAAACAAACATCTAACCAGAACAGAATGAAGAAACAAGAATTCAAAAAACTGAGGAGAGGTTTAGGAATCTTCAGGACAACTTTAAATGTCCCAACATCTGAATCATAAGGGTGCAAGAAGGAGAAGAGGAAGAGCAAAACATTGAAAACTTATTTGAACAAATAATGAAGTAGAACTTCCCCAATCTGGCAAAGGAAATAGACTTCCAGGAATTGCAGGAAGCTCATAGTGTCCCAAAGAAGTAGGATCCAAGGAAGCACACACAAAACCACATCATAATAACATTACCCAAGATTAAAGATAAGGAGAGAATCTTAAAAGCAACAAGAGGAAAGGAGACAGTTACCTACAAAGGAATTTCCATAAGACTATCAGCTGATTTTTCCAGAGGAAATTTGCAGGCAAGAAGGGGCTGGAAAGAAGTATCCAAAGTCATGAAAAGCAAGGATCTACATCCAAAATTACTCTATCCAGCAAAGCTATCATTTAGAATGGAAGGGCAGATAAAGTGCTTCCCATATAAGGTCAAGTTAAAGGAGTTCATCATCACCAAGCCCTTATTATATGAAATATTAAAGGAGCTTATCTAAGAAAAAGAAGATAAAAGTTATGAATGGTAAAATGACAACAAATTCACAACTATCAAAAACTGAACCTAAAAAAAAAAGTAAGCAAACAACTAGAAGAAGAACAGAATCACAGAGATGGAGATCACATAGACGGCTATCAGTGGGGAGTGGGGGGAGATGGGGGAAAGGTACAAGGAATAAGTAGCATAGATGTTAGGTAGAAAATAGACAGGGGAAGGTTAAGAATAGTATAGGAAATGTAGAAGCCAAAGAACTTATATGTATGATCCATGGACATGCACTAAAGAGGGCGGTTGCTCGTGGTAGAAGGGTGCAGGATGGAGGGGAATAAAGGGGAGGAAAAAAATGGGACAACTGTAATAGCATAATCAATAAAATATACTTTAAAAAGTCAGTGAAAATATGGTCAATGAATAAGAATTTGGGTGGCAGTTGCTTTTGTTTGTTTTTTCTTTGAATTTTGTCTTGTTTGTCTATTTGTTTCTGTGTTTCTTTTTGCAATTGCCACTTGCCTCCAATGCTACATTTTACAAAAGTGAAACAAACCACTCTGGTAAGTAACAGCCTGACACTTTCATATTTCTGATTCACTTGTAGTTAGTCACATTTTCCCCATTGGGAAGATTAATATTTTTGTGACAAGAACTTCACATTAATTTTAAAAGTGGATTCAGTGATGTCATAATTTCTCATTTTGATCTTGCCTGATCCAAATAGTCATTCCCTGTAGAGAAGAGGGATGCATTCCACCATATAAATACTGTTGCTTTTTATGGAGACAGAAAGATCAATAATATCTTCTTTTTTAGCATATTCCCCTAATTCATAGTAAGGAGATTGATAAAATATTAAGGAATGTTGAAGGGGTAGTTATTATATTATGAGTCAGTCTTTTATGTACTGTTTAGAAGCACTTTGTAAGAAAGAATGTTATACTTTGAAAGATGAGGTCTTTCTGGAACTTTTGTGGCTCATCCCTAATACTTGGTGGCAGTTATGCATCTTGACTTGGCCTGGGGTGGCAGCAAGGGTCACTTCTCAAGTTTACTAAGTGAAGGCCAATGTCAGGCCCACTGGGAATCAGTAGTTATGTAAAAGCAAAACAGGCAAGAAAGAGTGCAGTTGCTGTTAGCCAGAAGATAAAGGTGGAAGGAAAGCCCAGAAAACTTTCCTTGAAAGAAATGTTTTCTGTGGAAACAGAAAATTTGGAGTTTCTTTTTGAGTTTGCTTGAGCAGTGACCAATGGAAATCATAAGAGGAAGATGTCCACTCACCATCTGAGTGTTTAGTCTGGTAAAGTGTTCTAACTTGGATGTATGTCTATTCCCTCTGCAGTTAATAAACATTAACAAACACCTCAGAGGTAATTGTGCTGTGGCTGGAAGGGTAAATGAAAAGGGTGCAGGCCCCAAGGTGGCTCTATTAGAGGCTCATATTTTAAAATTGTAGTTATTTTCTGTAAAATGTAGCCTTTGAGTAAAATGTGTGATTTCACAAAGTGGACCATGCTAGCAATGGGAGTGGATTTTCATTTTGTTTAGGTACTTTTTTAGAATCAGTTTTAAGATAAGCACCATTAACTGGCAAATAGGAGTAACGATCTAAATTAGGGCAGCTTTAACTCATCCCTGCAGTGTGCAAAACAACTTACAAATGTCATCTGGCTGGCCTTTATACAAGTTTGTGTGCAACTGGTGGGCATTGTCTCTACTCATCTATGAGTACATTAAGGCACAAAGTGATTATTGGAATTAGCCAAAAGTGTCTCAAAACTTATGATAAACTTTCCCTAATGCTATTGCTTTTTCATGAGACATGCTTATTGAAACTGAAAGAAAAAAATTAAATGGTAACCAATTATCTCAATCTAGCTTCAGTCCTTGGGTGCTATCCACCCTTGTATTTCTGACAAACAAGAAGAAACCCGTCTCTAAATGGAAATTTTTTGGTGCCTACTGTGTTTGAAACAATCAAGCTACCTGTGCCCACTACTACAAATCACCTGTCCACACTCTCTGGTGGTCCTTCTTCCCTATTAGGAAAATTGCTAGCAAAATCACCAGAGCAAGGAGCTAAGTATTCTCAACAAACAGCAAAATAAATAAATAAATACATAAATAATAAATAAAATGAACTGACTGTATTTCAGCTGTTAGCATTAACACCCAATGTGTATCCCTGGTTGGTGTGGCTCAGTGGATTGAGTGGCAACCTGCAAACCAAAAAGCCATTGGTTGGATTCCCAGTCAGGGCACATTCCTGAGTTGCGGGCCAGGTCCCCAATAGGGGGTGCACAAGAGGCAACCACACATGGATATTTCTGTCTTACTTTTCTTCCCTCCCTTCCCCTCTCTCTAAAAACAAATAAATAAAATCCTAAAAAAAATTAAATAGAAAGATTTTATTTATCTATTTTTAGAGTCAGGAGACGAGAGAGAGAAAGAGGGAGAGGGTCTTTTGTTTGAAGGCCCACGCTCAATCCACTGGACTACACAAGCCAGAGCTAAATAAATAATCTTTAAAAAATAAGTAACCAACATGTGTGTGTGTTGGAGAAAGGGTTAGGGATGGTGGGGCATATAGATAAGTAGTGGCAATATGTTTTGGCAGACCTGGTTTGCTGGCTCTCTGGACAAAAACAAACAAGCCAAAAAACCAAATGCCAAAAACCTTGGACAGTCTCCTGACCCCCCAAGGCCACCAGAAGCAGCACCAGGTGAAATGCTCACTTGGACCATAACTCAAAAATATAGGTTTGTAGCTCAGCCACAATGTTCACTTAGAATGCAGACTCCAAGTTTGCCTTAGGTCAAAGCCAGTCTTCAAAAGTCCACATACAGGCATTTTGAATCCCTCCCATTCCTCTTTCTGTCACTATACCCTGTTGTGTAAGAACCCATTAATTCACTACTTCCTCCTCTTTCTTATCCTTGTAGGTAGGCATCTAGCAAATGTTCCTTACATTCTGTTGTGTGATAGGTGCTGTTTCCAACTGCTGGAAAGTTTCTCATTATAAAATGAGAAATGATTGGCAAATCCATCTTTAATTTTTTGAGGTATCTCCATATTGCTTTCCACAGTGGCTGCACCAGTCTGCATTCCCATAAACAATGCAAGAGTTCCCCTTTCTGCACATCCTCACCAGCACTTGTTGTTTGTTGATTTACTGATGATATCCATTATGACAGGTGTGAGATGGTATCTCATTGTGGTTTTAATTTGCATTTCTCTGATGATTAGTGATATTGAGTATCTTTTCATATGTCTATTGGCCATCAGGATGACAATTAGTAGTGGGGGGAGGTTAAAGGGTGAAGAGATTGAGCCAAAAGGGAAAAGGACTCATGGGCATGAACAAGAGTGTGGTGATTGCTGGGAGGGGGTACAAGAAAGATGCTGTAAAAATACAATAAAGATTAAAATAAAATAATTTTTTAGAAAAAGAAAAAGAAAAGTGATTGGCCAAACAAGCCCTTCGTTCTAGACATTGTTTCTACTCCAGAACCTCCATCCTCTACCACACATTACTGCCTGAACTTACCTTGCTGTGACCTCCTATGGTTCAGATGGGCAGAGTTCCTTCCTGTTCTTTTACCATAGCAGGACCACGTACTGTGAGATAAAAAGTCTTTCACCTCACCCTCTACCCTCTACACACACCTCCATAGAGCAGCCTTCTCTGTCAAATGATCACATCCATGCATCAAGAAGTTCACTGACAACAAGCCAGAAGGTACCAAACTTGGGAATATTGGTGGATCAGAAAATGTTTCCTTTTATTGAACAAAAACCTACCCTCCCTGTACCATTTACACAACTCAGGACAGGGAGATGCTGGTTGTCAACACTGTTGTGAATAAGAATGTTTGGTACTGAAAGAAACATGGCCAACTTGCTTGCTTATAAATCCATACCCAGAATAGTTTCTCAGAGACATAAGTAAAGGATAGTTCTCTTTGTGTGTTTGTTTTCCTTGTTCATTCTTTCTTTTCCTTTCTTTCTTTTTCTTTCTTACTTTTCCTTTTTTTATAACATTTAAATTACTTGCTGAGGGGCAATACAAATGAGACTTAGATGGACTTCATGAGTCATTGTTTCAGTGGGAAACAAAGCAACTTTGCTTCAAAAAGCAATTTAATTAATTTTTGTTATGTGCTGTGGAAATAAGTTTTTAGAGATGATTCAAAACATGTGTAATGGTCTAAAAATAAGCAAACAGCACAAATTACCATCTGGTTATTTATAATGCAAACATTAAAATAGTAGAAAGATGTTTTAAAATATAATATGATGTAAAGTTTGTGTGTAATATTAAAGAGGCAAAAAAAAAAAAACAGCAAAGTGGAGTCAAAGGTGTGTGTATGCCAAAAGTAAGCAAAAGCAAACATGGTGCCCATGAAAGACAAGGCCTAGTTTTAACAACCCCCTTCTTATCTAAGAGAGGACATACCATCTACTCCAGCCTTTAGGTCTCTCCTCTATGCATCCCAATTTTCTCATCTATAAAATGAGAATGAATCCTGTCATACCAATTTCCGGAGTTGAGAATCAAATGAAAAAGTGGGTATGAAAGCAATTTGTACACTGCAAAATGCTGGACCCATATATGACATTGTTCTACTTACTTAGGAGTGACTCTATTTCTTCAGGGTAGAAAAGTAACACTTTGAGTTATAACTTTTTAAAGCGAAAACACTGCCTCTACTTTCTCACCCTTTATTATTTGGAAATATGGTGAAACAGTGAGGACCTTGAACTTGCTCCTTATCTCTACACAAAAATTGTACCTGCCTATCTTCTGGGATGACAACCCATTTGTCCACCAATACAGAAACCCTGGAGTCCTGTTTAACTCAGCTCTTTCCTCCAGTATCCAGTCCATTGCCTCATCCTTCAAAATATACCCAGAACCCAACCAGCTCCACTCTATGAAATGCCCCTCATCTAAGCCCTTATCATTTCATCACAGATGATGCCACTGGCCACTGGTCTCCTAATGATCTCCCCATCTACACTCTTGGTCCTTCTAATCCAATCTTTTAATTTGTAAGTTTACACTTGGGGCAGGCACTGTGGCCTATCCAACTGTTGCTCTTTCCCTTCCTCCCTCCTACCTGGAACCTTTCGGTGGACTCAGGAAATCTGGCTACTCTTTCCCTCAGCCCCAGAATGACCATGTAACCCACTTCTAACCAGTGGAATTTAAGGTGGTATCTGTTAGAAAGTTTCTGGGGAAGAATATCATCCCTGTTAAAAAGTGAAAGACATGTGAGGCAAGTCCCCACCCACACTACAGGAACATTTGGACATTGTCATATGCTTGGAGCTATGGCCGCCATAGCTGTGGCAGAAATATGGCAACCATGCATATAGCTGGAGAACCACCTGGAGCCCCAATATCATTAACTACTGAATTAACCAATCTTGGAACCGCTTAACTTTGGACACTATTGTTAAATAACAGAGATCAGCAAACCCTTTCTTAAAGGATCAGACAGTAAGTAGTTTAGGCTCTGTGGTCCATCTCTGTCTTACTCAGCTCTGCCCTTGCAGGGCAAGAGCAGCCATAACCATACTTAAGTGAATGGGCATGACTGTGTGCCAATAAAACTTTATTTATGGGCACTGAAGTTGGAATTTCATATAATTTTCAAATATTTCCAGAATGTTCTCCTTTTTTATTTTTTCAATGGTTGAAAAAATAAAAAACATTCTCAGTCAATGGGCTAGATAAATATAGGCAGCAGGCCAAAACTGGCACACAAAAGGCTATAGTTTGTCAATGCTTGATGGGGTAATAAAAAGCCTATCCTTATGTCTCTTATTTTCTTACTTGCAGCCAAGAGTACGCTAACTGATACAATGGCCTCTTTTTCCTTTTCTTACTTTAAATTTTTATTTTGAAATATTGCAAACACTAAAACATACAGAAAATAATATAACAGGCATCTATGTCTCCACTATCCAGATTTAACCAATGTTAATATTTGTCTATATTGCTTCAGATAATTTTTAAATAAATAAAGCTTACCAAATAGCTGAAGGCTAAATCCTGTTCCCTTCCCCTTCCCCTTCCCTTTCCCCTACAGAGGTACCAGATACCCTGAGGCAGGTTTGTACTCTTTCATGCACCTTTGTACTTCCATGTACTGTGTATCCATAAACAACATACCCCAGTATTTTGTATATTTTGAAACTTTACATATATGCACTGCATATAGCTTATTTTCAATTTCTTTCTCCCCTCAACATTATCCATGTTGATACATGTGGAGTTGGTTCATTCACTTTTTCCACTGTGTGAATAAGTCACAATTCATCCAGCTTGCTCCCCAACTAGGAAAAAAGTTGTTTGTTTTTCTATGGTTTCTCTCGTGTCCAAGATTTGCATGAGGATGTTCACTGCAGCAGTTTGTATTGGCAAAACTCTGGAAACTATCAAAGTATCTCAACATTTCTCCCCACTGTTCATGAGGGATCTTTTCTAATAATCGAGGTTTCATCATGTTCCTATCCTGTCCAAAACCTTTCACTGGCTCTCTGTCGCCAAATCTGACCCCTTAATCCTGTGCTTCTGCCTATTCTCTCTGCCCTTGAAGTTCTGCAGCTTTGTTCTAGACAAAATGAGTTCATGTCTATCTCCAGGCCTTGGTGCAAGTTTTTCTTTGACTAAGTATAGTACTCACAAGGCCCTCTGTGTCCTGAGCCTGCCACCTCCCCAGCCCCAGGCCCTCTTACCCTTTCCCACTTTGATATCATACTTTCTGCTCTGTCCTGTGTCTGATGTGCTCTCCTCCCAGCTCCAACTATACTTCCACTGCCTATTGCCAATCCTTTTATTTTCCCCACACAGCTAGGAATCACCTCACCAAAGAAGCCTTTGATGAACTCCCTGACCCTAGGGGAACTGACTCCTATTTGCCTCTAGCACAGCACCTGTGGACATCTATTAGCGGCCTTCTCAAAAGGGAGTGCCCCTACTTACTTGCCTTTTCCCCTCTCTAGTCTGGTAGCTGGTAGCATTCAGACACCATATCCTTCATGCCTTTCTGTAACCCCGCTCCCTCTCAACCACAGATTTGGCATATGGAAGGTACTCACTAAATATTTGATGAAGTCATTTCTGGATGAATGAATAAAGTCTTATCTCTACTGCATTAGCTTCTAGAAAAATGAACTCAATAACTATGCAGACTAGGATGTGACTGGCAAAATTGAACAGAATTGAATCTAACTGACTCTTCCCCATGGATATTTGAAATCAGTAAACACTGCTATTTTATAGCCTCAGAAGTTTCACTTTAGCTTGATTATTCAACCAATTATTGAATTACCCTGTTTTCTTAAAATTCATTTAAATCTATTCTGAAACATGAATAGACTCAATTATCTAATTTTATTTCAGGAAGACTTCTAATGAAAGTATATAAACTTTTAGAGAGAAAAAATTATATCTACTAGGAAATGAATTTATAAAAAGAATGACCAGATACTGACTAGTAACCTAAACCAGGGAGGGATAAAAGAGTTAATATTACCTCTAAAATGTTATAATTGGACCCTTATTCATGAGACTGATTGCACATTAGTAATTTTATTTTCTTTACTTTGAGGAAACCACTTGCTTAGTACTTTAAGCCAAAGCAGAAGTCCTTATGTGGTGTTTCATGGAGTTATGACACTGAATTTCACATGTCTCTTGTGGAAATCAATCTTGCTATCTTACAAACACAACATGAATCTAAAAGCACCTAGTTTGCTGGAGACCAAGAGGAACCATATAGGAAAAAAAAATTAAATATCTTAATTTACCCTCTGGAAACCCCAGAGCTTAAATATTGAAGCTATTTGGGAAAGCAATGTTTTAAATATAGTATATACTTTTTTTATGTTTTAATTTTTATTTTTCCATTACAGTTTACATTCAATATGATTTTGTATTAATTTCAGGTATACAGCAGAGTAGTTGGACAATCATACAGTTTACAAAGTATCTCCCACCCCACCCAGTATTTCCAGCACCCACCTGGCACCATACATAATTACTACAATATAATTGACTATATTCCCCGTGATGTATTTTACATCCCTGTGACTCTTCTGTAACTACCAATTTGTACTTTTTTATCCCTTTATCTTTTTCAGGTAATCCCCCAAACCCCTCCCCTCTGCCAACCATCAGTCTGTTCTCTGCACTTATGAGGCTGTTTCAAGTTTGTTTGTTCATTTTAAATATACTATATATGTCTTAAACAGATAGCACAGAATAGCATTTAACACTCTCTTGAACACTCAACATTATACCCAGTAACTGTGTGATACTGAAGGAGGCCAGCCTGGGAGGTGAAGATGAAAGTGCCACTTGGCTTTTCCATGATTTGCTGTGTGACTCTCAGCAAGCTACTTGCCCTTTCTGGGCCTCAAATGTGCAATGAAGATTGACACTAGACGATTATGAGATATCTGCTGTCCAGCAACGTCAGGTGTTTGTCAAGTTTTCAAGCATATATAATTTTATGTTAGTATTTTACAAAAGGAATATAAGCAGTTCACCCAGTGCTTCCTGGAATTTGGTAGGCTAGAGACATATGGATTACATTAAACACAAATGAAAATTATTAGTCTTATTAAATATTGTCATGGCATATTTTAATGAGGCCAGGTTATGATGAAATAATAAGTAAATTGTGTCTAATTACTGGGTCTTATTTTTAATGCCCAATCTTCTAGATTTTTCTTCCCCCTGATGTGTTCATCTGTTTACTGTAAAACAATAATTTCAACACTCCTGTCACTCTGAGTATGCACTTCTACAAATGTAGACACAATTAATATACTTGTATATCCATAAGGGGATTTGTGCCCATAAACTATGTATGAAAACTATTCTAGAACACATTGCCTAAAAGCTCCTCACACAATGACAAATAACAACTGATTTGGTGGGAAATTCCTCTGTGCATTAAAAGCCTGAAGTACTGCCAGAAGGGGAGAGAATCTATAAAATAATGTGGTTGAGCTAGACTGAATCCACAGGAAATATTATTTAAAAGGCCCTTAACTAGGTGGGCAAAGGATGAGCTTGCTCACCAGATGAAGTTAATAAAAGATCCTTTGACCAAGATTTCCATGACAAAGCTCTGCTAATTTTCTCAAGAAGAATCTGCGTCAGTGGTGAGTCACTGCTCTTTTACAGGCATTATTTAAATGATATGAGATAGGAGAAAAGGCCACAATTTAGATCAATGCGGTCTTTGGATGACAGAGTGTGTGAGTCACGAAATAAAATTAATGCTGAAGCGTGGTTACCATTTTTGCTGTATTTACTCTGCCCTGATAAATTCCGTGTGTATCATATTCAATGAGATATTTCAAGAGAGTTGGTTGCTAGGTTTCAGCCTCACTCACAGTTTTTAATTTTAGAACAGAAAAGAAATCTGGAAAATTTTCAAGATGGCAATATTAAATTTATCATGAGGCAATCAAAGGGCTGAGATGTCTGTATATTGACAGAGGCCACTCTAGTGACATAAAATAAAAATAAAATAAAAGAAAGCCAGAGCTGCGAGGACTTTAGAAATCATTTTAGCCATTCCTCTTACTTTATAGAAGACACTGAGATTCAGAAAGGGAAGTAACTTTTCTAAGATGACACATTTGGTGGCCAGAAGGGACCAGGACACAGAACTTCTGTCTCCTTGACCAATATCTTTCCCCCAAATTGGGCATTCATGATTTATATGTTTAGTCTGTAGACTTAAAGCTTTATAAAATGTTTCTTATTACTGGTAATGGAAAGTAGAAGCAAAGTTAACAAGATGAACTTTTAAAATATTTTTAAAGTTTCTCAGGTTTTTAAATGTTATTAAAATATTTATTATAAAATGTGCCTTAACACCTCACCAAGGAAGATATGCAAATGGAAAATAAACACACAAAAAGCTTAAACTCATATGCCATTAAGGAACTATAAACAAAAACAATGAGATAAACTGTATAAGTATTACAGTGGCTAGAATCCAGGACACTGACAACACCAAATACTGGTGAGGATGTGGAACAACAGGAATTCCATTTCATTGCTGTTGGGAATGCAAAATGGTACAGCAGTTTTGGAAGATAGTTTGGCAGTTTCTTACAAAAGTAAACATACTCTTACCATAAGATCCAGCAATCACTCTCCTTTTATTTATCCAAAGGAGTTGAAAACCATGTCTACACAAAAACCTGCACACAGATGTTTATTTATAGCAGCTTTGTTTATAATTTCTAAAACCTGGAAGCAACCAAGATGCTCTCCAGTAAGGGAATGGATAAACCTACTGTGATGCATCCAGAGAAAAGAATATTATTGGAAGCTAAAAAGAAAAAAGCTCTGAAGCCATGAAAAGATATGAAGAACCCTAAATGCATATTACTAAGTGAAAGAAGCTAATCTGAAACAGCTACATACTGTATGTTTCCAACTATACGACATTCTGAAAAAAAGCAAAGCTATGAGACAGTAAAAAGATCAGTAGTTGTCAGGGTTCAGAAGAAGAAGAGATGAAGAGCACAGAGGAGTTTTAGGCAGTGAAACTATTTTGTATAGTACTGTAATGGTGGATACATGTCATTATACACTTGTCCAAACCCACAGAATATACAACACCCTGAGTGAACCCTAATGTAAACTATAAACTTTGGGAAATGATAATGTATCAATGTTGGTTGATAGGAGAGGCTGGGAGGAAGATTAAGGGGGGTATATGGGAACTCTTTATACTTTACACTCAATTTTTTTGTCAACTTAAAATTCCACTAAAAAAGTCTGTTAAAGAATTTTAAAATGTACAGTGGTTTTCATTTAGTACCTTATACAAGTCAAAGATTTTGAAATACGAAGTTCAACACAGTTCATTGGGCCAGTTTACAAGGGACAGTCTCTTAGATTCTCAGAAAATACACTAAATATCCTTTAGAACATGAAAGATAATGACTTTACCCCAGAGACGCTGTTACTTAGTACAGAGAGATCTCTTTAAGCACCCAAAACAAACCGCATCTTCATAATAAAAAATTAAATATTCAATATATCAATGCTTATTTTGTTAAAATAATTACATTCATTTTAACATGTGATCCAGGTCCAGGAAGCTTGCTCCTATAAAATGTGACAATGAAAACATCTGTTGTTTCTAGTTAGAGGCGTTGTCCTGAAATACCTGTTCCAAGCATCTATGCTAAACCTCTCAGATTGGAGATAATCATAAAGTTATCAGAGGGAGGAAACTGATTATTATTAGTAAAATCAAAGCTAAATAAACAGATAAAAATACAAAAATATCACCTGTTATTATGGAATTAACTACAAATTAAACTTTGAAACCCACTGCATTAACGGAAACACACACTGTCTAGAATGAAAACTATATCTATTTCTGATATATAAAGAACCATGTGTTTGAATGACATATAATACAAATAATATACATTCTGTAGAAAAAATTATGTCAAGGGCAGATATAGGTCCTAATTCTGGAAGTTACTCTGCCACCAGTGTGGAGTGAGTCCTTTGCAGGGCTGCACCTGACCCTCAGGACTCTCCCTCTGTGGCAGGCCCAGCTGCCTCAGGGGCTCAAGGAAACAAAAATCATATACTAATGTCAAACTCAATAGAAAGAATGCTAAAAGGGACATAATATGGAATGGCATTTATTCACGCAACATGTGTACTGGATACCTTTTTTATGCCAGGCACAGAGCAGGGTACTAGGCACTCAAGTGTGAGCAAAACTGGTTGATATTACATCTGCATGGAAATGCATGGGCCACTAGAGCTTGCCGAGGCAGAAACTGGAGTAGGGGTCAGGCTGGTTGAGAATCAAATCATGAAGCTCCCCTGGAACTCTCTTAAACATACAATTAGGCAGTTGGTGTTTTTGAGGAGCCGGCAACCTCTCCAGAGAACTACAGTCATGGGGCTCCAGATTCCAGAGTTTGTCCACATTCCCCAGGGCTCCCTTCCTCCATTTTGAAAGCCAGAGTCCTCAGATCCCACCACTGTGACTTCCTCTTGTACATCCCTCTTCCACTTTTAAGAACCTGTATTAGTATCTTGTGACAGCCATAATGTATTACTACAAACTTCATGGTTTAAAACAATGAAAATCTATTTCACAGTTCTTGAAGTCAGAAGTCTAAAATCAAGGCATTGGCAGGGCTCTGCTATCTCCAGAGGCTGTAGGGGAGGATCTTTCCTTGCCTCTTCCAGCTTCTGCTGGTGCCAGGCATTCCTTGGGTCATGGCTGTATCACTGCAGTTTCTACCTTTCTTCACATAGCCTTCTCCTATGAGTGGGTCTGTTTCAAACTCTCTCCCTCCCTCTTATAAGGATGCATGTGATTGCACTTGGTTATCAGGCATTATCAAATATTATCCCACCAGTATAATTCAGATAAACTCCTTCTCTCAAATTTTTAAATTAATCACATCTTTTCTCATATAAGGCAATATCCAGTCCTTTGCCATATAAGGTAATAGTCATAAGTTCTAGGAATTAGTAAGTGAATATCTTTGGGGTATGATTTTTTCAGCCTACCACAAGATAATCTAGGTATTCTTTCTCTCTTAAGGTCAACTAAATAGCAATCTTCATTCCATCTGCACCTTTAATTCTCCTTTACTAGGTAGGGGAACATATATACAGGTTCTAGGGAGTAAGAGTGAACATATTTGAGGAGTCATTATCCTGCCTACTACACTATATAGCGTAAGTGTCATAGGCTGAAATATGTCCCCACAGAATTCATATGTTAAAATCCTAACCACCGGTACCTCAGAATGTGACTGAACTTGAAGACAAGGTCTATATGGAAGTGATCAAGAGAGGTCATTAAGGTGGGCTCTAATTCAATATGGCTGGTGTCCATATAAGAAGAGGAGATTAGGACACATAGACAAACACAGAGGGATGGCCATGGGAGGACACAGTGAGAACACAGCCATCTGTAAGTCAAGGAGAGAGGCCTCAGGAGAAATCAATCTTGCCAATACCTGGATCTTAGACTTTCAGCCTCCAGAATCATGAAAAAGAAGTTTCCTGTTGTTTCAGCTACGGAGTTTGTGTGTGTTACTTTGTTACGGCAGCTTAAACACACTAAACAAAATAACCAAATCAGGAGAGCTACTCTCCCATCATGTTCACAGGTTCCATCTATATTCAAGGGGAGGGGAATACAAAAGGCTTGTATACCAGGCAGTGGGACTCTTGGGTATATCTTCAAATTCAGCTTACCACAGCTGTAAACCTCACCAGATCCTTTTGCCAAGTCACCTTGAAGGACTGGTTTAACTTCTGCTTGCTCCATTTGACTGATTTTTCTATTCTTTTCTCACTCAATGTTTAATCTTTAAAAAAATCTTTTATTTATTTTTTAAGACTTTTATTTATTTATATTTAGAGGGGAAGGGAGGGAGAAAGAGAGGGAGAGAAACATCAATGTGTGGTTGTCTCTCACACACCCCCTACTGAGGACCTGGCCTGCAACCCATACAAGTGCCGTGACTGGGAATCAAACCAGTGACCCTTTGCTTCGCAGGCCAGCACTCAATCCACTGAGCCACACCAGCCAGGGCTCAATGTTTAATATTAATTCTACTTGGTTCAAGGTGGGTTTGG
>CM052552.1:38635934-38658461 GCA_028533065.1 Trachops cirrhosus | reverse complement strand
TGTTTGTTTAGTTTTTTAGATTCCACCCCTAAGTGAAATGATAGAGTATTTGTCTGTCTCTGATTTAATTTCCTTAGCATAATACCCTCTAGGTCAGTCTGTGTTGTTGCAAATGGCAAGATCCGCTTCTTTTCTGGCTATGTAACTTCCCGGTGCGTTGTGTGCGTGCGCACGCACATCCACTCCTGTACCCATTCATCTGGTGGCGAATGCTGGGGTTGCTTTGACGTTTTGACTTTTGATGGTAAACACACAATGTAATATACATGATGTATTATAGAAATATATACTGGAAACCTATATAATTTTATAAACCAATGTCACTCCAATAAATTTACTTGAAAAAATTATCCTGGAGAGTTTTCACATATTTAAGAATTGACCAGAGTTCACAGTCATGTTCTTTTTCTCTTTTGGATATTTCCATTTTCAAATCCCTAGCACATGGCTTCAAGGCAGTTGTACTTTTAGAGTATAAACTATGTTACTATTTTGAAGCAGAATTTGGATTTATAGAATAAAGCTAGTTGGTGTTGCCAATAACAAAGTAAAATTAAAGCCCGCTGGTAAAAGAACTCATTAAATTGTTCTTCCTATGTATTGAGTTCATCTGGTGCAATTATTAAATAAGCACTCTATATCTTAACTTCATAGACGAGTTAAAATCCTCAACTGCCCTCCCCCAACCAGGTACAGAACATGTCATTCTTCCTTTCTTTTTTTTTCTCCTTTATTTTTATTCTTTACACTATTACAGTTGCCCTCGATTTTTGTCCCCTTCCACTCAGCCCCTGCTGTGCCCTCAGGCCAGCACTACCCAGTCATCAGTGTCCCTGGGTCATGCATGTATATTCTTTGGCTAATCCCTTCACCTTTCTTCCAGTCCCCCCTTTTCCTTTCCCTCTTTTATTGACAGAAAAAGAATTAAAAATTTAAATTCCTTCCCTCTCTCATCCAATCTGGATATATTCCTCATAGAACAGTTTGAGAAATACCAATTTAAACACAATAAAACTATTTAACATAAATTGTTATACCAACCACAAAAGCTTTTCCTCAAACTCTCAGGTACACATCCCAACCACCAATGTCTTATCCATTGAAAAATAAATAAAATAAAATAAAATAAAATAAAATAAAATAAAATAAATAAATAAAATAAAATAAAACCCCTCTTCAAGTGGATCCAGCCTTTGAAAATCCACCCTTGCAACATGGCCTTTAAAAGTGGAAAATCTGTGAAGTCACAATTCACCAACTGCTAGGTCTACAAATATTTGGGAAATTTCCTGCTTTTAAAATGGCTGCCCACCAGTCCGCGCAAAATAACCTCTGCCTCTGCTACTTGCTCATTTCCTTCAGAAATCTGTTTTTTTAGGTTTAAGCTGATACTGAGAACTTTCTCAAAATTTCCAAAGAGCCGAAGGATTTGTCTTGCAGTGCTACCTGTGATGGCGGCCAAAAGACTAGCTTCTCACCGGCCATTTTGTCGCTCCCCGCGGTCCTCCCAACCAAGTCTCCTGCCAGAGTGCTCAGAAAGACCAAGGGCCCAGGAGACACCTCTGTAAAGGGGATACTGTAAGCACTTCACTTTCAGCAAGGGGCAAAATGACTCTATACATCACCCAGGGCCTTTTACCTCAGAGAAGCCTTCTTCTGTCACGGTCCAGTCCCATTGCTTGTCACCGTTTCATAAGGTCCACTGTGAGCAGGGGACCTGGAGTCAGGGGGTTAGAGGAGGGGCTACTATGGGTAGCGTAAAAGCTTTGAAGCTCCTCTTTGGCCCCCACGTCCTCACTGAAATCCCACAAGGATTTAGGACAGAGCTGCTTCTGACTGACTCCTCAAATAAGAAACTGGCAAGGGTCGAAGCTCCCAACGGCAGAAATGAGCCCTTCCGGCTAGGCTGTCAGGTATTGTGGTCCTCTGAGCCCACTTCCGGTGTCAGGATGGAGGCTTCCTCGAAGCCCTTAGTTGGCTGAATCACAACGTCCCAGTTTAATTCTGGCTGCCTGCCCTTCCTGGACCTCCCGGGGTGCTAGCTGAGCAGCACCTTATGAGGACTGTGGAGCCAAAAGGTCTTTTGAGCCCAATTTGGGCTCCACTGTGGAACTAAAGAAGCTCAGATCTCATCCTGTTCAACAGGGCGGCTGTAGCTGGAAGGGAGCCAAAATGTCGTCCGCAATTAAGTATCAAATAAAGTATCAAGTACTGCCGAGTATCTGCAACTCAGCAGCACAGGCTCAGTGGTGTGTGGAACCCCAGATATCAAAGGGAGGGCATCTGCAGGGTGTTCACCTTGACCCATTATCTCATTAAGCATGGGAATCCCAACTGTAAGGCTAGCTTTCTTTAACACTTTCCAATATTTTCAATGTGCTCTGCACTCCTATCTTTTCCTGAAGAGACACCCACCAGAGCTTTGCAGGGTTGCCCTACATTACACCATTTGCAGGATTGCCCTACATTATACCTTTTGATGTATCAAGTCTGTTTCTAAACACTCTTGGGTAAGACAATTCCACAGCCTCCCTCAGCCACTCACTCCAGAACTAAGTAATCCTCACTGTAGAATAGATTTAACTACAAGTTGTTTTCTCAAGACAATTTTGCAACAAGTTAAAAAGACCTTCAACAAACTGAAACTTCTAAAACCAACTTTAATTCTGATCCAGCACTCGGTATGAGATGAACAAGTAAATATTAACTTAACATCATTAATATTAAACTTTATTCATAATAGTGACAACCCTTGCCCCTCAGACAAGGGCCATATGTCATACAAAAGGCCCCAAAACTGTCTATCTCCTACACCAGTGATCTTCAACCTTTTCCATCTCATGGCACAAATAAACTACTAAAATTCAGCGGCACACCAAAACAATATATTTTTTGCCAATCTGACAAAAGTATAGGTATAATTTTTTATTACACAGGTTGGCTATTGCTGTGTTGGCTGTTGTTATTATTTTATTTGACAATCTAAGGGAAAATAAGTCAGTGCCCCTGACTAAATAGTCAGGTACTGCACGTTTTAAAAACTATTGCAGCACACCAGTGTGCCTCTTGCTGTACACCAGGGTACCCTGACACATAGGTTGAAAGCCACTCTCCTATACAATCTTTCTGATTGCAAAATTAGACCACTAAATCATTTCACAATATATGCATATATTAAAACAGCACGTTGTGCACCTTGAATCAGCAATTTTCAACTATTTTCATCTTTTGGCACACATAAACTAATTACTAAAATCCCACAGCACACAAAAATACATTACATTTTTGCTAATACAACAAAAAATTGATATAATTTCAATTCATTCACACTGGATAGCAGTTGTTGTACTGGCTGTTGTCATTCTTTATTTGACAGTCTAAAGGAAAAGAGGTCCGTGCCCCCTGACTAAATAGTAAAGTATTGCATGTTTTAAAAATTCTTGTGGCATACTAGTGTGCCATGGCACACAGGTTGAAAATCCCTGCCCTAAATAGATATAATTTTTATTTGTCAATCACACGGCAAAAAAGTTGGGGGAAGTGGACCACTCTGAGGACTAGTCATTGGATGTATTCTTCTCTCCATACTAAATTTAAAGATCAAATTCTAAATGTTTCTGTAGTTTAAAAAGCAACTCCTAAACTCAGTTTCAGAGAGGACTTGTTTTAAAACATAATGATTCTTCCGCCCCCAAAGTGCATTTTAAAATAGACCATTCAGATTTGTAGCTGTATTACAGCCTTCAGGCACCACTAACTCTAATTATTACATTTAAACGCGTCAGCATAGGATGACATCTGAAATAGCCAGGAAATGATAAAGCAAAAGCTTGTTTAGTGAGGCAGAGATTTATGTAACACTTCCAAAATCCTAAAGCACAATGTTACATAATGAGCATAAAAGCTAGGCCCCATCTTCCCCAACTCTCAATTTCTTCTTGTCTTTCAATCAGTTCTTTCAGTGCCACATTACCTGCAAGGGAGTAGTGATAGCATGTATACATGTAATGCTTGTCATTTGTGGAGTATATCATCAGTATTAATTAACCTTAATTATGTAATTAGTACTGAGTTGTCAAAGACAACATTCAGGAGAGAGGGACTATTAAATTCATTGATTCTAATAATGATTAACCAAGGTTCCTCAGAAACAAGGTTTGATTCACCCCCAAAACCAGAGGTTAGCAGCAGCAAAGCAAAACAGAAAGAGATTGGGGCTTAAGTATAAATCCTGGCCAGTCTTGGAGAATGTAGTTAACATCTCTGTAGCCATGGTGTCCTCTAGACAATGCACCAAATAATAAATAGTTCCTGCCTCCTAGATTTGGGAGGATTCAGTGGGATGATGTCTGCAAAGGGTGTGGCACAGGACCTGGCAGGAAGGATGGCCTGGTCACTGAGGCTGTAATTACCCTCAGGAACCACACTGGAATACTCAACAAGGAAGGGATGTCTTCCAGATGTCCATACCCCTGAAGACAGCAGGCAGGAGTCGAGGACTTTCACCTGAGACTCTCCTGGTCTTTCTCACAGGGGAAAGGCACTCCTGACAAAAGAAAGACAGTCATGAGTAGCCTCTACAGAAAGTCCCAAAATTCCATGGAAATCTCCAAAAGAATTTCCTGGAAGACAAAAACCCAAGTGATGTAAGGTTTTACATCTTTGTGTGGTTATCAAACTGCCAGTTGTTTGGTTACTCCCCAAAGAAAATAAATATTTCCTTTTCGTATTTCTTGAAGGAAAAGAGAACACATGTGCACAAAATCAACATCAAGTCATGACTGGCTTGTAAAGACACCCACACCCTCATCCATCATCAGTTCATTCGGATGCCATTCTGTGGAGTTGTGGTAATACTTCTACTACATCTGAAACACACTGATCAACATGTAATTTTTGTTTTCATTAAAAGTCCCTGATTTTTCTTGGTATGGTATTTAGTGTATTGTAGTCTACCTTAATGTAGTATAGTCTATTTTACTTGTGGGAAAATTCAGTGATAATTGTGTGAAAAGAATTGTAGTGTCATTTTAATTCATTTTGAATTTTTTAAAAAATCAACCAATGAATTCTGGAAGGATCCTTCTTTTATGACTATACACTTTTAAGCTCTATCCATCAAGTAGGAAGTAGATGCTCTCTATTTTTTTACCTACTACTGTCTCCATTAACCCAAGAGTTCATGCCTGAGAAAAGATGTACTTCTAGATGCCAAACCTCTCCTATTGTTGCTCCCTGGCCAAAATATCAGAAACAGAGTCTGGTTTTCTGGTGTTCCAAATGCCCTTTAAGCAAAAAAAAAAAAAAACAAACAAAAAAAAAACAATAAAGTGTGTAAACTGTCTTCTCTCCCATCATGGTGCTGTTTTAGTCCATGTCACCCTCAGCTCTAGCCTGCACTCCTGATTGGAGTAATTGCTATCAACCCCATAAATAGTTCTCCACCCAGCAGCCAGAGTGACCTCTAAAACTACATTTATTGTCACGTAATTACCATGGTGGGAATACTGTTAGCTCCCTCCTACTATTTCTGGCCATTGAGGAAGGCCCAATTCCATTCTCCCATCCCAATTGTAATGACTTCTTCCCTCTCCCCACAACAGAAGATTTGTTTGGGCATTGGAATCCAGAAAAAAAAACTGAACTGATCCTTTATGTGGTCATTAACTAAAAAGAAAAGAATCATCTTAAAATATACTCCCAGAGAACCTAAACACCTACACTTTCTTCTTTCTCTATTCTCAACCAAAAAAGAATAAGTTTAGAACATTGAAATTACTTATGCTCTCTAAACTTCAGAGTATTAGTAAGCCCCTGAAGGGTCTTTTTCTGTAGGGTTTTTTTTCCTGTTCTTTCATTTGGGGCATGTTTTTTTCATCTTCTTATTTTGGCTGCCTCCCTGTGTGTTTTTCTATGTATTTGGTAGGTCTGCTACATCTTCCAGTCTTGGTAGAGTGGCTTTATATAACAGATGTCCTCTGAGGCCCAGTGGCACTGTCTCACTGTTCATCTGAACCAGTTGCTCCAAGGCTGACCTTTGAATGAGTTGAGTGTGCTCTCCTGTTGTAGTTGAGCCTTGATTGCTGTTGGCAATTAGTTGGTGGGATTGTCCATCAGGCTGACCGGCTGTGAGGACTGACCATGACTACAGTGAACAAGCTGTTGTGCAGTGGCTGACCCCTTAGAGTTGGATTCACTTTAGCGGGACTCTGGTACCTGCACAGCCTATCCATTGGGTATATCATTTCTAGTGTTAATTGGGTGGTGCTCTGGTGTGGTCTGAGGCTGGCCACCAGGTGTGTTGGTCCTGGGGCATGCAAGTCTACTATACAGGTCAATGTCAGCTACTTCCTGTGTCTGGCCTCAGAGCCACCTAGTAAGAACTGCAAAGTGATCTGCATTTGGTAGCTGCCTGCACTGCGCTCAGAGGCAACAGGGAGAAGCTATGTTGTGAACTGAAGCTGACTGCCACTAGTGCCAGTCTTGAGGCCAATTAGCATGAGGTACAGGGCACACCCAGCCAAGCCACTTCTTGTTTGGGGTTTGTGGATGTGTCAGAGATATTAGGAAAGTTCACAGCATGCGAGTACAGGCTGGCCACTTATGTGGATCAGCTTCCAAAAGGCACATGGATTGGATGGGGCAGGGTCTCAAGAATCACCAGAGTGGGAAGAGAGCAGTGTTAACCAGGTTAATGTAACTGCTACTTCCTAGTTGAGGACACTGAAACTCACTGAATTTTGCAGGAAGGATTGTCCAGAATCTGAAGGCTAGAGTGAAGTCATGCTCAGATGAGAAGCCCTCGCTACTCCCACTTTATCCTACCCACATGTATTTTGTCTCCACAAAAAAATATTACTATGAAACAAAGCATGAACAGATTTGTAAAGCTCTTCCTAAATCTCCAACAAATAGAAAAATAGACTTTAAAGCATATCAATCATTACATTAAATAAAAATAGTGTAAAAACCTTAATTAAAAGGTAAGTATCGTCAAACTGGAGAAATAAACGAAGGCTGAACTCTACTCATGTCTACAGGAAATGCATTTAAATATAAAAATGAAAGAGATTAAAAGTAAAAGGGTGGAAAATTAGATTCCATGCAGATCCTAATCATAAGAATGAGAAGCAGTTATATTAATATTAGACAAAGTAGAGTGCAGAGCAATAATATTACCAGTGATAAAGAGTAACATTTCATAATAAAAATAATCAATTCAAGAAGACATTACAAAAAACCATTCCACTTATAATTGCATTAAAACAAATAAAATAATTAGAAATAAACATAACCAAGGAGGTCTCCTTTCCCCATAACTTACCTTAGACATCCATTCCATCTGCCTGATCCTGAGTTACATCCTTCATAATAAACTATTAATATAGTTTTTTTTTTAAAGAAAGAACAGAAGTAGATGTTTCTGGGGCAACTGTAGCAGGGAGCACTCAGGTTCAAGTTGACCACAGAGTTCCCTGGCTCTGTGCCATTGAAATAATCTTTTCCTCTTATTAGAATCTAAACAGTCTCTTCCATAAGTACGTGGTGTGTTTGTGCCTATGAATAGCCAGGTGGTTAGGGTTCCTACTTCCTAAACTGTAAGCAGGTCTCCAATAAGTTCTTGGTAAGGAAATAAATATACTAAGTATAAGAATCCTTCTATACAAACAGGGTATTCTAGTCAGTTTCAGTTAGAGGTCCCTATCCTTGGCCTGGACACCCCCCTCCAGTGTAGACCTCTAGGCTAGACTATGGCAATGGTTTTTAACTTTCCTGGCTTCCTCTGGTCTCTTCAGCCATCAAAACAAAAGGTGGGATGTTTCACTTTGTCAGACAAATAATGGACTTGATATCAGATGTTAGTTCCTCTTTGCCTCCTCAATCTAACCCAGGTCCTCCTTTCCAGCTTTATGTCTCCTGTGTCCTGTAATTGTATCACCTCCATGCTAGCCATGCCATATTTCTCAGTTGCCCAAGGTTTCTCCACACAGATCCTCTTCCATGCCTCTCTTGGTTGGGTTCAGAGTTCTGTCCACAACTGTCTGGCAGAGGGCAGGGGCCATCAGGATTTTTTCAGCATCAAGCCCAAGTGTGATGGGGGATCAGGATAAGGCAGGGTGTGGGGGCAGAATTTAATTTTGTGATTTGATACTATCACAAGTCGGATAAATTTCTCCTCTGAGCTGCCTCAACATCCCACTTTTTATATTTTCAAATAGTTCATACAGTTTTGCATGACCCTAAGAGTGTCTCCTTAAATTGTGTGCCCTAGGCATGTCAGTCAATTTTCTATCTATGTGAGAGCTCAGGTAAGTTGGGCCATCCCAGACCCTTTTCATTATTTTAAGCAGGTTGTTACTGCCCTAGACTGACTTCACCACACAAAAGAAAGAGCCCTGGACCCCACTCCTTTCTATTATGAAATAGTTACTACTGCCCAAGCAGTGCTGGGGCATTTGAAACCAAAACCACAGAGAATCTTAAGATGTTTTTATAGGAGAGAATATCTTTACCTTTTAAAGACTGTGGGCAAGGCTTTTTTTTTTTTTTTTGTCCTCTGGTCCTTTTTCTTTCCAGCATTTGTGTAATTTGTGGCTTTAGTTGTCTTGGAAAGAAAATGCCACTTTACCATGACAACTGTAACAGTTTAAGGGGCACAGCTTGGCTCAGGTTGTGAAGTTTCAAAAACATGAAATGTGTAGGGCTTTAATGTTCCTCCTTTAAAAAAATCAATCAAATGTTCTTCTCCCCAGAAAAGCCACCTGAGTATTCTCCATGATTTCTGTGCTATTTGTCATGAAAAGCTAACAGGCCTCAATAAGGAATACATGAGGACTAAAATCAAAGAAAATTGTAGTAAAAATTTTATTTCAAAGAGGTTTATAGAATAAAAAAAACAAATAAATGGAGATGTACTTTGTACCTGTTCTAAACCTAATGTGTATAGATTCTTTTTTTTTCATACATTTCATCTGATTGTCATTTTACCTCTTTTTACAGAAAAGAGAGAGACCCAGAAAAGCTAAATAACTAGTTAAACTGGCATTCAAACTCCGGGTGGATCGGATCCACCCAGCCTATCACAATATTGTTTATTCAAGCAGTTCAGTCATCTAATTATTGTAATTAGTCAACAACTGAGGGTTCAGAATTACCTTTTTTCAAAACATAGAAAACAAACAGTTCTTGTTTTTTTTTTAAATGTTTTGATTCAGTTACCTGCCTCAATGTCAATATACCTTGCAAATAGCTATAGTTCCTTCTGATCTGGTTCAATCTGCCCTGGGTCAGACCAGAAATTATGAGGGTGGGCAATGGTAGGAAATTTCTGCTTCAACCCACTAAGATGACCATCAAAATGACAGATACTAAGAACTATTGTTGAAGATGTGCTGTAATTGGACACTTCATACACTGCTGGTGGGAATGTGAAGTGGTGCAGCCACGTTGGAAAACAGTCTGGCAGTTCCTGGAAAGGTTAAGCATAATTACCATAAGACCCAGAAACTTCACCCCTAGGTGTATGCCCAAGAGAATTTAAAATATATGTCCATACTGGTATAGGAATGTCATATAGCATTATTCATAAAAGCCAAAAATTGTAAAAAACACAAATGTCAATCAACTGATGCGTATATAAATGAAATAGGGTATATACATACAATGGAACATTATTCAACCATAGAAATGAACAAAGTACTAATTGATGCTACAGTATGGATGAAGCTTGAAAACATGCTAAGTGAAATAAACTGGTTACAAAAAGGCGCATACTATATAATTCCACTTATATAAAGTACCTAGGCTAATCAAATTCATGCAAAGAAAGTAAAATAGTGAGCTAGTTGCCAGAGGCTAGAGCACAGGTGGCAAACACAAGGGCTGTGGGCCAAATCTGGCCCTCTACCTCGTTTTATCTGGCCTGGCACCTTGTTTCTACCCAGCATCAGCACCGAGCTCCTTGCCTCTAGTTAAGGAGTAGTTACAATTATACAGTCCTAAAATTACATTCAGCCCTTTGAAGGCAGCCACAAAGCTGATGTGGCCCCTGGTGAAAAGGAGTCGGACACCCCTGGGCTAGAGGAAGGGAGAAATGGAAAATTGCCATTTATGAATGTGAATATAGAGTTTCAGTTTTGCAAGGTGCAAAGAGTTTCTGGTGCACCTTGCAGACTCTGCTGCCACCCCAGAGCTTCCGGCACCTAGCTATGGTCAACCCCACTGTGTTCCCCCATGGTGTTCTTCGACATCACTGTCCACATTGAGCTCTTGGGCTGCATCTCCTTCAAGCTGATTGCAGACAAATTTCCAAAGACAGCAGAAACAGTTCCTGCTTTGAGCACTGGGGAGAAAGAATTTGGTTATAAAGGTTCTTGCTTTCACAGAATTATTCCAGGACTTATGTGCCAGGGTGGTGACTTCACACGCCACAATGGCACAGGCAGCAAGTCCATCTATGGGGAGAAATTTGATGATGAGAATTTCACCCTGAAGCACACAGGTCCTGACATCTTGTCCAAGGCAAATGCTGGACCCACACAAACAGTTCAATCACCATTACTGACTGTGGAGAAGTCTAATAAATTTGACTTGTGTTTTATCTTAACCACCAGACCATTCCTTCTGTAGCTCAGGAGAACACCTCTTTACCCCCATCTGTTTGGAATGTTCTATACTCTTAGTGCTCTTGCTGCAGTTCATTTGGTCCCATATTTTCCTTACCCCTTCCAAGGCTAGCTGGATTGCAGAGTTATGTTTATGATTATAGAATAAAAACTAAACAAAAAAAGAGTTCTGGAGATCAGTTGCACAGCAATGTGAATGTACTAAACATGACTGAACTGTACATTTAATAATAGTTAAGATAGTAAATTTTATGTTATGTGCATTCAACCACAAGAAAATATAATTTTGTTTATAGTGAAATGTCCAAAATAGGTCAATGCATGGAGACAGAAAGTAGATTAATGATTACCAGGAGCTAGAGAAAGGGAAAATACATAATGCTTGCTAATGGTAAAGATTGCTAATTCTAGAATTACATAATGGTGATGTTTGCACAAGCTTGTGAATACACTGAAAAAGTTTCTGAATTATACTCTCCTGAAGGATAAATTTTATGATATGTAAATTATATATTAATTAAAATTTTGATATGAGAAAATAAGAGTCTATGAGTAGGAGCTGGTGTGTATGGCAGACATGAAAATGATAGGAAGGACAGGAAAAATTATAATTATGAGAAACCATGCAAAGGCAATACACTGATCTGCCCAGCCACAACATATCATTGTATTGTAGATGCAGATAATCACATGCAATAGTTGGTTCAAACTAAGGGTGGGTTTCATAGCTGGAGATCAAATATTTGAATAAAAATATATACATGTCCCGTCCTGGCTGGTGTGGCTCAAGAGACTGAGTGCCCACATGTGAACCAAAGGGCCACCAGTTCGATTCCAAGGCAGAGCACATGCCTGGGTTGCAGACCAGGTCTCCAGTGGAGGGCACATGAGAGGCAACCACACATTGATGTTCCTCTCCCTCTCTTTCTCCTTCCCTTCCTCACTCTCTGAAAGTAAATAACTCTTTAAAAATACATACATGTCCTTACGATTATTTTTAGTGTGACATGAAATTACCCTAAAACACAATTTATAATTGTAGAGAGCAGTGTCAATAAAATGACACTGGTCAAGTCAAGATAGCACAAAGTGTATAAAACAAAGTGGAGTCACTCATGTCAACCAAGATGGCTGCCAGTCAGCCATGACATTTTGGTTCAAGAGGGAAACTACCTTAGTCAGAGTAGATAAAACTGGCAAGGAGATACACCTAAGACATCTGTACACATGGTCAGAGCAGTCACGTCTGGCAAGCAGAACAGCCATGTACCACCCATAGGCTCCTGAGCAAATTCCCCACTTGCCATCAGTGGTGCCAAGACTTATCAAGAGACTCAGAAGGGTGGAGTACACCACTTTCAAGGTATAACTGAGCCAGGCTCCAGAACACTGCTAACACAACTGAGGTCCACACACCAGAGTGCTACTCCATGCCACGCAGATCTCCTTTGTCATCGGCTGGAATAAAGAACTCGAGTCCATTATTCCCCATTGATAGCTATGTGAGTATACTTGTTATATTACTCTTAAGAGTGTGAGTAGGATATTAAGGTATATTGAAGCTCTACTTTGAGTGAACCTACATTCAATAAAAGCTGACTGAGTAGAATAGTTACTGTGTGAGACTCTTGTCTATTCCTTGGTGCTGGGCTGCTCAGCAGGAAACTAGTGGAGCAGTTGCCAGGCTGACTTACAGGAAAGACTATCAGGAACATATGCTTGCAACAGTAACAAGTCATAATAGCTACCTAGAGAATACAAAGTAATAATTATAACATGAATATACGGTAGCACTCTATTTGAATACAATCTAAAGGTAATTATATATCCTAACCCCACCGCTTTTGAATAAGACCCACCTCATTCTCACTATTGCTGTTGGATAATAGAAATCTCTGTGGACAATTAATGGGATGTTAAGGTAAAATAACAATACATATCATTTAGTTAAGATATTTTAAGTAATCTGGTTCTTACCAGATTTGTTAGAAGCGTATCAAAACTCTCGATTTAGCAGTTTATGACACATTTTCCTGGCTTCTACACTGGGCAAGGAATTGTCACAAATCTTTTAAAATGAATAAAAGTGAGGAAATTCTTGGAAACTATACTGAACCTTCAACTCTGCAAGGAACCGTTGGTACTCATGGCACATTAAAGTTAATGCTCGTCAAGGTGTAGCTACTTATCACCAAAAGGTGCTGCCCATCCTGAATCCAGCAGGGAAGCCTCTTCTCAGATTCAACTTGCAAGGTTGAATTTTCTTCTTTTCTTTTTTGAGGGAAGTTATTATTTTCTTAGCACTGAAGAAAATGGCCAAGGTGAATGCATACAGAGCTAAGCTAGAGTCATGCTAGATACACTATCAAACTTAGGTGGACCATGAAACAGAATAGACAGTAAGAGGGAGACTCGGGCTTATTTGGGATCATAGGATACAATAAAAGTGATAGCACAAAGTATGATAAAAGGATAGATTATTTAGTAGGTGGTCTTGGAAAAATTATCTCATTCTGGGCAGAAAAATCAAACTAGGTTCTCATCTAACAGCCTGTATGAAGGTGGTTTCCAGATGGTTTCAAAAACAATTATGGAAGGAAAATATAACATCAAAAACAAATGTAAAAATATTTTTTGTCTTGGAGTAGTACGGAAGAATTTCTTAAATAAAACTCTAAAATCAAATATATAAGGTGAAACTTAATTAATTTGATTATATTAAAATTAAGGATTTCTGTTTAATGAAAGACACCATGGACAAAATTAAAAACAGATGGTAGAATGGGAAAAATACTTTTGATATCTAAAACCAAAAAAGACTAATATTGTAAAGGCATCACAAAAAAGACAGGAAGCCTAATAGAAAAATATGCAAAGGATAGAGGAACAGGACATTTATAAAAGAAGAAACCTAAAGAGCAAACATATAAGAAGATGCCCAACTCATTAATTAATGAAAATTAAAATATCTATGTGATATCACCTTACATCTGGTGGCATGGAAAATTAGAAAGCTAAAGATTACCAAGTGTTGACAGAGCTGAAATATTATAAGAATCTTCATACTTTGCTTTGGGGGCATAGACAGGGCCAGCCATTTGGAGAACAGTCAAGCAACATACAGTTAAATTAAGTGTACACTGTGGCCCAGCAAATTTGCTTGTGTGTGTGTCTGTGTGCATGGAGAAAAGGTTAGGAAAAGGAAGTAAAGAAAACTCTGTAACTAGAGTAAGGATTTGGGAGTCCCAGGTATCAATGTTGAAGAAAATACATCTTGCTTCTCTGTTTTGTAGCTAACCATTGGATGACTCATTCTTTTTATTTTTCATTTTGAGATTTTTTTTGTTACTGTTCAATTACAGTTGTCCCCATTTCTCCCCATTACTGTCCCCACCCCTACCTCCCATGTTCATTTCCCCCCACCCATTGTTTTTGTCCATGGGTCCTTTAAACATGTTCCTTGACTTGATCCTTCTCCTTCCTTCTCCTCTTTTCCACTCCCCTCTAATCACTGTCAATTTGTTCTTTATTGCCATGGGATGATTCATTATGATAGCAAGTCAGGCAAGCCTTGGAAAACAATATGGTGGCATATGTGTTGTTGACCTTTAAACAAATAGCTAGATATTTCTGCAGCAACATTGGGTTTATTTGGAAATAACGAAGAATTGCAATTCAGGACGTGCAGTGTAATGGTGAACCATGCTAAAGTCCTGAGAAACAAAAGAGAGTAAACTGTGTTTGTAGGAGGAGAAGACGAAGTCAGGAGAGCTGTGATAAACAGAGTTGTTCCTGTTTTGCTTCTCCATCAACATAAAGTGTAAGAATGCTCCTAAAGACTCTCCAAACTCCAATTTAAGGAGGCTTCTATCCATTAAGCTTCCGAGTGACTAAACTCTGACACAGTCATCTCATTCTTGATCATAATCTCCAAAGGGAGGAAGAAACTAGGCATAAAGTTACTTATTATAGTTTTATATACTATATGAATGATTCCAGGAATTAATAAAATATAGTAAAATGAATATATAAAATAAATAGATGAAGTTATGAAGATTTTAATAAATAAGGGAAATAAAAAGTTTGTTTCATTCAATATTGTATTCAGGGAATTTTCAGAAAGCAGTCAAAACTAATTTAAAAGTTTATGTCATTTCTCATACTGAATCTTCTACTTTGACATAAGAGAAACAAGAGTTAATGGACATGTTGGTTAGAGACAAGACATATTTTTAGCGATTTTTTTATTATTTAACATTATTATTTATGGTCAATAAGTGTCCTAATCAGCATTAACTCAGTGATGTAGTTTCCAATATTTTGAATGAAATTTAACCAAAATATTTGTAAATGCTTGATTAGTATGCAGATGATTCTTTTCAATCTTGTTATGCTTTAAACAAATCATATATTTGGGCACTGCTTGCCTGCCAAATGAGTCCAAATTTTTTAAACAAATCTAAATGTACATTATGTATATCTATATCTATTAGCAACTGAAAAGCAAAAGCTTTACCTCTATCCATAAATGTATGGTCTCATGTCATTTACTGAATATTTATGAAGCTGAGACCCTTTCTACTCCATTAATTTATTCATATTCATACAAATTAACCTGGCTATTTAAATGATCAATTCAGTTCAATTCTATAAACATATACTGGCTATCTACTGTACACAAAGTGGCATATTTATCAGGAATATTTCATTAGAAATATTTCTTTTTTGGTAAGATTTTTTAAAAATCTTTTTAATTGTTATTTTTTTACAGTTGTCTCAATTTTTCCCCCTTTGCCCTCTTCTACCCAGCCCATCAATAAATGAGTGGATCAAAAAACTGGTTCATTTACACAATGGAATACTATGCAGCAGAAAGAAAGATGGAGCTCCTACCCTTCGTGGCAGCATGGATGGAACTGGAGAGCATTATGCTAAGTGAAATAAGCCAGTTGGTGAAAGACATATACCATATGATCTCACCTATAAGTGCAATCTAATGAACAAAATAAACTAATGAACAAAATCATCAGAAATATTTCAGCAGCAATTTTTCAAAGCTATTTCTTCAGAGAAATACATGGCTTGTTAACATTAAATTGCTACTTTACATATAATGGTATTTAGTTTGGGTGAGTTGATATTTGCATATTAATCAAATGAAATGTACCATTGTTCAACAATTTCCCTCATATCTGGTTTATAATTTTAAAAAATTCTAGTTTTAAATTGGAGGGTACATCATTTTTCCAGATGCTGTGTTGTTTTTCTGTCCACATTCCCAACTTCCTTTAGAATTCACTCATTTAACTCCTTAATTGACACCCCCATCCATTTTATCCAGCACTGATTTTTGCTTATCTTTAACTCCTTTTAATATTGACCCTCAGTCACATGTATGTTTACATTTCATTATCTATTTATGATTATAAATCTTCTCTAAGACTTACTTCTCCAGTCTGATGGTAATTTTGCAAGAAAGAGAGACCAAACCTGCTCTTTTAATTATTTATTTATTTTACTTTTGGGCATGCCATGAGAACATAAAAAGTAAACGTGGATTGATTGCTTGATAATGCTGCAGTACCATCTCCAAAAAAATTGTAAGAAACCGATATACATATTAACTCCTTAAAATTTGGGAATAGCTATAATCAGTCATTCAAAAATGAAGTCAAGTGTGCCCTGGTTGGTGTAGCTCAGTGGATTGAGCATGGGCTATGAACCAAATGGTTGCCAGTTAGATTCCCATCAGGGCATATGCCTGAGTTGTGGGCCAGGTCCCCAGTGTGGGCCATGTGAGAGGCAACCACACATTGATATTTCTCTCCTTGTCTTTCTACCTCTCTTCCCCTTTCTCTAAAAATAAATAAATATAATCTTTAAAAAATGAAGTCAAGTCTCAGAAATCCTAGCAGGGTAGAGGAGTTATCCTAAAATATTTAAAAATTGAGTTTAAAGGACGTCTTAAAGGACAGGCACTTTCCTTATTTCTATGTTTACCAGCAACACACATAAATGTGGGAAAATTATTACCAGGAGACTGCACCAACAAAGAGATAGAAATTAAATGTAAACAGGATGTTACTTACTTGGAGATGGATAATTTTTAATTTGCTTTAGAACTGGTACTTTTTCGTTGTATTCACATACGTCTCCTCCCTACCCACTACCTCAAATTCACACACACACATTACTTAGAAAAGCTCATCCTGAGAGCTACCAAACATTAAACTTCAGTCTTTTTTGGTATAATTTATCATAAATTCAGAATGTCTAAATTAAAAATTTGTAATGTTTGACTGTGGGGGAAACTCATGGGCAGTCAAGAAAAAATAATCTCCTGGGAAGCTTAACTAAGAATTTCTCCCCTGAAGAAAAACAACCAAGCCCCGTATCTAATGTCAGCCACAGGGAAAAGCTTCAGAACCAGGAAGAAGGATTTACAAATTCTTAAAATTGCCCTCTGTTTATACTTTAATTTTGAAGATTCAACAATTCCTTTAAATTATGCTTAATGTCTTAACCACAGTGGTTCCATATTGAAAGCATTAAGTGGAATAGCTTCTGGCTGGAAAATGCAAACAAGTTTCAGTTATTTCAATCACTAAGAACCAGAGAATAAATCCCACCCTGCCTGGCAAACAAGCAATTAGTTTCTAGGATTTGTGTACTAGTTGAAAATAGTTGATGAACTTGCTAATATTCACTGCCTGTTAAGGAATTAGCTGATTTCCAGTTCCACAGATACATTATGAAATGTGGAAACTCTCACTGAGGTTGTTTCTACACATCTGGATCCCACGAGTAAAAGAAAAAATAATGGTCTACAAGACATACACAGAGAACACTCAATGGTAACCAGCATCTTGAAAGCCCCATGCAAATAAACAATAGGGCTCTTCAAAACAGTGTCTTAACAAAAATGTTCAAGTCTTTGGGGGCTGATTTTTTAAAATCTCATGGCTGTATATTTCATGGGATGCAATAAGCTTCACCTTATAGGATGCTTAGTTTTTTCCTTTGCTTATATGAATTCACTATTTATTCACACCTAATACTTGAAAATGAGTTAATCTGCAACATTGGACTAGAGGACTGTGTAATGTTCAGCGTCGAGCAAAAGAGTGGGAAATGATTCCCCTTGAATGATTTAAAATTGTATATTTCCTTACCAATGTGGCAAAATAAGCTCTCATTTAGATGACCTTCTTGGATAATGTTACATACTGGTTAGTTGTTGAACATCCACCTATCTCTTTTCAACCCTAATTATTTGTTTATTTGAACTAATCTTAGCTATGGTTAGTGGTAAAATGTGAAGGGCTAATTTCAGCAGATGTTCAGCTGAGAGCTGGGCAGGAAACCTTGTGTAGGATGAGACGGAAAGGATCATAGATAAATTGGCATCAGCTTCCAAGGAGTGAAAGCAGAATTAAACCAGACACAGGCCAGGATCTGGTCCTGGGAACTGAGAAAGAAAGATGTTACACAGGGGATTAAAACACAGATGGAGAAGATGATGATGCAGGGAGGTAAGAACTGAGGCCAAGGAGCAAGGGGACACTAAAACAATGACCAAGATAGTCTGAGAAAAGGGTCAGACCAAGCTTGTTGGTTAATAGATAACTTTCATGAGAATAAGGTACAGGAAGTAGGATGTGTGTACTATTTTCCTGCTAATTATTGCTACCTAAACACTATCAATCTGTATTTTGGAAATGTATCTCCTGGATCACAAAAACAATTTGAGAAGAGAATGGGCAAGTTTGAATGTACTTCCATCTGCCTGTGTTATAGAACAGAAAGAGTCCGCCAGGCTCCAGTAGAGCCCAAACACTAAACACCAAGTATTGCAGTGGAGAAATATTGGCTGTTTTATTATGAAAGGTGCCACCCAGGAGAACGGGAAACAAAAGCCTAAACTCCCTGATGACATGTAGGTTACAGATTATATAGGTCAAAATCACAAGACACCATGGATTAAGGGATTGAGGTCATGCTGGGAGCTGACAGATCAAGGTGAGGAAAGGGTAATAAATCATTTCTTCATGTCTTAAAGACAGCTCTGAGGTTTTTTCTGTAGTCCCTCTGTCCAGTTTCATGGCAAAATAACCAAGGAGTTGTTCCACCTTAGGGTTCAGGAACTGAAACATAACTCCAGTCAAGATGTTATCTCTGACCTGCCAGAGGTCTAGGCTATATGACCTTTAATCAAGTCCTTTTTAGTCAAGTCCAAGATACTGTCTTCTGCTGCCTCAGGGGTTGTTGATTAAGGGGTGGGGGAAGGTTAGGTATCTGAAGGGTATGATGAGAGAGAGATAGGATTTCTAGAGCTAGGATTTAAAGCTAAATTTAATCAAAGCTATAAGGACCCTCGGTTTCATCTACACAGCTGGACAAATATCACCTACTGCCTATGAATCAGGGTCCTCTAAGCATTCATTTCCTTGCTCTTCTATGGAACAGCTCAAAAAGGACATTTGTCCCTTTGTTCATTTCAAAATAGATTAATCTACATCTGAGAGATGTATTTATCAAATAGGCACAGATGATCCATCCGCTGATTCATGAGTTATTAAGTTAGTTAGGACCAAATAAATACAGGGAGCATTCAAATGAAGGTGACCTTTTTGTGCAAAAAGGTCCCTGCCAATTAAAACTTGTGAAAGTTGTCTTTGTCTCCTTATGGAATAGCAAGGTTGTTAAATAGGTGCTAGTTGATTACATTGAACTTCTTTTTTAATTTATTTTTATTGTTGTTCAAGTATAGTTGTCTCCATGAACTTTAAATTGAGTATTCAAAATATTTACGCAATATATCTTCAAACTAAATTGAAATTTTCAAAAGATATATTTAAATTACACTCTCATTGTAAATTAGAGGACATGAATAAAATGTTATTTTTGCTGGATAGTAAAGGATCTTTTCAAGTAGTAATTTCAAAGTGCTTAACTTTACACCAGACAGAGCTAATTTATTGTTTTTACATCTTATATTTAGCTATTTTGTCCATTTTAAATAATTTTTGTACATGGGGACAAATTGTAATCTACTTTCATTCTTTTGCATGTGGTTTTCCAATTTTCCAAGCATCATTTGTTGAAGAGGGTTTCTTTTCTCCATTGTATGTTTTTTGGCTCCTTTGTCAAAAATTATTTGCCCAGCCCTAGCTGGTGTGGCTCAGTGGATTGAGAACCAGCCTGTGAACCAAAGGGTTGCTGTACTGATTCCCAGTCTAGGGTACATGCCTGGGTTGCAGGCCAGCTCCCCAGTAGGGGGTGTGCGAGAAGCAACCATACATTAATGTTTCTCTCCCTCTCTTCCTCCCTTCCCCTCTGCCTAAAATAAATTAATTAAATTTAAAAAATTGTTTGCCCATATACATGTGGTTTTCTTTCTGGGCTCTCAATTCTGTTCCATTGTTCTATGTGTCTGTTTTTCTGCCAATACCATGCTGTTTTGATTATCACAGATCTGTAATACAATTTGAAGTCAGGTAGTACACTGCTTTCCTATATACTAACAGTGAAGTTTCAGAAAAAGAAATGAAAAGAAAAACAATTCCTTTTGCAATTGAAACAAAAAGAATAAAACACTTAGGAATAAACTTAATAAAGGATGTGAAGGACCTGTATACTGAAAACTACAAAGCTTTATTAAAACACATTGAAAAAGATACAATGGAATGGAAAGATATTTTCTGTTCATGGATTGGAAGAATCAACATAGTTAAAATGGCCATATTACCCAAAGCAATATACAGATTTAATGCAATCCTCCTCAAAATCCCAATGTCAGTTTAAAGGAAGTAGAACAAAAATTCATCATCATCAGATATATAGAACTACAAAAGACCTGAAATAGCCATAGCAATTCTGAAATGAAAGAAGAAAGCTGGAGGTGTCATACTACCTGACTTAAAATTGTACTACAGAGCTATGATAATCAAAACAGCATGGTATTAGAAAACTTTATTACTTATTGTTACAGTCAAAATTTCTAACAGTGTCATTCTACACTTGACTATTTTGCAGAGCAGTAGCCAGGTTCTAGAAAAAAAATATTCAATTTTGACCCCCCATCTTGAAGCAGAGGGAAGAACCATTAACACACTATAAATTTTAAACCATAAATGCTTAGGGAGAAGGATGAAGAAATATGCCTTTAATTTATTTGGGGAGGGTATTTTTTCCTTTTTTATTTTAATTATTGTTCAAGTACAATTTTATATCTTTTACTCCCATCCCAGCCCTCCTCCTCTCCCTCCATTTCGACCCCACCCCTAGCATTTCTCCATGTGTCCTTTATACTTGTTCCTGTAAACCCTTCCCATTTTCCCCTGAAATTCCCCTGAAATTCCCAGCCCTTTCCCCTCTGAATACTGTCAGCTGGTTACCTATTTCAGTGTCTTTGGTTACATTTTCCTTGTTTCTTTGTTTTGTTGTTTTGGTTCGTGTTAAAGGTCAGATCATATGTTATTTCTCTTTCACTGCCAGGCTTATTTCGCTTAGCATAATGCTTTCCAGTTCCATGCATGCTGCCGCAAAGGGTGGGAGATACTTCTTTCTTTCTGCTGAGGAGTATTCCATTGTGTAGATGTACCATAGTTTTTTGATCCATTCATTTACTGATGGACACCTAGGTTGCTTCCAACACTTGGCTATTGTAAATTGTGCTGCTATGAACATTGGGGTGCATAGGTTCTTTTGGAATGGAGTTACAGGGTTCTTAGGATATAATCCTAGCAGTGGAATTCCCAGGTCAAAAGGCAGATCCATTTTCAGTTTTATGTGGAAATTCCATACTGATTTCCATAATGGTTGTACCAGTTTGCAATCCCACCAACAGTGCAGTAGGGTCCCTTTTTGTCCACAACCTCTCCAATGTTTTGTTGTTTGTTGCTTTGTTTATGATGGCAATTCTGCCTGGTGTGAAGTGGTATATCATTGTGGTTTTAATTTGCATCTCTCTGATAGCTAGCGATATTGAGCATCTTTTCATGTGTCTCTGGATCCTCTGTATGTCCTCCTTGGACAAGTGTCTGTTCAAGTCCTTTGCCCATTTTTTAATTGGGTTGCTTGTCTTCTTCGAGTGGAGTTTTCTAAGTTCTTTATATATTTTGGAGATTAAACCGTTGTATGAGGTATACTGGCAGATATGTTTTCCTAAACACTTGGTTCTCATTTTATTTTAATACTATTTTTTTCACATTCACATAACTTTTATTACAGATACTGTTATAATTCTTCTATTGTATCACTAGGTATTATTGTGTGGGTTTTTTTGTTTTTTTTTTTAATTTTAGTCATTATTCAGTACAGTTTCTATCCATTATGCCCATTCCAGCCCACCCACCCATCCCTCCCCGCTTCCCTCCCTAGTTTTTGTCCATGTGTCCTCTATATTTTCTCCTGTAAACCATTCCATTCTCCCTTGAAATTGCCCTGAAATTCCCTCCCCTCTCCCATCTGGTCACTGACAACCTCTCCTCTATTTCAGTGTCTTTGGTTATATTTTGTTTGCTTCTTTGTTTTGTTGTTTAGGTTCCTTTTAAAGGCGAGATCATATGGTATTTGTCTTTCATTGCCTGGCTTATGTCTCTTAGAATAATGCTTTCCACCTCCATCCATGCTGTTGCAAAGGGGATGAATTCCTTCTTTCTTTCACCTGCATAGAATTCCACTGTGTAAATGTACCATAGTTTTTTGATCCATTCATTTACTGATGGGCACCTGGGTTATTTCCAGCACTTAGCTATTGTAAATTGTGCTGCTATGAACATTGGGGTGCATAGGTTCTTTTGGATGGGTGTTTCAGGATTCTTAGGATATAGTCCCAGCAGTGGAATTGCTGGATCAAAGGGCAGGTCCATTTTTAGTTTTCTGAAGAAGTTCCATACTG
>CM052552.1:38619220-38635434 GCA_028533065.1 Trachops cirrhosus | reverse complement strand
CAATCAGAAGACAATAAAATGGCAGTAACTACATGCCTATGATTAATTAATTTAAATGTAAATGGATTAAATTCTGCAATCAAAAGACAAATGGATAAAGAAGAGATGAAACAAATGTATTGTATAGTAGAATATCACTCGACCACAAAAAAGAATGAAATCTTACCATTTGTGGTAACATGGATGGACCTAGAGGGTAATGTGCTAAGTGAAATAAGTCAGACAGAGAAAGACAAGTACTATATGATTTCACATCAATGTGGTATCTAAAAAACAAAACACATGAACAAACAAAACATAAATAAACTCTACAAAGAAGAATCTTTTGGTTGCCAGATGGGAAGAGGGTTGGGGACTGGGTGAAAAAGGTAAAAGGATTAAGAAGTACAAATTGGCAGCTATAAAACAGCCATGAGTATGTAAAGTACCACTTAAGGAATATAGTCAATAACATTGTAATAACTATGTATCATGTCATATAGGTGCAAGACTTACCAGGGTGACCACTTCATTAGTTATATAAGCACCTAATAACTATGCTGTACACCTTAAACTAATATAATATTGAATGTCAACTGTAATTGAACAATTCAAAATATTTTTTTTAAAAAGCAGATCATGTCACCCTCCTGCTTGTCACTGTACTTTGAATAAAACTCAAACTAATTATCATGGTTCTCATAGTTCTACATAATCTGGCCCCTGCCTATTTATTCTAATTTATTTTCTACAACTCCTTCCCTTTCGCTTTATTGTACTCACATTATAGTACTATCTTTTCAGAAACTCTCCAAAGCAGTTACTACCTAAGACTTTTACAGCTACTGAATCCTCTACCTTATTGCTTTACTTTCTTCTCTGGGTTGGTACCTTATAATCACTGAGGATCTCTTTCAAAATATAGCTTATCAGAGATACCTTCCCTGATCACTCTTAAATTCTGCGCCCTCAATCCATTAACATAGATTACTTTATCATCTCCATGGCATTTGTCTGTTGTCCCCTAATGTTTCTCCAGCACCTAGCACAGTGCCTGGCACGAATGTTACTCAGTGAATAAATTCACTGATCCTTAATCTTCCATATTAATTCTAACAAATAACTTTTTTTTAGAGACAAAATCTATGAGTGCTACATTAGAATACTACATGATCATTGGGAATCGGGGACTGCCTCAAATCTCACCTGTGACAGAATGGTCCCTTCTCTTACTATGGTCCTGCAACCAGCCTCAACCACCTTCATATACAGTGGTACCTGGGTACTAGTTAATTCATTCTGATGAGCGGTGAGCAATCAAGGATTGATGAAGCATCTTCTCTTGTGGGGTGGCATCGTGACTTACACAAGTTCTATCAAGTTAATGAGTGGCAAGCAAGCACTGACTGGTGAAGCATTTTTCTCATCAAAATGTGATGAGTACCAGGTTTGACAAGTTTTGAGGCTGACAAATACCAAGGTATGATTGTATATCAAAACCACTTGTAAATAACTCTTTAAGGTGTGTTTAGATCTCCACTCAGGTGCTCATCTTCTGACATGCAGCTTATCTTTCCTCATTCACATATCCTAGCACAACCCTCTACACATATTGGGTGCTTTAGCAAAGCTGTCCAGTCACTGAAGGACCAAAGGGTGTGTGGCCCTTCAAAGGAAGCCCACATTGCCACAATGGGGGAGAAACACCCACAACATACTCACCCACAGGGTCCGAGACCTGAAGATACAAACAGTCCCCACTATATAAAATTGATCCTCCAATGGGAGCTGTGTATCAGATGATTCAATGTAGTGTTGGCTGGGGAGGAAGCTTCTCAAAAGCACCAAGGGCTCTAAGGGAGACAAAGACACACATGTGACAATCTAACAGAAGGACAAGCCAGTTGCACAAGAAAATGGACACCTGTCACATTAGTGTGTGCTTGCTAGACTATCAACAAATTTTGCAGCTCTGAGCCATGGATTTTTCCTGTCTTTCTTCCATTCCAGTCACCCTTCCCACCATGCTGTCTGCCAAAACATGAAGAAGACACTACTAAGAAATACTTATTGTGAGTTCATGGCAATTTTCAGTCCTGTTTTCTTACCCTGTTGATAATGGTTTAGTTTCCTTAGATCCCTTCTTTTATATAGATCATATGGGTATTAAATGTGTGCATGTGTAGTCAAACAAGACTTTTTTAAAGGGTATCTGCCTTTTAGTTTCTAAGACACATAACAAACATATCAGACAATCACTGATTATTTACTCATTCATTCATTTATTCTATTCATTTGTTATGTTTTAAGACCTTAGTGGCAAAGAACTGAGTTAATCATACTTGGTTCATGGCATATTATGAAGACAGATAAAGTCTCTGCCTTTTTTTTCTCTCTGTCCCTTCCCTACCCACAGATACCCACTGTCTTTCAGCACCTTTAATATAATATCCTTGTAAAATATGCAGTTTGGTTTTATGTATATGCATTTACAATTTACAAAAGTGGCATTGTACTATAGATCTCATTCTGTTTCTTTTTTCAATCAACAATATGGCTTTAAGATCTATGCTATAGCATGTGTATCTTGACTTCACTGCTTGTAACTATTACAAAGTTTTCCATGCTGTATATTTCCCAAATCTGACTTGTCCATTTCCCTAATAATGCATATGTGGGCTGTTTCCAACTCTCTCCTGTCACAAACTATACTATGGCATAGGTAGTACCTATACTCTTAGACACAGATCTCTCTACAAGTTTGCCTCTGGGATATTTCTACCCAGTGATAGCATCGATGAGTCCTAGGATAATCAACATAATTTAAATTCACTCAGTTTTTCTCAGGATAGCTTATGAGTTTACATTTCTCCCAAATGTATTAGTTTTTTCATTTCTCACATTCTCATCAGTATTATTCACATTTCTAATTGCTGCCATTCTGATGGGTGCACACTGCTCTCTCATTGATTTTTAAATATTTTATTCTTGCTTACTAGTGAGTTTGAACATCTTTTCACATATTTGTTGAGCTATTTACCTCTGATTCAAGCCCCAGAAGTTTTAATGTCCCCAAATCAATGTTTATGTTAATTTCTCTGCTTGTAGCTCCTGAGAACTGAAAAATGGACCTTATATTCACAAGACACAGATTAGCATTTTGATTTCCTGTAAATGACACGTTTCATTCCATTCAAATTCTGAGAAAAATGGCAACCTACTCTTCCTCTAGGCCAGTAGAAAGAATTTAACTGATTATTTTAAATCTCTAGGTTTTATGTGTTGGTTTTATGTTTTATGGGTTAGGAAATCCTAACCCAACCATTGGAGCCTATGTATGATTTCAAACTCGCCTAAGCCACCACATAATCAGCTTCCTCCTATCACTGTGATTCTGTACTTTATCCTTTAATTTCTGGCTCCCATGGAATTCCCTTTCTTTTAAGTTTGGCTATGCATTAAACTTCTTTTGTTGTTCTTTTAACATTTCCTTGTTTGTGTATAAGGAAAGAAACCATCCTTAACTCCCAATCCACCATGTTACCATATGACTGCACCTTTTAAATTTCACTATTAATTTTTTAAAGTCTAATTAATATCTGTAACCAAAGCCTTTGGTCATAGGGCTACCAGAGAGTTTGAGAGTACAGACAGCATAAGGACATTTATGTTAGCAACAAAGGGCTGCATAACTCATTAACTTTATCTAGATCAAATTAAAAACTGAACTGCTTACCATCTGAAATATCATGTACAGTCAGGATAAATTTTGCATATTCATAAGGAGGGTTCTTATCACATTCAATATTTCCTCTTTTTAAATGACAGGAAAATTCTATATGATTTCCTACTAAAAAAACAGATACAAAACAAAGTTACATTTGTACTTTACCATATTATTTTGGATTATTTCAGATGACTACTGTCTTAGATTAGATTTTTCCAAAAATGTTTTCTTTCCATGAACATTACCACTTGCATTGCTATCTATGTTGTACCTGTAGAATGGGTTACCAGCTAGAACATTATTTACATAACACTAATGCAATTATACAAAAGCTGAAGTAATTAGGGTTCATAATAAAGTACAAGATTTAATGTAGAAGAAATTTTTAACACTAGAAATATAATTTGTAAAATTATATTAAGTCAAATTAATATATAATCACCAGCTATACTGGATCTAATGTATTTATTTTTACTACTCTTCTGAGTGATTGTTACCAATTTCTTAAAATCTAAAATCTTACTGTTTGAAAAAAATAATCTATACCTGAGTTTGACAAAGGAAGTTTGAGACAAATCTTTTGGAAAACTTCTCTTTTCTCTTGATCAAGCAGAAGGCTTAGTAATGTTTTACCCACGATCTCATTCTCAAGAAGGAAAAAGAGAGAGAATAAATTTTGTTATATCTGTTACTACTGTTCACTTTCCCTATCTGCTTACCTTCAGTAAGCTTATTATCTGTCTGACTCACCCATCCTATGGTCATACTCATTGTACCTCTTAAAGTCCCAATGCACATTACCCCTCTCTGTAACTATCACCTTTTATCTTTCTCTTGCATTCATGCAAGTAACACACTTATGCAACAATTATGCCATCCACTGAGACCTCCGGTCCATTCCTATCACATTTTCATTGGGCATTATCTATTTCAAATTGTTACATCCTTCCCTACCCAGCTCATATTCCATGGTCAATCACTATAATCACTCCCACGTGCTCTTTCTCTCTGACAGTTGCCTTGAAAAATTCCAACTCTGGTTAATTACAACTCTTCATCTAGCCTATACCTTCACTTAAGCAACTGAATGTATATGGAGAAAAACCCACAAACACACTGTATATTATTTAAAATGGGCACTTATCTCTGCCTAGAGATCATCCTACATTTTCCTAGACAATTCATTCTCCTACTCTTCAAGGTAACTATTTCTTGCCTTTCTATTTTTCAAACCTCCAACCCCCACCCTTCTTATATTCAGCTGGGGATCTTGTTTCAATGAAAAACAAAAGGGAAAGGCAATTTCAGTATTATCCTGCCACTAAATCTACCAACTTATCTGTTCCTGTGTCCAGAGACCTGCTTTTCCTCCCATTTTAATGAATAGGATTCTACCATGTGTGGTGGACTGCCTCTCATTCCTTCTCGACTCTTCAAGGACATCATTACAGAAAATTTCCCTCACCCCTGCTACATTATCATGCTATCTCTCTCTATTGGGTATTTCACATGGTGTGCAAATGCTATATCAGAGATGCTGTAATAACATCTGTTATCTCAAAAACAACATAAAATTCCCAAATCCAAAACCTTCCTTGATACTACATCCTCTCCTCTAGCTCTATTTCTCTGGTCTACATTAGAACAAAAATCCTTGAAAGGAACTATATGTGTGGTCTCTCATTTCTTCACATCTCACTCTCCTATGAAATCCACTCTAATCATATTTTTATCCTAACCATGACACTTTTTAAAAGATCACCAATGACAGCTACACTGCCAGATTCAATAGTCAATTCTCAACCCTCATCGTACCTAACATCTCAGCATTTGGTAAAATGGATTCTTCCTTCTTCCTTGAAACACTACTCGGCTTTCAGGACACCAAATACATCTGGATATCTTTCTCCGTCATATTTTTCTTTGCTAGATCTTTTCCTCTTCCTGACTATTTGGCACTGGACTATCCAGGGCCTAGTCAATGGACCTCTTCTCTTACTATACTGTCTCCCTAAGTAGTCTCTTCCAGTTCCACATCATTAAATGCCACCTATCTGCTAATGACTCCGACTTCTCATTTTCAGTCTGGATTTCTCCCTCAATTCTTCTACATAACTCAATTTGAATGTTTAATAAGATTTCAATTTTAAGATATCCAAAACAGTACACTTGATCTTTTCCTTCACAAAACATGTTCCTCCCTCAATATTCCTTATTTCAGTAAATGACACCACTCTTTACCAATTTGATTATCCCTGACTTGCCTTTTTTATCTCAAACACCAATCCAGTCCATCTGCAAATTCTGTTGGTTCTACCTTCAAAATACATACATAATCACTCTATTTCTGAACACTTGGTCTAAGCCATCATCTGTAGCTTGAATTACTGCAAAAACTTTAACTGGTCTTCCTGCATCTAATTCTGCCATGCCCTGATCTCATCACTCCATTCCCCACACAGCAGCAAGAATGATCCATTCTTGCTGGATCATTCCAAACGGAATGGAACATTCCATTGTGTTAAGCTCTTCCCACAACCACATCAAAATTAAAATTAAATTGTAGAACAACTACCCTTGAGAATTACCTGAAGACTAGCTGAACAGAATTCCTATAAACTAAGGATATAAAGAAGTCATGCCAGAGTGGTAGGAGGCATGGAGCTGAAGAAAGGGCAGGTCCCACACACAGGTGTGCTGATTAAGAATCAGAAGGGATATACTGACTGCAGAAGTGCACCCTGAGGAACAAAAGGTCCCAGCCTGACACCAGGTTCCCCAGCCAGAATTATCAGTGCCAGGAAGAAAATTCAGCACATCTGGCTCTGAATATCAGCGGGGATTCCATCTGGGTGAGATGGAGGACAACTGGGGTCTCAAATATCCCTCTGAAAGGGTCCCTACATGAACTTACTCAGTAACAAGACTCACCTGCTCTGAGCTCCACTGCTGGAGCAGCAACTCAAAAAGCACCAGGGACAAATGGGCCAAAACAGAATTGTTGGCTACAGGGCAAGCACTAAAGGGGCAGCTGTCCTCGGACAAAAGCTTTGACGGGGACCATTTTTTATTTTTTATTAAGCTTCCCACCAAAGAGCTCACAGATGGGCTCCATTGTTTCTTTGATGAGCTCTTCCCTCATCCCAGTAAATCCTAATCTCCATCAAACTTGCCCCATTCTAGCCCCGACTGACCCTCTTGCAAGCAGTTCTTCACAAGCTGCCAGCCTTGGCCCATTCTGGGATGTTCATAAAATCTCTCCAAGTGTCATAAACCCCAAACAAGCAAGGGCTGGCCTCAGTGTGTCCTTTACCTTTTGCTAAGCACCCCTGGCAATGGTAGCAGTCATCCTATATTTGTAGCATAGACTCTCACAGGCACATTCCATATTCCGCGCAGGCATCTACCAACAACAGATCACTTTGTAGCTCCTACCAGGTGGCCCTGGGCCATACATGGGCAATAGCTCACCTGGGTTCACCTAAGCCTTTTCCAACAGGCCCCAGGTAGCTGGCTTCAGACCACAGCAGAATACCACCCAATTAGCTATACTAATTATACACCTAAAGGGTGAAATTGGCAGGCACCAGATACTCATGATAGTGAATCCCACAATGTGGGCTCAGCTCCCACACTATGCTCATCTGCTGTAGTCATGGCCAGACCTCACAGCCAGTCAGCCTGAGGGTCAACCCCACCGAATTATGTGTCAACAGTAATCAAGGCTCAACTACAACAGGAGATCACACACAACCCACACAAGGGTCAATCCTGAAGCACTTTTCCCATTTGAACTGGAAGACTAAGCTTCTGGGCCCCACATGACATCTACTACATAAGGCCATGCTGCTGAGCCTAGGAGATGTAGCAGATCTACCTAACATAGAGAAAAACCCCCAGGAAGGCAGCTAAAATGAGGAAATAAAGAAATATGTTCCAAATGAAAAAACAAGACATAATTACAGAAAAAGAACTAAAATACATGGATGCAAGCAATCTACCAGGTATAGAGTTCAAAACACCATTTATAAAGATGTTCAATTACCTTATGGGAAGAATAGATAAAATAAATGAGAATTTATACCAAAAGACAGAAACTATAAAAAAAGAACCAGTCATAAACAAAGAATACAATAACTGAAATGAAGAATACATTAGATGAAACTGACAGATTACATGAAGCAGGGGATCGAATCACCAATTTGGAAAAAAACGAAGCAGAAAGCAATCAATCTGAAAAGCAAAAAGAAGAAGAAGAAATAAAAATGAGAATAGTTTCAGGGACCTCTGGGACAATTTCTAGCATACCAACATTCTCATCACAGAGGTACCAGAAGAAGAATAGAGACAGTTAGGAATTGAGAACCTATTTCAGGAAATAATGACTGAGAATTTCTCTATTCTGGGGAAGTAAAAATACACACAAGTCTGGGAAGCACAAGGAGTTTCAAACAAGATGAACCAGAAAATGCCCATACCACAACACATCATAATTAATATGCTAAAGGTTAAAGGTAAAAAGAGAATATTAAAAGTAGAAAGAGAAAAACAATTAGTTACCTACAAGGGATCTCCCATAAGGCTGTCAGGTGATTTCACAAAAGAAACTTTGCAGTCCAGAGAGATTGGCATGAAATATTCAAAGTGATGAAAAGCAAGGACCTACAATTAAGATTACTCTATCCAGTAAGACTATCATTTTGAATGAAAGGAGAAATAAAAAGCTTCCCAGACAAGAAAAAACTAAAGGAGTTCATCACCACCAAATCAGTATTATAAGAAATGTTAAAGGAAGTTGTTTAAGGAGAAAATAAGATAAAATTATACATCAAAAATGGCAATAACTACATACATACTTATAATTACTTTAAATCTAAATGAATTAAATGTTCCAATCAAAGGACATAGGGTGGCTGAATGTATAAGTATTGAATAAACAAGAACCATACATAAGCTGCCTAAAAGAGATCCACTTCAGATCAAAAGACATACAGCCTGAAAGGAAAGGGATGGAAAAATACATTTCATGAAAATCAAAATTTTAAAAACTGGGGTAACCATACTTACCATCAGACAAAATAGCCTTTAAAACAACACCTATTAACAATAGTCAAGATATGAAAGCAACCTTTGTATCTATGAATAGACCATTGAATAAAATACATATATACAGGGTGGAGCAAAAGTAAATTTACAGTTGTGAGTATGCCAAAGTTTATTCTTGCATTATTATTTATTAATTATTGTATTATTTTCCATATTAACAACTGTAAACCTATCTTTGCCCCACCTTGTACAATGTAATGACTCAGCCATAAAAAAAATGAAATCTTAACATTTGCAACATGAGTGGGCCAAGAAGGTATTATGCTAAGTGAAATAAGTCAGAGAAAGAAAATAGAAGATGGTGGAGTGTGTGGAAATCACACTGACCTCCTCCCAGGGCCAATCTAAAATTACAACTTAATTGTGGAGAAACCACCCAGAACAAAGAACTGAGCAATAGCCAGACAGAAGCCATATAACTTCAGACAGACAGAAGAACCAGCCTTGGCACAAATCTGTCTGGTAAGGAGTGTGGTAGAGACTCAAGAGGACTGGTGGGGCACCCACAGGTGGCAGCAATGAAGGGATAATTAACTAGCCAGTTGGATACCCCTAAGAAGAACTGGGGTGTAACCCCAAGCTAGGATTCCCAGGATAGAGCACCAGAGACCAAAATGTAAACATACAACAAACATTAGTGAAAAGCAGCAGGGCTGCAAGGACAGACAGTTGGAGGTGAAAGAGCTATTTAAAAGGCCAACACACACATTTTCATTCACAGCCACTTACCCTGGGCTCTGTCAAAGGTGGGGACAGAGAAGGCTGGTGATGCCTGAGGAGAGGCTAAGGACTGAAGCTTGGGGGAAGAGAACTGAGAGTAGATGCAGGGATTCTGGTGCTGAGTCATCCCCCAGAGAGCAGTAGCCATTGTGTTCTGGCAGACCACTGCCCTCCGAGCAGCAGCAGCCTGAGGGAAAACAATAGCCCCGACCCCAGGAGGATCTCTGCCCTGGCCCTGTGGTGCTTAAGCCTGATTGCTGAGTGCAAAGTGACCAGATTAAAAACTGAAGGAGACAGTCAGAGATAACAGATCACTGGCAAAGGGGACGCAGAGTGGACTAGAGAGACTTTAGGAGAGGGAGGGTTCAGGGCCCTTAGGGGGAGAACTGAGAAAGTAGCCCCCGGAATCCCAGAGCTGAGCCAACCCCCATATACAGCAACCATCCTGCTGGGGCAGACCACTCTCTTCCAAGCAGCAGCAGCCTGAGGGGAAGCAATAGCCCCCACCCCAGGAGGGATCTGGCCCCAAACTACGGTGCTTAAACCTGACTGCTGAGTGCAGAGTGACCAGATTAATGATTGAAGGAGACAGCCAGATAACTGGAAGTATTGACCAGGCTGCCTAAGGTCAGACAGGGTCAACATCTGACATCACTAGAGGCAGATCCAGAAAGAAAAAAAAGTGGTAAATACAAGAGGCTACCAAGTCAAAAACCACTGTGCTCTCCATGATTTTCAATATTTTCTTTCCTGCATAGTTTTTTAACATTCACTTCTTGTCCAGCAAGTTTGTACATATTAAATAGTCATTAGATTTTATACTGTAGTATATTTCACTTCACATATTTTGCTCCTCCTTCCTCTTACCTATTTTACCTTCCTCTTTCCTCACATTATTTTCACTTTAAATTTTGTTTTCTCTCTTGATACAACTTGTTTCCATATTGCACTATTTCTCCCCGATCCAGACACACAAAACCTATTTTCTTGTCAAGGGTCATCTCACATCCTTTTTCCCTGTTCTTGAAAGTACCCGCATTCTCTCTCCACCTTTAACAATCTTTACTAGTTGGTTGTGGGTAGTGTAGTGGTTGTTGCATTGTTTTTTTTTTCAATTTTAACTGTAGACCCTCACTAATTCTGTATTTCAAATATCAAATTTTACTGGACCCCTCTCCTACTCTTTTTTTCATATCGAATTTTAATTTTGCCATCTTACCTTGTTGTTTTGTTTTGTTTTGTTTTTTGCTTCTTTTTTGGTCTTCTGTTTCTCTTTCATCCTGACTTTTTATTTTTCTTTATTCTCCTCCTTTCCTTACATCAAAAATTTCAATTTTTCCTTCTATTAGCCTGGTTTTCCTTTCTCACTCTTAGTTTCCTCTACCTCTATAATTTCAAAATCACTTCCCATCCCTCTAAACATCTATTAGACTTTTCTTTGTTTCTTTTTCCCTCTTATTCCCATACCACCTATATTAATTTTAACTCATTTGTTGTTGATAGTACTCTGGTGGATCACTCTCTCCAATTTGGCTCCTATATTTTTTATTAATTATTTAACATTTTCTTTCTTTTTTCTTTCTCTCACTTTATTTTATTTTATACTATTTTAATTTCTGTTTAACCTAATATTATACACTTCCCTTCTCATACTCCATTTCATATTCTTTTTAAAAATATTTTATTTTTGTATTTTTAGAGAGAGGTGAAGAGAGGGAGAAAGAGAGGGAGAGAAACATCAATGCATTGTTGCTTCTCATGCAACCCCCTACTGGGGACCTGGCCTGCAACACTGGCATGTGCCCTGACTGGAAAAAAAAATTTCAACCCTTTGGTTGTCAGGCCTGCTCTCAATACACTGAGCTACACCAGCCAGGGCCATTACACCATCTTCATTCCCTTTTTTATTCATGAGGAAAAATTTACCTTCTATCTTTCCACTGCTCCAATTCCCAACTGTTATTAGGGCTCCTCCCTCTACCCTCTCAAAATAATTTTTCTTTCAGTAGGTCATCTCATATCCACTCTCCTTTCATATAATAGTATTAATCTCATTATTCCTTTATTAATACTGGTTCATTTGCAGTTGATTGTGGGTGTGTGGGGGAGGGGAAGTTATATTTGCGGTAGTGGGTTTTGTTTTCTGGGTTTTGTGGTTTTGTTCTGGCAACACCTGCACATCAGCACACGAGGCGTGATGTGCAGAGTGACCCTCACTCAACCAGCTGGAGGGAAGAACCTAACAAAGACAGACCCAACAATAATCAAAATTCAATTACATCCAGAGAACCAGCATAAAAGGCATAAAAGGTATCCCAAGAGCATCAAGTCCAGGTGATACAGAAGACTCCACCACTGAGTCTCACAGGTCTCTGACCATAGAAGTTCACACCACAAAGTCAGAAAGTCAAAAGAGATCAATTTAAGAAACAGAAGCAAACAAGAAGAGTCTCAGAAATAATGGGAAGACAAAGAAAGAACCCCCAATTGAAAAGAAAGGAAGAATCTTCAGAAAGAATGCTAAATAAAATAGAGGCAAGTCAACAACCAGATATTGAGTTCAAAACAATGGTTATCAGGAAGCTCAGTGTGCTCACTTAATTACCAAAAACTGCAGGGAAACTATGAGGAACTAACTTAAAACTATAGCAGCACATAAAAGGATATAGAGCCCTGGCTGGTGTAGCTTAGTGGATTAAGCGCAGGCCTGTGAACCAAGAGATCACGGTTCGATTCCCAGTCAGGGCACATGCCTGGGTTGCAGGCCAGTTCCCAGCAGGGAATGCACAGGAAGCAACCATACATTGATATTTCTCTCCCTCTCTCCTTCCCTTTCCCTCTGAAGATAAATAAATAAAATCTTAAAAAAAAAGGATATAGAAACAACCAACAAGGTCAAGAGGAAATGAAGAAGACAATTTCTGAATTAACACAGTACAAGAAATCAAAAGCAGGCTCGATGATGCAGAGGACTGAATCAGTGAACTGGAGGACAAGGTAGAAAAAAATGACAAAAAGAGCAAGGAAAAGAAAACAGACTAAAAAATAACAAAGAGTTTTTAAGGGAAATGCAGGACAACGTGACACGGGATAATATCCATATAATAGGGACACCAGAAGGAGAAGAAGAGCAAGGGATAGAAAACCTGTTTGAAAAAGTAATGATGGAAAACTTCCCTAATTTGATGAGAGAAAAAGTCACACAAGTCCAGGAAGCAGAGAAAGTCCCAATGAAGAGGAACCCAAAGAGGCCCACTCCAAGACACATCATAAATGAAATGGCAAAATTTAAAGACAAAGAGAGAATTTTAAAGGTAGCAAGCAATAAACAGGAAGTAACATAGAAAGGAGGTCTGATAAGGCTAGGAGCTGACTTCTCAACAGAAACATTACAATTCAGAAGGGAATGGCTAGAATATTCCAAGTAATGAAAAGCAAAGGCCTACAACCAGGACTCCTTTATCCAGCAAAGCTCTCAAATTGAAGGTGAAATAAGGAGATTTCTGGACAAAAGAAGGCTAAAAGAATAAGGGTCCACCAAACCAGCATTTCAAGATATGCAAAAGCGACTACTTTTAAAAAAGGGAAAAAAAAAAGGTGAGAGAGAGAGGAATGCAGGTATGAAGGAAGTCAAATGGCACTGAATAAGTACCTATCAATAATAACCTTAAATGTAAATGGATTAAATGCTGCATTAAAAGACATAGGGTACCTGAGTAGGTAAGAAAACATGACCCTCACATATACTGCCTACAAGAGACCTACCTCAGGACAAAAGACCTACACAGACTGAAAGTGAAGCATTGAAAAAAAATATTCCAAGTGAATGGAAAGGAAAAGTGAGCTGGGGAAGCAATACTTACACCTGACAAAATAAACTTCAAAACAAAGGACATAAAAAGAGACTCTAAAAGACACATCATAATACTCAAGGGAAGGATCCATCAAGAAAACATAAACATAAACATATAGGCACCCAACGTAGAAGAACCCAAGTACATAAGGAAAATTTTGGAGGACTTCAAGAAAGATATAGACAGCAACACACTTATACTAGGAGATTTTAAAACCCCGTTGTCAAAATGGATACATCTTCCAAACAAAATATCAATAGGGATATTTTGGTAATGAACAACACCTTAGATTAAATGGACTTACCTGGTATACATTGAACCTTTCATCCTATAGACAGAAAATACACATTCTTCTCAAATGCGCATGGAACATTTTCAAAGATAGACCACATGATAGGACAGAAAACAAGCCTAAAAATTTTCAACAAAACAGATATAATATCAAGCATCTTCTCAGACAATAAGGGCCTGAAACTAGAAACCAACCTCAAAAAAAAAAAAAAACAAACCCTCCAAAACAATGTAATTCATGGAGATTGAATAGCATGCTATAAAACAATGAATGGGTCAATAATGAGATGAAGGAAGAAATAAAACAGTTTCTAGAAACAAATGAAAATTAACTCACAACAGTCCAAAATTTCTGGAACATAGTGAAGGCAGCCCTGAGAGGGAAGTTCATAACAATACAGGCCTAGATAAAAGATAGAAACATTTCAAATAAATAGCCCAACCCTACATCTATAAGAACTAGAGGGACAACCACAAACAAAGGCCAGAGCATGTAGAAGGAAGGAAATGAACAAGATCAGAGCAGAATTAAATGACACAGAGATTAAAAGAACAATTCTAAGGATCACTATATCCAGGAGCTGGTTCTTTGAAAACAAACAAAATTGACAAACCTTTAAGCAGACTCTTCAAGAAAAGAGAGAGGATTCAAATGAACAAAATCAGAAATGAAAGAGGAGAGATTACAATTGATACCACAAAAACACAAAGGATTGTAAGAAATTACTATGAACTATTTGCAAGGAAATTTGAAAACCTAGGTGAAATGGACAAATTTCTAGAAAAATATAATCTTCCAAAACTAAATGAAGGAGAAGCAGAAAGCCTGAACAGACTGATAATAGCTCACAAAATTGAAGCAGTAATCAAAAAACACCCAGCACACAAAAGTCTTGGACCAAACAGTTTCATAGGAGAATTCTACAAAGCATTTAAGGAAGAACTAACCCCTATACTTCTCAGACTGCTACAAAAAATCCAAGAAGATGGAAGACTCCGAAATTCTTTTTCTTAGGCCACCATCATCCTAATCCCCAAACCAAAGAAACAATAAAGAAAGAAAACTATAGGCCAATATTGCTGATGAACATGGATGCTAAAATCCTCATAAAGCACTGGAAAACCATATCCAACAGTATATCAGAAAGACCATACATCATTATCCAGTGGGATTCCTCCCTGGGATGCAAGGATGATACAATATTTTCAAATCAATAAACATAATATATCACATAAGCAAAAGAAAAAACAAAAATCACATGATCATATAAACGGATGCAGAAAAAGCATTTGATAAGGTACAGCACCCATTTATGATAAAAACACTCACCAAACTCGAAAAGAGGGAGCATTCCTCAACCTAATAAAGTCCATATATGAGACATCTACAGCCAATATCATACTCAATGAAAAAAAACCAGAAGCTTTCCACTAAGGTCAGGAACAAGACAAGGAAGTCTTCTTTCACCACTTTTATTCAGCACAGTATTGGAAGTCCTAGCCACAACAATCAGACATGAATAAATAAAAGGCATACAAATTGGAAAAGAGGGAGTAAAACTATCATTGTTTGTAGATGACATGATAGCGTACACAGAAAACCCTACAGACTATGCCAAAAACTTCCGTGACCTAATAAGTGAATTTAGCCAACAGTAGGATACGAAGTCAATATTCAGAAATCAAAGGCATTTTTGTACACCAACAATGAAATATCAAAAACAGATATTAGGAAAAAAATTCCCATTTCCTATAGAAGAAAAAAATATAAGGTAGCTAGAAATAAACCTAACCAAGGAGGTGAATCACCTATAATCAGAAAAGTACACAACATTGAAGAAAGAAATTAGGAAAGTCACAGTGAAATGTAACCATATACCATGTTCATGAATTGGAAGCATTGCCATCATCAAAATGTCCATATTATCCAAAATGATTTACAGACTCAATGCCATCTCTATTAAAATACGAATGACACATTTCATAGATACAGAACAAACAGGTCAAAAATTTATATGTAACTGTAAATGACTCTGAATAACCTCAGAAATTTTGAGAAAGAAGAACAAAGTAGGCAGGGTCACCATACCTAACATCAAACTGTATTACAAGGCCACAGTAATCAAAGCAGTCTGGTACAGGCATAAGAACAGACACACTGACCAATGGAAAAGAACAGAGAACCCAGAAAAAACCCCAAGACTCTAAGGTTAATTAACATTGGACAAAAGGGGAAGAAGAATAAAATGTAATGACAATACCCTCTTCAACAAATGGTGTTGGGTGAACTGGACAGCTACATGCAAAAAAAATGAAACTTGAGCACCAACTTACACCATACACAAAAATAAATTCAAGGTGGATAAGAGACTTAAATATAAACCGTGACACCATTGAAGTCCTAGAAGAGAACATAGGCAGGAAAATCTCAGATATTGCACGCACAACCATTTTTACCAACACGTCCCCTACAGCAAAGGACATAAAAGAAAGAATAAACAAATGGGATCTCATAAAAATAAAAAGCTTCTGCATGG
>CM052552.1:38601943-38618720 GCA_028533065.1 Trachops cirrhosus | reverse complement strand
ATATTAGTTCCTGTAAACCCTCCCTTTCTCCCCTGAAATTCCCTCCCGTCTCCCCTCTGTTCACTGACTACCTGTCCTCTATTTCAGTGTCGTTTGTTATATTTTACTTGTTTCTTTGTTTTGTTGTTTAGGTTCCTGTTAATGGCGAGATCATACGGTATTTGTCTTTCAATGCCTGGCTTATTTTGCTTAGCATAATGCTTTCCAGCTCCATCCATGCTGTTGCAAAGTGTATGAGCTCCTTCTTTCTTTTGGCTGCATAGTATTCCATTGTGTAAATGTACCATAGTTTTTTGATCCATTCATTTACTGATGGGCACCTAGGTTGCTTCCAGCTCCAAGTCTTTATTCAAAAGTATTTTTTAAAAACAGCACCAATTCCTTCACATTTCCTTCTGCCTTTTTTATAGCAATTAATCATTACTTTACATTATAGTCACATGCATTTATTTTTCTGTTTATATTCTCTGTCCCTCAGTAAAATGTAAATTGCACTAGAAAGAGATCTTGGCTGTCTTATTCACTGCTACATTTTCAACACCTAGAACACAGCTTGGCACAAGTGAGCACCCAATAAATATTAGTTAAACGAATTAATAATATTGTACTATGTAGGTAAAATATGGTAAACACATGGATAAATAAAATATCAGACATTAAGTTAAGTAATAAGCTTTTAATGTGATGGGAACAAAGCAATAAACAAATATTCTTTGTAGGTGAATCATGGCCTTGGGTGATGAACCACAAATTCAAATGATTTTTTAACTGATTCATATTAATAATCTACAAATTTCAAAAATATATTTTTTCTGGTTCATTTGTATAAGCCACTTTATGAGTTGGCCAATGCTCAAATTAGAAAATGGATTCTCTCTGATTTTTTTTAAAAAGCTTGACTTAGTTCAAAGCAGAAATATTACCTTAATATAGAAAAATATTATGAAATTAATAGGCAATAAATTTTCACAATGAAAGCCACATATTTTTCATTAACCAACTTGTTCCATAAAATTATTTTATTAGCATCATAATAAAATAAACTTTAAGTACCAAACCAAGTTACCTCTGATCAGTAGAGACCACTCATTCATTATTCTAACACATTAACAACTGTTCCTTGCCAGACATTGTGCTAGGTACAACCACATAATCTAACTCACTGAACACCCTTTGAGAGGAAGAGTTATCCCTTATTTTATTCACAAGGAAATTAAGGTGTGTCCAATTATTGAGAGGTCACAAGTTCAGAGATAAGATTCACACCCAGCCCCATCCAACTCCATGTCCATTGTTCCTTTTACTACATTAACAGGGCCTAGAGTCCAATTTGCACCAGGAGCAGTTGATTTGCTACTGGGCCATTTTCTGCATTTTGGAAATTCTACATAAAATAATTCATTAATTTTATTAGTGAATACTTATGAGGGTTAAAAAAGATTAATCTGATATGAATTCTAATTTCAATGAACATGTAGTTCAGTAGGGCAGATGAGGCATGCACCAATAATTATGTGATGTAAAGTACAAAATAATACAGTAAGAGATGCAAAGTGCTATGGCTCACTAGTCCTCTAATTAGTAGAAGAATGTGTCACTTAAAATAATTCAAAGTGAGTATCTTCTGATAGTGTACATTCCTTTGGATGGGAATAGTGGCAGTGAATTTCTCATTAATTAACTACATTCTTTAAGAAAGATAACAAGGACAATGAATGACTTATAATTGACTACCAATTGAACTAAAAACAATGGACTTAATGATCATACCAGTGACCCTGCTGAGAGCTGAATAAAGGGTAGAAAGCTGAAAACATTATCAAATTCATGTTATTTTTAGAAATCTTTGGCATTTTCTCTTGTAACACAAGGCAGAAAGATCAAGATACTAGAGTATAATGAAGCAAAGATAAATACAAGTGAAAAAATTAAGGAGATTTTTCAAAAGCCAAGTTTGAAAATACCTATTAGTTATCCCACAAATATTAGTATGGTGAGTCTCAGTCACACCAAAAAGGAATAAAGAAATTTACTCCACTACATGACATTTACTGAGAATCAAGGCAGACAGCATCTTTTGCTGGCAGAGACATTCACATTCAACATGTATTAGAGAAACTGTTCAATGGTACAGGGCACCAGGAAGGGTAAGAGCCTCTGTACCAGACTGACAATGCATCCTGAATCAAACAAAACTCATAATCACTAGTAATTATCTGTTATGCTGTTAAGGTTCACAGGGATAGCAAGCAAAACTCATCACAATTCTCACAAAATAACCATATATCTATGATCAAAACATGCTGAAGACTCTTTAAAACTCAATGCTGAGAAAGCCTTTCCATTATGAAATTTGTATATTAAGTTTCATTTGTTGAAGAATTGTAAAAGAGAAAAAGCCTAATTTTAAGTTTTTTTTGGGGGGTAAGTATGATGAAGTAAGGTGAGTAGGAGGGCAGATTGCTAGGAATAGGGGTAATGACTATAAGTTTTTCCAAAGGAAAAACTGTTGAGAAAATCAATGACTAGAAAAATGTGTTGGCAGATTTTGAATATAAATTTAATACCATGATGATAATAAATAGTTCATCATTTTAGTCACAGTATGTGTTATAATATTATAACTTGGATTTTTCTAATCTTTGTGTCACACTCATCCAAACCACCAGAAAAATTATATTACTTACAAAACACTGATTAATTCCACACCCACCGAATGCAACCCATTACCACCTATTGCCTGGACTATTGCAATAGCTTTCAAATGGACTCCCTACTTCCATGCCTGTCCCCCATAGCTTACTCTTAACACAAGAAGCAGAATGATTCTGACAAAACTTAAGTTCAAATCACTTCCATCATCTGCTCCCAACTCCCCAAGGACTTCCTCCCATCTCAGAGGAAAAGGCAATGTCATTACAGTGGCCCTGAACAAGGTGGACCTCTGTTACTGCTCTGACCTCATCACTTCCTTGTATGTTTCCTTTTGCACACAACATTCCATTCACAACAGTCTTTGTACTGTACATTTTCTACAACAAACACATTCCTGCTTTAATGTCATCTCACTTGTTCTTGCTTCAGCCTGGAATACACTTGCTCCAGTTTTATCTGCACTACTCACATACTCACTTCATTAAAGTCTTTGTTCAAATGTCACCTAATCAGACAGGTCTTCATAACCACACTATTTGTAATAGTCCACCTCAAGTCACTCCCTAAGTAATATTTTCCCTATTTACATATGAGAAACTAAAGTTCATGTAGTTAGTGAGTGACAGCTAAATTTTACTCTCCAGATTAACACCAAAGACCAAGTTTTCTTCCTATCCCACATGCTATTAGTTTAGAGTTGCCCAACAGACAGAGGTGCCTTGATTTTTAATGAAATTTTAGATTCCTGGAGCCAGGCAGATGTCTAGAAATGGTGTGGTCTCCATATTAACATAAGATGTGTGGCTTATAAAATAATATTTTAAATCAAAGGCTAAAAAAATTGCATATTAAAAATTAAGAAAAGTTAAGGTTTAATGAAAACTGCAAAATATGCCTCAGGTATAGTCCTTTTTAGCCCTGTTTTATAAAAATATATAACTTCATTACCATTTAATGATTATGTACAGACATAACAGCTATAGTTTTATTTGCAAGTACACTAATCTCAGGCAATCAAGTCCATTGGTATAAGATTAGTCATTCAAACCCATTATGTCCCAGACATCTTTACTTTAGGGTAACTGTGTATGTATATGTTATGTGTGTGTGTGGTACCTCAAATATTGAAAGGTGAAAGAGTATTTTGAGAATGAAAACTTCAAGCCAAAATATATAAACAACCATATTATAACACACACCACTACTGTAAAAAATCTCCATGTAATAGGAAAAAGTCACCAACCTCAGTCAATGACCAATTTGTTTTAAGTAATGTCTAATACCACAAAAATTTAGATACTTTTCTGGTCTTCAATATAGCAACATTTAATCTGTAATGTGTCATACTACTATGTCTTTTCTTTTAATATAGATTTAATAAGACCATTTCCCTTCCATGATATAAGTACTGCAAAATCCAATTCAATGAATATCTGTCTCGAATACTTGTATGTTATTCAGCTGTTTTGGTATCCTACAAATATAAGTTGAACTTGAAAATATAAACTGTTTTCTAAAAGAAAGTAAGAGAATGAGAAATAAAGAAATGGATCACAGTGTCTGTAAACAGAAGAGTAGAAAAGCGCTCGGAGTTTGTAAGTGGGCTATGAAACATGCCAGCTGGAACAGCGTAAGTAGTATAATAAAATTCTAATCCACTTCTAACTTAACTAAAGGATAACTTAACAAAACTTCTATTAATGTACATATTCCAAACTTGAATGCTGGAATATGGGTCAGGGTTTATTAAGTTGTTGAAACAACTTTATGGAATGAGGAATATTCAATGAAAGCAAAAATCCAGATACAATTAACACATGCAGACAAATGCCAGATTTCAGGAATTATTGTGGTAGTAGATGCATTCTACACAGCCCTTCTTCACATACATGGAAGAGTAGAATATGAATGTTTGTACTACTTTCATATTTAAGTAATATACTTTTTTTGTGTCCAGCCTAAAGATCCAGAAAAAAAAATTACGGAATCATATATTCTAAATCAATTGACACTATGAAGATAAAAAAAAGCTTTCCTTACAGGGACATAGTAACAATAAAAGCTCAGGATGAATGACCATTTTGGACACCAGAGACCCTGACTACAACCCATGTGTAGGTGTCTCCAGCAATACTTACAACATTGCTATGCTATGAGGTCATTTCTATATTTTTCCCTAAATGATACCATGATTTGTTCTTTAATATAAAGAACAACAACAACAAAAAAAAAACAAATCAGACATGGAAATGGATGCCATGAGCCAGCGTGAACAAACCATGACATTTACCATTTAACCAGTATATGGTGGACACTTAAAGAAATGGACAAACAGATCCATCCAAATGAGAGATGCCTGGTGATGCAGTCACCTTGGAGGACATCCACTGACTCTGAGGAGACTGCTATTTCAAAAATCATATTCTTAATTAAAGATTGCTCTCAGGGGCAGTTTACAAGCCACACACACACAGTGTTTCATTACCTCATATCAGAGTTTGCTTTTATAGATTTAAACTGAAACCAATGGAGATGACAATACAATAGATGCACATTTTGACAACACTGAGAATATCTTTCATGAGTTATACATTCCTGAAAACAAATAATAAACCTCTAAACAACAAACCGAATGATTTTTCCCCAAATTGTGCTGGAACTTACTGGAAAATAGCCAAGGAGAGAAGAGATGTTTTCGGCCACATAACGTATCACTCCATCTATGCTCAGTATTATCATAAATCCATCTAAGGACTAATGAAAACAAGATAATAATGTAAATAGGTGGTGCAACAACAACAAAATGATAGCTTTATCTCTAAATGCACAAATAATTATAATTGCACACTGAAAATGTATTATGGTCCTAAAATATCAATAAAGCATGCAGAAACCATTAAAATTCCATTATTCTGCCTCCTACACAGAATCTACTTAACCTTAAGCATGGGATGTTTATCAAATTATGTGTCACTCAGACAAACAAATTTCAGTATACACCCAATTAACACAAAACTCTCCAACACAAGCTAGGGAGGTTCATTTCTGTGACTGTGTTGTTTTCCCTTGAATTAAAAATTAATTTCAAAACATTAACAATATTTTGGAGGCCATGTTCATTTGTGGTTTAATCATCCACTTATAAATGTGAATACTGCCAACACTTTCTTGCTATATAATGAAATAGATACTAAGACAAATACCTCCTGTTACAGAACACCTAAAATGATGAGTATATAAAAACTTATATTTCAAAACAGGACTGAACTCATGGTAAAGTGAGGAAAAGAACCTGACATTTGAAATGACTAGAACATGGTAATTAAGAGGTAAGGTGATACTGGAGCTTGTATTTGTTTCTCTTGGAAATACTGCACAACACTGACAGTATAGAGCTTGGGGGACAGAAAGGAAGCCAGGGCCTTCACAAGGTAGGAGGTGAAATTAGAGATTCTTGCATAAAACCAAGCCTACCAAATAGTAACACTCTCAGCAAGCAAAATAGAAAAATGTCTTCTAGCAAAGGGAGCCAGGGAATGTGCATGCCTGCCTCAGTTTCAACTCTGTTTAAAAAAGGAAAAGAAAAACTAGTCTCATCTGATTATTTGTAAAAAAGAAGTGCATCTTCACATATATTCGGAGCTAGGATTAACAAACTATCTGTGTAGGCTTTAACACCTCAAGCATATTGTTTAGTTTAAAGTGGTCCTGACTTACTTATGTGGGGGGATGAAGGGATGCAAAGGGGAGAAAGGGGGGACATCTGTATTACCTAAAAATAAAGTATTTCCGACTGCAGATATCTAGTAAAAATAAATGGAAATGACCTCCATAGAACTATTTTACTTTATTTTAAAGTATATTTTATTGGTTATGCTATTATAGTTGTCCCAATTTATCTCTCCTTTATTCCCCTCCTCCCTGCACAGCCCCTTCCACCATCATTCTCTCCCTTAGTTCATGTCCATGGGTCATGCATATAAGTTCTTTGGCTTCTACATTTCCTATACTATTCTTAACCTCCCCCTGTCTATTTTGTACCAACCATTTATGTTTCTTATTCCCTGTACTTTTGCCCCAATTCTCCCCCTCCTTCTCACTGTTATCTCAATTTCTGTGATTCCATTCCTGTTCTAGTTGTTTGCTTATACTGTTTTTTTTTCTTTTTAGGTTCAGTTGTTGATAGTTGTGAATCTATTGTCATTTTATTGTTCATAGCTTTTTTTATCTTCTATTTCTTAGATAAGTCCCTTTAACATTTCATATAATAAGGGCTTGGTGATGATGAACTCCTTTCACTTCACCTTATCTGTGAAGCACTTCATCTGCCTTTGCATACTAAATGATAGCTTTGCTGGAGAGAGTCATATTAGATGTAGGTCCTTGCTTTCATGACTTTGAATACTTCTTTCCTGCCCCTTCTTGCCTGTAAGGTTTCTTTTGAGCAATCAGCTGACAGCCTTATGAGAACTCCTTTGTAGGTAAGTCTCCTTTTCTCTTGCTGCTTTTAAGATTATCTCATCTTTAATCTTGGGTAACTTGATTATGATGTGTCTTGTGTTCTTCCTTGGGTCCAATTTCTTTGGGACTCTCTGGGCTTCCTGGACTTCCTAGAAGTCTAGTCCCTTCATCAGATTGGGGAAGTTTTCCATAATTACTTGTTTAAATAAGTTTTCAATTTCTTGCTATTCCTCTTCTCCTTCTGGCACTTCTGTGATTCATAGATGTTGGAGCACTTAAAGTTGCCCCAGAGGTTCCAAAGCCTCTCCTCATTTTTTTGTTTTTTGAATTCTTGTTTCTTCATTCTGTTCCAGTTGGAAGTTTATTTTTTCCTTATGTTCAAAATCATTGATTTGTGTCCTGGTTTCCTTCTTTCCACTGTTGGTTCCTTGTATATTTTGCTTTATTTCATTTTCTGTACCCTTAATTCCTTCCTTAATTTTGTGCCCGAGCTCAATCAATTCTGTGAGCAGCCTGATTACCAGTGTTTTGAACATTGCATAAGATAGGCTGTCTTATCTCCTTGTCACTTAGCTCTTTTTCTGGAGTTTTGATCTGTTCTTCCATTTGGGCCGTATTTCTTTATCATGGGGCACCTGTTACATTGTAAGGGGTGGAGCCTTAGGTATTTACCAGGGTGGGGCAACTCTCTTTGCTGCATTGTGGCACTGTCTGTGGGAGAGTGGTCAGAGAGGGAACAATGCTACTCTCTCCACTGTAGCTCCACTTTCCAATGAGCTCTCCAGTGAGACTGGGAGTTTCTCCCACCTTTACAACCCCCACAGCATTTCAGCTAGAGGTTTTGAGTCTTTAGTTTCCCAGTAAGCCAGCCCCTCCTTGCCCATGCAGTCTGCTGCTTTCCCACAGGTCCTCTCCTCCCAGATGCCTGTTCCCGCCCCTCATACTGGTCTGGAAGAATGTTTTTTTAACTCCTTGGTTGTCAGAGTTCCATGCAGACTGCTATTCTGCCAGTTCTGGTTGTTTATTGTTTTTAAATTGGTTGTTATCCTTCTTTTGGTTGTGTGAGGAAACAAAGTGTTTCTACCTACACCTCCATCTTGGCTGGAACACCCTGCTTGATGTAATTCAATCATCTTAAATTTATTGAGAGTTGTTTTGTGTCCTAAAATGTGGTCTATCCTAGCATACATTCTATGTGTACTTGAAAGGTATGTATATTTTGGGACTTTGGGGTGGAATGTTCCGAAGATAGCAATTTTATCCATCTGATCTAGTGTGTTGTTTAAGGCCACTCTTTCCTTGTTGATTTTCTGCCTGGAAGATCTATCCACTAAAGTCAATGGTGTGTTAATAATATCCCATTATGACTGTATTTCTGCCAATCTCTACCTTTATGTACATCAAGATTTCCTTCACATATTTAGGTGTTCCTGTATTAGGTGCATAAATGTTTACTAGGGCTATATCCTCTAGTTTACTATGGCTTTATCATTATGTAGTGTCCTTTTTGACTCTTGCTATAGACTTGGTTTTAAAGTCTATATTTTGGATATAAGTACAGCACTTCCAGCTTTTTTTCCTTTTACATTTTCATGAAATATCTGTTTCCATCCTTTTACTTTTAGTTTGTGTGTATCTTTTGATCTGAAATGGGTCTCTTGGAGGCAGCATATACATGGGTTTATTTTCCTTATCCATTCAGCAGCTCTGTCTTTTCATTGGAGCATTTAAGCCATTTACATTTAAGCTGATTATGGATAGATAAATATGCAGTGCCATTTTATCCACGGACTGTTTCCCTCTGTTTTTTTTCTTTCCACTTTTCTTCTTAAAACAAACCCTTTAACATTTGTTGCAGTCCTGGTTTGGTGTTAACAAACTTTTTTAGCTTTTTCTTGTCTGTGAAGCTCCTTATTTCTCCTTCCGTTTTAAAGGGTAGCCTGGCCATCATAAACAAATCAATAAACAACAAGTGCTGGTGAGGTTGTTGAGAAAAAAGAACTCTAGTGCACTCTTGGTGGGAATGCAGACTGGTACGACCACTGTGGAAAGCAGTATGGAATCTCCTCAGAAAACTAAAAATGGAACTGCCTTTTGACCCAGCAATTCCACTGCTGGGATCATGCCCTAAGAGCTCTGAATCACAAATCCAAAAGAACATATGCACCCCAATGTTCATAGCAGCACAACTTACAATAGCCAAGTGCTGGAAGCAACCTAACTGCCCGTCAGCAAATGAGTGGATCAAAAAACTATGGTACATTTACACAATGGAATTCTATGCAGCAGCAGAAAGAAAGAAGGAGCTCCTACCCTTTGTGACAGCATGGATGGAACTGGAGAGCAGTATGCTAAGTGAAGTAAGCCAGACAGTGAAAGACAAATACTATATGATCTCACCTTTAACTGGAACATAATCAATAAAAGAAAAAAGTAAGCAAAATATAACCAGATTCATTGAAATTAAGAACAATCTAACAACAGCCAGAGGGGAGGGGGAGGGGACGGTAGGGAGAAGGGTTTTCAGGAACTACTATAAAGGACACATGGAGAAAACCAAGGAGGAGGGTGAAAGCAAGGGAGAGAAGTGGGTTTGGACAGGGTGTGGAGAAAATACAAACAACTGTAATTGAACAACAATAAAATAATTTAAATAAAAAGGAATGTAAAATAGCTCAGTAAAAAAAAAACTTTGGTATATTTACACAATGGAATACTACATGACAGAAACAAAGAAGGAGCTCCTACCCTTCATGACAGCATGGATGGAACTGGAGAGCATTATGCTAAGTGAAATTAGCCAGGCAATAAAAGACAAATACCATATGATCTCACCTATAAGTAAAACCTAAACAGCAAAACAAACAAGAGAGCAAAATAGGACCAAAGAAAAGGAAATAAAGAATGAGCTGACAGTGGCCAGACTGGAGGGGTGAGGGAGATAACAGGGAAAGAAGGGGAAGGGTCAAGGCAAGGAACATGTATAAAGGACCCATAGAGGAGGACAATGGGATGGAGAATTGAATGTGGGAGATGAGGGATTTGCTGAACAGAGTAATGGGGAAAAAAGGGGAACAAGTGTAATTGAACAACAATAAAAAAATTAATAAAAATAAAAGAAACAATAACCTTGCTGGGTAAAGTAACCTTGGTTGTAAGTCCTTGCTTTTCATCACCTTGAATATTTCATGCCATCCTTTCTGGCCCAAAATGTTTCTGATGAGCAATCAGATGACAATCTAAATGGTGCTCCCTTTTATGTAACTACCTGCTTTTCTCTTGTGGCTTTTCAGATTCTCTTCTTGTCTTTAAGCCTTGTCATTTTAATTAGGATGTGTCTTGGTGTAGGCCTCTTTGGATCCTACTTATTCAGGACTCTCTGAGGTTCCTGGACTTGTATGTTTTTTTCCTTCTCCATATTACGGAAGTTTTCAGTCATTATTTCTTCAAATATGTTCTCAGTCTCTTGCTTGCTCTCTTCTCCTTATGATATATCCATTATGTGGATGTTGTTAGGCTTCATGTTGTCCCAAAGGTTTCTTAAGCTTGACTCATTTTTTAAAATTCTTTTTTCTTTTCGCTGCTCTTCCTGGGTGCTTTTTCCTACCTTATCATCCAAATCACTGTTTTAATCCTGTTTCATCTTACTTACTGTTTATTCCTTCTAGTGTGTTATGTATTTCAGATATTGCATTCTTTATTTCTGACTGGTCCTTTTTTATGTTTTCTATGTTTTTTTTTCATGCTATTGAGTATCCTTATAATCATTACTCTAAACTCTCTATCTGATAAATTGCTTGCCTCTATTCCATCTAGTTCTTCTTCTGGAGAATTCTCTTGCTCTTTCATTTGCGGTCTGTTTCTTTGTCTTCCCATTTTGGCTGTTTCTTTATATTTTCTACCTTAACTTCTAAACTAATAAGTTGTTAAGCTGATCAGCTGTTAAACTAATGAAGCTCTAATCAGCATCCTGGCTTAAGCTTCAAATGTTAGGGCAGAGTAATTCTTGTGGGTAAGGTTAATGCTTCCCCTCAGGCTGATGCCACTTGGAGAGGAGTGCTCTGCCTGGGAAAAATGGCATCTTCACTATGGGGAATGACTCAGCACAGGGATCCTAGTGGCTGTTCCTTCAGTTCTTTCCCCAGAGCCACCAACTCTAGACTCTCCTCAACCAACTCTAGTCTACTCTGCTCTTCCTCCACCAGACCCCAGGGAAAGGGGCTACAAACCAAATTTTATGCATTGACCCTTTAAGAGGTTCTCTGAATCTGTAGCCATCTCTCCCTGGCAGACAGAAACCCTGCTGCTTTTCACAGCTGGGTATGATCTGGGTTCTTTTACAGTCTGGTGCTGTAGGCTGGGGAGCCTAGCCTGGGGTTTAGACCCCAAACTTCTTAGGGGTACCTCACCACTGTAATATCCCTCCAGAACTTCAGCTGTGGCCTGTGAGATCCTAGCCAGCCCTCTCGGCCTTCTTCTACACTGCCTACCAGTCTTATTTTGGTGAAGTGGTTTCTTCTGCCTGTCCTTGGTTATAAGGCTTCTCTCCATTAGTGTTCAGTTGGTTATTCAGGATGATTTCTCTAAAATTCAAGTGTAATTCCAAAATAGTCCTGGGAGGAAGTTAGTGTAACTTCCATTTAACCTTACGCTGTCTTGGATCTCCCCAGAGAATTATTTTAAAACCAAGGCTCAAAGAATTCATGTACATAAAATTTCAAAAGCATGAGCTTATAATAAAATATTAATAAACACAAGAAGAAAATAAAACAGTGAATGAGTGGCAGTGTAAATAATAAAAATGCAAAATCAGATTAAAAAAGAAGGCACTGGAATTATAGGAAACAGACTTCAATATAAAGTAAGTATGATTAATATGCTTAAATAAATAACAAACAGTATTGAAAATATGATGAAGGAACAAGGGACTAAAAACTGACCAAGCAGATGTGAAACTAATCAAACAAAATATTTAGAAATGATAGTATCATCCAAAATAAAACTCAATTATAGGTTAAATTGCATGTGAGAACACAGCTGGAAAGACAATTTTTGAACTGGGAGATAGAGCTAAAGAAATGACTCAAGCTGTAACACAAAGAGACATAGAAATGGAGAATATGAAAAATTAAATGACATGGAGAAGAGAGTGAGAAATTCCAGTAGACATTTTACTTTATGAGAGTAAAATGTTTAGCTTTATTCTCACAACAATTCAGTGAAATAAAGATTTTTTAACCCATTTTACAGCGAAAGAAACCAAAGCTTTGAGAAAGGTAACTTTCAAGGCCATATAGCAAGTAAATGACAAAGACACAATTCACATCCCTATTTGTCTGACTCAAAAGACCATGATCATTTAAGCTTTAGTTTGTGGCCTTTGAACTTAATGAAACTACTCAGTTCTGGAGATAGAAACCATAAATATGTCATGTTCTTAAGTGAACAAATAAGACTTAAATGTTTATTCTTTAGAGTATAACAGTCTATGTTGAATGAGTCTACCAGATAATTACTAAACTTGCCACTAACCTATGCAAAGACTTGTCCATATCTGTTATCACTCAAGATCAGTAGTTTTTAAAACTCACAATCAAAACAGAAACAGACTCATAGATACAAAGAACAGACTGATGGTTGCCAGGGGGAAGGGGATTGTATGAAAAAAAGTGAAGGGATTGAGAAGTACAGATCTCTAGTTGCAAAATAATCATGAAGATGTAGAGCATAGGCAATATAGTTAATAATGTAATAACTATGTATGGTGACAGTTTAGTACTAGAAATATCAGTGGGAACATTTTGAAAAGTATGATTGTCTAACCACTATACCATACACTTGAAATCAATACAAAATAATATTAAATGTAAACTATAATTTAAAAAATAATTTTCAAACATAAAATACATTTTAAAATGCCTCTCAGTTGGCATAAGAAGTGTCTGGGGAGCCTGTTAGAAATGCAGACTCCTGGCCTTACCAAGATTGAGATTCTGATTCATTTTAAGGTGAGTCCCAGGATTCTATATTTTTACCAAGCTCCCTTAGAAATTCTTTTATGCATGGTCTCCTAGCCACACTTTGAAAAACACTATTCTTTATTTTCTACTGCACATATCGTACGTACAAAGAAATCAAAGAACAAATCCACTCATACCTGTATTGCCATATGGTTGAAGTCTTCATAGCTATAAAATGATGGAATCCAATTAGATATATCTCTAGAGGTTGATGGACTGACTTTGTCTTTTTAGAAAAAGGAAAAAAAGAAAACTGTCACATTAAAATGATTAGCTATGAGAATTAGATTTTTCAAAGTTATAATTAATTTTATAGAGAAAACTCTCATGAGAAAATGCTGAGTGCTAATGAAAGATTTGATGTAGACTAACTGTTATTAACTATCATAAACAGAAGTGTTTAGAATTGAAAAAAGACCATGAAGGACATTCTACTCAATGTCTGCTATACACATTATGACTTGTCCAACAACTTTATGATTTTTCCCCTTCAGTTCTTTTCTTGATGATTTTAAATCTTCTGATTTCTACCAGAATCCAGTACTCATAATATGACAGATAAGATACAGCCTGTATCAAAGGCTATAGGTATATCAAGCACCTAAAATCTCCTCTACCCCTGGCTAACACAAGGAAGTCCACAATTTAGTTTCATCTAATAGTTAAGCTTTTAGCTAAGGCTCTTACCTAGAAAATCTGTCAGCTCCATCTTGTATCTCTTCAAAATTATTGACACTGTTCTATCTCCCAGTGTTTCTGCTCCTGTGCTCACTCAGAGCCCTTCCACCTCCTCCAACCCCACCTACGCCATTAACTTTGCTTAACTTATGGACTTTAGTAACACAGCAAATCCCCTGACAAGGATAATTCTGACAGCAGCACTGGCTCTCTTAGTATATATGGATAAGAAGGAAACCAAGCATGATCAGAAGAGCTCCAGAACCTTCACTAAAGAGGGAATGAACAGACAGTGTGTAGCTGCACAGGAAGTAGAAGTATTATGAAAAATAAACCCTAACAGTTACACAACTGCCTCAAGATCAATGTTTCTGATCACTGTCCCAGCCTGGAGATTCAATTCTGGTCACAGCTCCTAAAACTCCAGTAACAACCCATGACACCCTCCCACAGCTGATTTCTGAAGTCATTTCCCCACTGACTTTCAGCTGTACCTAGTGACTCATCTCCTGTACCCTTTCCAAAGAAACAGAAAAGACAGAAGTGTCCATGTATTTCCGAGAAAATAAAACCAATGTATTTTATTAATCAATCATAAAGGGCTTCCTAACTTACTATTACCCATGAAATTGTTCTTGTTTTGTTTCTAGAATATCATATCCAATTTTTATCAAAAACCCCAGTGTCCAGCATAGTACTTAACTCACAATAAGGCCTTGGTAATTCTCATTAAACTGAACCTTATTCACTTATTTAACTAATATTTACTGAACTCCTACTATCTATCCTGCTCTATTTCAGAGACTTGGGATGGACTATGAACAGGATAAATAAGGTAACCGTATTTTGTACCTTATAGACTGGTTATGGGAGTCGACAGATTATCAATATGTCAACATATAATCAACATGTAGTACAATACTTTAGACTGGATGATCAAGTAAAGCCTTGTTGAAAAGGTAACATTGGAGCCAAGATCTGAATGACAGGAAGACATCCATATGAAGACCTGGGAGCAAAGCATCTCAGACAGAGGAAGCAGTAAGTACAAAGTGATGCAGGAAAGAATTTGGGCTATTTAAATAAAAGACAGGAGGCCAAAGGGGCTACATACAGTACAGTGACCAATGAATATAGTAGTAGAAAATGAAGTCTGAGAGATAGGCAGGGCCAGATAACACAGGGTACATGGTAAAGAGTTGGCATTATTCTGAGTGTAACATCAAGTCCTTTAAGCAGGTAAGTGGCATATGTTTTTTAAAAGATCACTATGGTTATTTGTGGAAAATGCATCAAATTGAGGAGCAAGGGTGGCAGCAGAGAGTCTAGCTAGCAAGGTAATTCAGTCCACCATTATCTATTAAAGGTTGCTACACCAAGGAATGGAAATGAGAAGAAGTGAATAGATTTGAAATATATTTTAGAGGTAAAGCCAAAAGGATTTGCTGATGGATTAGGTGATGAGATGAGAGAAATGGGAAACACAAGAATGACTTCTAGATTTTTAGCTACAGCAACTGGAAAGATGATTGGTAGTACCAGGCACTGAAATGGGGAAACTGGGGTGGGGATTGGGTGCCAGAACCAATGAAATGGAGAGGGATCAAGAGTTCCTCATTTCTTTCTTTTTTACTAAAAATCCACATGAAAAGATCACATAATAAACTCTCATACTAGTTTAATAATGAGTATACTTCTCAGTATCAAACTCAGGTAGGTGGTCAGGGCAGGAGATAGATTTAAAAAGTGGGGGTCACTGACCTCCAGGTAGCACTTTAAATTAAGAGACTGAATGAGATTACCTAGGAAATAGGGGTAGACATATAAGAGAAAAGGTCCAAGGACTGAGTCCTGGGGCACACCAATGTTTAGAAGTTGAAAAGGAAAGTAGGAGATGCGAAAAGAAAATCAGAAGGTGTGGGAGAAATAGATGTGTTCTCCTGAAATCCAAGAGAAAAGTGCTTCAAGAAGTAGAAAGTGGTCACCTGTCCAGTGTTTTCAAAAAGTCAAGAAAGATGAGGCCAGTTAAGGGATGTAAGTATTCAGCAATGTGGAGGTCACTGTTATTCCTGACAAAAATAGTTGTACTGGAGTGGTAATTGCTCCTGCTTAAGTTAAGTGGGTTGAGGAAAGAATGAGGCATGAGGAATTTGAGACAGGATCTATACAATCATGTCAATAACATTTGCTGTGACAGGGTACAGAAGTAAGACAATAGCTAGAGATATTATGTAAGGGATTTTTACAGCATGATTATATTCTTATGGGCATGACCTGCTCAGATGTTTTGAGTTCAACATACTTAAATATTGTAAGTACTATTTCACACCCTCGGGCTATTTTCCCTTTGAAACATTCACCATATGCCTTCAAGTGCTTAAGATATACTAATTCTGGACTTTCGGTCAAGATGGAGGCATAGGTAGACGCACTGTGCCCCCTCACACAACGAAGATAGGGACAACAACGATATAGAAACAAAATAACAACCAGAAATGACAGAAAATTTAAGTGCCTGGCAGTCCGACAACCAGTGAGTTGAAAATAGACTCCATCGACCAGACCGGTAGGAGGGGAGGAGTTGGGCCGGGTGAGGGACGTGGTGCGGAGACCTGAGCAACTGGGGACGAGTGCAAGCCCCCAGCAGGCAGACTCTGGGCGCACAAGTGTCAGTGGCTGGCGGGCCAGGCTGGGAGGTGGCGACCGGCAGACCCAGCGAGGCGGCCATTGTGAAGCAAGGCACTGCGCGCAGCTCGGTCCCAGCACCGGGAAGTGGAATTTTGGGTCACTGACAGAAAAGGAGGGCCCCGCGGGGTGCACGGGCCCACCCACACCAGGATTGGTGTCAGAGGGGCCCAGTTGGCTTGTGGAAAGCGGCAGAAGGTTCTCAGGTTCTACAGAGAGCAGAGCAAGCGCCACTGTTCCTTCCCAGACCCCGCCCCCATATACAGCGTCACAACCCA
>CM052552.1:38562458-38584216 GCA_028533065.1 Trachops cirrhosus | reverse complement strand
CTGTGAGATTCAGTGGTACAATCTCCCTCTGGTATCCAGGTGTTCACAGCTTCCACCTACTCTTTTTTATAATCAGTTGGAGGGATAAGGCAAAATGGCTTAAGACAGCAAGAGAGTATGCTATGATATTTACAGTAGCAGCAAGTAGAGAAGAGATAGGAGATCCTTTGGCTCTGTATAGTGTTAACTGTGATCTTCCCCCCCACTAGCCACTTTTTAGAAAGGATGGAAGATAAGACTCTTGTTGGGAAGGAAAGGATTGTGAGTTGGATCTAGAAAACAGTGAGGTTGTGGGAGGTCAGATCCTGAGGTAGGGTGAAAGTGAAGAATAGTAAATATGTGTAGTGTGTGAGAGAATAGAGTTAACCACTATAGTCATAGAATTCAGGTAACTGAGAAGTGGGCTTAGGTCTGGGAAAGATGTTGTGTAGTATTTACAATTGTATGAAATAGCTATTATTTACAGTAATATAGAGCAACAATCATATGACCGAATCTAAGAGATCTAGATAACAAGAATAGGGAGTTTGGAGCCTCAAGAAGTGCACTAATGGAACACAAATGAAGGACAGTTAATTAGCTATACACTATGAATGCGATAACAGGGGAAACGTATTAAATGATACATTATAACCAGCCATGGAAAGAAGACTATACAGAAAGAAGAGGAATACTAAAATACTATTGCAATAAAAAGTGTAAGAATAGTGAAATAATGATAATAGAGATATGCTATTACTTGCACGTTCAAAAAAAAAAGGAAAAAAGCAGAAGCTGGAAGGAAGAGATAAATTTGGAAAGAAAAGGAGAAGGATCAACCCTAGAAAGAAGTAGAAGCATAAGGAATTGAACGATATAAAAATAATAAGAATTAAAAAATAAAAAGTTACTTATTAAAAAAAATCAAGCAAAAAAATAAAAAGGAAAGAAAAAAAGAAAACTTTTGTTCATTTCAAACGGGCCAAACCAGTTTTCCTGGTTTTCCTGGCTGCAGCAGACTTAGGGGTGAATGCCCTGGCTTTTTGCCCTTCCTGTTCAGAGCACAGTCAGCCTCTGGCGCACTGTCCCCAGGTCTAGGTGCGTGGGTCCAATGCCCCTGGAAGGGCCCTGGGTACTGGATCTGCGCACTCCCAAGCACTCTTTCTGGAGCCTACTGCAGACTGCCTGTGCCTTTTCCAGTTTCATGGGTGTGCACTCTGTGGATCCCAAGGGGCATGCAGTTCCCCCCCTAATTGCTCTGCCTGGGCACCGGGGATCCCACAGAACACCCACACCTTTTCTGTGCTCACAGCTATAGGCATCAGGCCTTCCACCAAAAATCACTCTCTCTGGGTTGGGGCACCAGCACAAGACCCAGCTGTCCTTGGACCCATTGGCTGGGCCACAATCACCCCTGAGCTGGTCTGGCACCCCTCCCCCGGGTGTGGAGTCTGGGTGCTCTTCAGCACTCTCTCCAAAGCTCACTGCAGAGTGCTTGTGCCTTTTCTGGGTTCACAGATGTGCACTCTGTGGATTCCGAGGGACTTGCACTTCCCCTGAATTCACAGCCTGGGCACCGGGGCTCCGGCAGAATGCCTGCGCCTTTTCCATGCTCATGGCTGTAGGCACCCGGCCTTCCACCAAAAATCACTCTCTCCCCATTGGGGCGCCTGCGCAAGGCCCGGCCACCTTGGGTTGCACCAGCTGGGCCGTGATCTCCCCAGAGCCTGCTCCACGGTCCCACAGATCAGCGCTGTTCAATCCTTGTTTGGCCAGGGAGGGAGCGGTTGACCCATCTCCCCCACCCCGAGAGCCCTGAGGCAGACCCTGGAGCTCCAGCTCTGGGGCTGGGGCTGCAACCTCCCTAGTCCCCAAGCTGATCCCTGGGCTGTTATTATCCTGAAGTAGTCTCCTTACCATCTGGTTTTTCAATGTCCGCTACAATTTTTGATCTCCTATTTTCATATATGTTGTGATAATGTTGGCTGTTTGCTCTGTTCCTCCATAGAACAGCTAGGTTTTACTCCCATGTGTAGGGGGAGGTGGAGTGTGCTCCCTCCTACCATGCCACCATCTTCCCTAAAAGATCTGGTCTTTTACTTCTGTTCCCCTTGTCCATAAGGCTCTCAAATCCTAAATTCGAGTTTACCAGAATAAGCAAATACCCTCAGTGCAAAGAACTTATTCCATTAACTTGTCTAAATTATCATGTTTCCTTAGACATTGGACTTATCATTCCTTTCTTTTTTGTCATATATTTTATACTTTTAAGATTTTTTAAATATATTTTTTATCTAGCTTTTCTGTTTGTTTTCTGGTTTTCTGGGAGTTGCCCCAATTAACCTTGTTCACCATATTTCTCAAACCCTTTCATCTTTTGTAAGGAGGGTTCCCCCACCCCTAAAATAGATACCTATATTCTGGAGTATGATGGTCCAACTATTCTGTGTATAGGCTTTCAGACAATCTTCCTATGACAGTGGAAAATTGTAACAATAGAGCAGGATGGTGGCCATGGAATTTGGCATCTGCTAAGGAGTTGTGAAACAACTCACCTGCCGAATCAACTAGCCCTGAAAATGGATGGTACTGGAGCATCAGCCCATATCTGGCTGTTGCCAGCACTCACTGGCCTGTGAGTATATTTGCCAATGATATCTCAGACAATGGTTTGATCTCCCAAATATAGAAAAGTAAAGCCACAATGAGATTCTACTTCACACCAGCAAGAATGGCCATCATAACCAAATCAACAAAAAAACAAGTGTTAGCTGGGTTGTGAAGAAATGGGAACCCTAGTACACTGTTGGTGGGAAGGCAGGCTTGTGCAGCCACTGTGGAAAACTATGGAATTTTCTCAGAAAACTAAAAATGGAAATACTTTTTGACCCAGTAATTCCACTACTGGGATTATACTCTAAGAATTCTGAAACACTAATTCAAAAGAACCTCTGCACCCCAAAGTTCATAGAAACACAATTTACAATAGCCAAGTGCTGGAAGCAACCTAAGTGCCTATCAGTAAATGAGTGGATTAAAAAACAATGGTACATTTACATAATGGAATACTACACAGCTGAAAGAAAGAAGGAGCTCCTACCCTCTGTGACAGCATAGATGGAACTGGAGAGCATTATGCTAAGTGAAGTAAGCCATGTGGTGAGAGATGAATACCATATGATCTCACCTATAAGTAGAATCTAATCAACAAAACAGACAAGCAATCAAAATATAACCAGAGACATTGAAATTAAGAACAAACTGACAGTGACCAGAGGGAATGGGGAGGGAAATAATGGGGAAAAGAAGGGAAAGGGTAGTCAAAGAACATGTATAAAGGACCAATGGACAAAGCCAAAGGATTTGGCTTTGGTAGGATTGAGGGTGGGAGATGGGGGTGGGTGGGGAACAGGAAAGTGGTGGTGGGAAAATGGAAAAACTGTATTCAAACATTAATAAAAATGATTAAAAGTTAAAAAAATTGTAACAGTAGGAAATGGTAACTCACACCACCATTCTTTTGACATAATTTCTGTAACTGTTCATTCTGCCTAATATGTAGCTTGTAGATGAAGAGCATGTTTGTATAAGAATCCTAGGAACTAACTTGAAAAGATACAGTCCCCGACCTTCAGGCATCACTGCTCCCAGAGATTTATTGACATCTGACCATGGAGCCAGGATGGTGTGAAGCTGAGGTGACATGAAGCCAGGATGACTAAACCAGGTTGATACACACCAGATCATCACTTGCCTTATCAGAATGGACTGTGCTTATCTGCACATACAAAACTTTGCAACCCCTCCTTGATCTCTGTTCTGTTCCCCTTTTCCTTTTTATAGAAAACTTCTACTTCCACTGAGAAGGGGAGATTGGTTTTGTGACATGAGTCCCCCATTTTCCAAGAAATGGGTTTTGAGGTGTAAATCCCCCATCTTCCAGGTGGCCAGCATCTGCAAATAAGCCACCTGCCTTTACATCAGCATCTGCCTCTTGAGTATTGGCTTTCATAGGGCAGGCAGCCAGACCTGCATTCAGTTACAGTCCTCTACATTTTTTTCAGTGTCCGTATCTCTCTTGCCCTCTGGCACATCCAAGTCCTGAGTGTCCCTTAGGTTCTCCCTCTATGACAATATCCCCTTCTTCATAGACTCCAGGAAGTTTCACTTATCGTGCTTTGTCATTTACTACTCTTTCATCCGCATTATGCCCTGAAAATAGTCATTGAAATCTCTGTTATGGGGCTACTTCATGTTCTCTTTGTTATTGTAGACTTATACTTTTTTTCTCCATTTATTTTTAGTGGAATCTCACTAGGGCTGGAAGGTAAACGAATGCTCAATCTGTCATCTCTTATTGATAATCCCCTTCACTCTTCAGCCCACTGTAACCTGAATTTTGCCTCTACTATTCTCCTGAAGCTACTATCTCTCATTTTACTTGACATCTCCACTGTATTTGATGCAGGTGATACTCCTTCTCACCATTGTTAAACACCTTCTTTTCTTTCCTTACATGACAGCATACTCTCCTGACTCTCTATGAACCTCCCTGGACATTTGTTGCTGGCCTTTTCTCCTTTAACCAACATGTAAATGGACACTGAACCCAGGCTCAAAGGACCTGATTTGTATTTCTGACTCTATTCAGTTTGGAGAAAAAACTTCCACTCTCTGGACTTCATTATTTTCTTTTGTTTTTTTTTTCTCCAAGTAACATCAAGGAATATATTTTTTTCTACCTAAAATTTTTATATTGTTGTTCAAGTACAGTTGGCTCCATTTTCCTGCCACCATTTTCTCTCACCTCAACCACCCCCACCTTCCACTCTCAATCCTTCCATCTTTGGCTTTGTCCATGGGTCCTTTATATATGTTCTTTGGACTTCAGTTTATGTTTTCTACAAGCAATTCCAGTTTTAAATTTTTATAATTCCATATTTTAAATACCTTTACAGAAATGAAAATGATAAATAATTTCTGTGAAAGCTCAATAGGACCAGTTCCAGCCAACAACATTGAATGCTACATTCTGGAGAAGAAAACTCACTTAGAGGAACACATGCCCTTTAGTGCTCAGTAGCTTTCATTTTGCTGTGTATGATATGTAACGAAAAGCATTTTCCTGGAACCCCATTCTGTGTGGGAGTGTGGGTTTAGAAAGAAATGTTTAGTAATCTTACCTGGAGCTATGTCAAAAGAGGGTTAGCAAGAAAATCACAGCATCAGTCCCTTCCTTGAATCACAGTGGGATACTTTGTTTGGCAGATATAATTAGAAGGCTATCTTGAAGCATCAATCTTTAACAAATAAATTTTGTGTCATTATACTCTGTAAGAATTATGCATCTTTCCTTTTATAATTGAGTCTCTTATATAGGATCCAAAATCAAGTTACCATAAACTTTAATAGGAAGCAAAAGATTAGCTTTTTTCTCAGTGTTTCATTTTGTGGTAAAGTGTCTGAAGTTCCCAGATACGTTCGTATTTTTCACTCACTGAATTTTCTTATGTGATGTGGTTGTTTGGGAAAAGTAAACATTAAGTTTACACTCAAATGGGAGAAAAGGACATATTGCTCATTTCTGGTAATGCTTAATTTAGAGATAACCTGTTGGTAGCACCCTCAGATGGTTTAAACCTGATTTTGCAAGTCAACACTGTCGAATAGAACTGTCTAGATAAAGGAAATATCCTCTATCTTTAATATGGTATCCACCAGCCCAATATGACTATTGAACACTTGAAACGTAGCTAAGTCATTGAAAGAAGTGATATTTTAATTGAATTTAATTCTTAATTAATTTAGATTAAGATTTAAATTACCACATGTGGCTGTTGCTACAGTAGTGGACTGCACATTTTTAAAGAATAGGCTTTAGTTTTTCTGCCTGTACAATCTTGGATTCAGGGTACATGTGAGAGTGAAGCAAGAGTCCTCTTGATTCTAAAGACTCTTCCCTTCTTTCTGATCCCACTGCCACCCCCTTAGAGAAGGGCCCTGGAAAATACAGTCATCCCTCACTATATTGCAATTCATTTATGGTGGCTTCACTGTATCACGGGTTTTAAAAAAAGTGTAGAAAGTGTTTAAGAGCATATGAAGTGTTTATAAGAGTGTGGGAAATGTTAATAAGAGAGTGGGAAATATTTATAGGAGTGTGGGAAAGGTTTAAGGCTTTATAAAGCCTTAAAATATATATAAATAATAAAATAAATATAACGCCGCTACTTCACGGATTTTCACCTATCGCAGGGGCCTCTGGAACGTACCTCCCACAATAGGTGAGGGATCACTGTACCCTGCAAATAATAGGTAGACAATAAGAAAGTCAAAATGGCAGGGCACACTGGCTGGTGAAACAAGAGCAGCCTCTCCTATTCAGACCCACCCCTAATAGTTGCAGGTCCCAGGACATGAGAAAAAATGAAGAGCCATGCACTATATAAATAAAAAGTTAAGAGTTTTTAATGAATCTAACAAGATGTTAAATGAAAATATGCTCTATCCTCCTAACATGACAATTACAGTTTCCTACTGACCAGAAGGGATAGGTTGAAACTTTAACTTCTTAAACTCCTCAGACTTCTATGTTTGAACTTGATGGTATAAGGAGAATCAGCCCTCAACTCCTGGATTGATGTTTTTCCCTTCTTTTTCCATTCCAATTTTCTCACACGGCGAGAGACTTCATTTACACTCTTGTGGACACCTGGGCCTGCATGTATACACTTTGCCCATAAACAGCAACCTCTTGGCTACCTCTTGGGGCTAGGGTTCCTTATATTACTGGTTCATTCTACCTTCAGAAAGATATGCCTGGAAACAAGCTAGGGGAAATTTGAGCAGGGCTTATATGGTCCTAGGTAACTTGAACATAGTCTAAGTGTGGGGATCTCAGATCTGGTCTAGCACAATACTTTGACCCCTTGGAGTCCTTGCCTTTGTCATGGCCATTCACTATTGCTCTGGCTTTCACCCAGTCATACCACTGCCTAAAGGGTGGGTTCCCAGGGCAAGGGCCACCTTTGCCTGGTGTTAAGGGCAGTTCTACCTGAACCGAAGACTGAAGAGTTATGATAAACCTTACCCTAAAGTAGAGATATGGTCCCCAGACTGTGTTGCGGAAGAGCTAGGTGCATGGACAATATATCTGAGAAACAGTCGGGGTGGAGTAGCTGATATGCCTGGGGGAAACCCAAGACTTGAAGGGCTGAAAGAGAGATGGAGGAGCTTGCCTGGTAAGAAAGGTGGCAAAGAAATAAAGCTATTCCAGACAGATAGTGTTTTGTTACTTTAGAATGCTGGGTGGCATATAGGCAGAGGGTGAAGCCAAGAGTAGAGGAAAGACCAGAAGTTGAAGTCAGAAAAATAGGTTGGGGTCATTTTGGAAAGGGTCTTTTTTATTGTTGTTCAATCACAGTTGTCCGATTCTTCCTCCATTACTCTCCCCTACCCTACCCACTCCCCCACATTCAGTCCTCCCTCCCTATTGTATTTGTCCATGGGCCCCTTATGCATGTTCCTTGACTTGCCCCTTCCCCTTCTTTCTCCCATCACTCTCCTCCTTCCTCCCCTCTTGTCACTGTCAGTTTGTTCTTTATTTCCATGTCTCTGGTTCTAAAAGGTCTTAATAAATGTCCTTTTAGTCCATTGAAATACAAGCTTAAAAGGGCAGAGACCACATTTGCCTTGTCCACCACCATGTCCCTCACTTACTTAGCCTACTAAGGCTAAGGCCACCATGTCCCTTGCCGTCTTAGCCTACTGCCTGGCCCTGCATGGTGACAAGGACCATATCCAGTTAGGCATTCCTGCCTTGGTTCAAAGCCTATTACAAAGAAGAAGGTAATTTGGTTTTAGAACTCTGATTTAGGGTCAGGTTTGTCATAACTCTTCACAGTCTTACACTCAGGAACCAAATCAATAGTTTTTTTTAATAAATGAACACTAAAAATCTGGATTTCACTTTAGAGGGGATGGAGAACTACCATTGGCTCCTAGATCACCATCTAGCAAAGACACTGCCATAACCCTGGCCAACCTATGGGGCCTAGATTATTCTGGCCAAGAGGTGGATAATTACCCTCTTCATTTACCCAGATCTTTTTCTGGATTCCTGTTTGACTTGGACATAAAGAGGAGTAGAAGGAGTTCTTACATAAACAGAGAGGTACGCCAGAAAGATCAGGGCAGAGATATTGCAGTGCCCTGGGGGACAGTGGCACATAATGTCCAGGAAAAGGCAATCCATGGAGTCAAATGAAGCTGAGTTAATGAGCATAGTGGAAACTGAGGAAACACCATCAGATTTGACAATTAGGGTGTTGCAGGAGGCAATTCAAAGGAGGGGAGAACAAAAGACAGATTTCGAGAATTTGTGAAGGAGGGATGAGTGAGGAAGTAGAAACAGAGTGTGAAGACCACTCTGTTGAGAAGATATGCAATGGAATAAAAAGAAAGCTGGAAGTCACCAGAATGGGAGATGTGGAAAGGCAGGTGTGGGGAAGGTAGTTTCAAGGCAAGGCTGCAGGTAATAAAGACAAGGATTATGGAGAAGCTGTGAGGACCTGGCCAAGGTTCTGCAGTCTGAAATTATAATGGGTGCAATCTTGGCATTGCTAAGCAACAGAAGATTGGGAGGAAGCTTCCAGGAGTGAGGGAGAAGGTAAAGAAGATTTCTCAGAACTACAGATTGGAAAAACAAGAACACTGAAAGGGCAAGAGCCAGGGCCTTGCAAGTGGCCTACCTGTGCTAATTGAAAACTCTGTGTTTGGGGCCCCAGATGGGTATGTAGGTTAAGTAATTTACCCAGGACCACACAAATAGTACTAGATTTAATAGTGTTATGGACTGAATTTTGCTTCCCCCAGTTCATATGTAGAAGACTTAACCCACAATGTGACCATTTGGAGAGAGGGCCCTTAGGGGCGTAACTAAGGTTAAATGAGGTCATAAGGGAGGGACCCTGGTCTGATAAGATTGATGTCCCTATAAAAATAGGAAGAGAAACCAGAGATCTATTTCCCTCTCTCTCCCTCTCCCTCTTCCTCTTCCCACTCCCACCAAGTGTGGTGTCCTCACACACAGAAATAAGGGTATGTGCACATAGGTCAATGTAAAGACACAGCAAGAAGGTGACCATCTAAATACCAGGAAGAAATGCCTCATTAGAAACCAACATGCTGGTCCAACCTTAATCTTGGACTTCAAGCCTCAAGAGCTGTGAGAAATAATTCTTTGTTGTTTAAGCCTCTCAGTCTGGTATTTTGTTATGGTGGCCCAAGTTGACTAACACAAATAGTGTACCCGCAAAATTCATGTCCACCTAAAGCTTCAGAATATGACCTTATTTGGAAATAAGGTCTTTGCAGATGTGATTAGTTATGTTAAGATGAGGTCATACTGAATTAGGTAGGGTCCTATATCCAGTGCCTAGTGCCCTTATTAAAAGGCCAAGCAAAGACAAAGAGACATACAGGGACAATGTCATATGAAGACAGAGACAGATATTGGAGTGATGAAGCTGCTAGCTAAGAAATGCCAAGGATCGCTGGCAACCACCAGAAGCTAGGAAGAGACAAGGAAGAAATCTTCCCTAGAGCTTGCAGAAGGAATGAGACCCTGATGACACCTTAATCTCAGACTTCTGGCTTCCAGAACTGTGAAAGAATAAATTCTTGTTGGTTTAAGCCACCCAACTGTCGCCATTTGTTACTAGCCACAGGAATCTAATATAGTGGTAGATTCCAAGTTGTCTGTTTACTCTAATACACCACACCCCTCCCCCAACTAAAATTGACCTCCATATCTGAATTTAGAGACTATATTAAGACTTTTTCTTCCAACTAGATTTTTTTAATGTTAAATGCAATTTTTAAAAAACCTCATATGAACAATTTGAGGAGCCCAGAAGAATGCAAGCTGAAACTTAAAAACCTTCCTCACCAATCCTGAGGTCATACTGCCCCTTCCCAGGCAGGATCACTGTAAGCATTCCCTGAGGTTCCTTCTAGATGCAGTCTACACATAAGTATAGATAGTATTTTTTTCATACACATTGAAATCCTACTAGACACACTTTTAGTAACTTGCTTCTCTTTACCCAATCATTTGCTTTTGCTGTCTTTCCTTGTCCATCCAAAAGAAGTCTGCTCTGAAACAGTGCTCCTTCAAGACAGACTCTGAAGGAAAAGGCTCAAGAATCTAAGTGATTATGTAGACTCCATGGAGCTGTGCTAAGGGCATGAACACTCCAACTATTGTGCCCTTTAAGATTACAACACACACACATTCACAGATAAAGCAGGGTTTATTTAATTATATGCACAAAATAGTTGAAGGAATTTAAAAAATGAAACAGGTGAATTTTGCTTTTCTATATATTTATCAAATGGAGCCTTACAGCAAAGTTGCAGTAATGACACATTCTAAGAGAAAATATTTCCTTCCTTTGTGGAGAGAATATTATATCTGAGACATTCCACTGGGCCATTTGAATGACAGATATTCAGTGAATAAGAATGAGAACTCCATGCAAGCTCAAGCTGCTCCACTCTACCCCCAGCACTTTAACTATAGAATGGGAAAATTGTTCCTCTTGCTCTCTGAAAATGGCTTGCAGATAAGCCACATCATCTTTTTTTAAATTGTTCTTCAAGTAAAGTTGTCTCCACCTTCACCCCACCATGCCACCCACCCACCCATCCCTGCCTCCCACCCTCAAACCTACCCCCTTTGGCTTTGTCCATGTGTCCTTTATACACGTTCCTTGATGGCCCTGCCCCTATGTTCCCCCATTATCCCTCTACTCCCTCCCCTCTAGTTACTGTCAGTTTATCCTTTATTTCATTATCTCTGGTTATATTTGGTTGCTTGTTTGTTTTGTTAATTAGGTTTCACTTATAGGTGAGATCATAGGGTATTTGTCTCTTACCACCTGGCTTATTTCACTTAGCATAACGCTCTCCAGATTAATCCATGCTGTCGAGCAAAGGGTAGGAGCTCCTTCTTTCTTTCAGCTGTGTAGTATTCCATTGTGTAAATGTACCATTGTTTTTTGATCCACTTATTTACTGATAGGCACTTAGGTGGCTTCCAGCACTTGGCTATTGTAAATTGTGTTGCTATGAACTTTGGGGTGCAGAGGTTCTTTTGAATTAGTGTTTCAGAATTCTTAGAGTACAATCCCAGCAGTGGAATTACTGGGTCAAAAAGTATTTCCATTTTTAGTTTTCGGAGGAAATTCCATACTGTTTTCCACAGTGGCTGCACAAGCCTGCCTTCCCACCAACAGTGTACTAGGTTTCCCATTTCTCCACAGCCTTGCCAGCACTTGTTGTTTGTTGATTTGGTTATGATGGTCATTCTCACCAGTGTGAAGTAGAATATCATTGTGGTTTTACTTTGCAACTATCTGATAGCTAGTGATGCTGAGCATCCTTTCATATGTCTCTGGGTCCTCCTTGGAGAAGTGTCTCTCCAGGTCCTTTGCCCATTTTTTTTATAAGGAACCTGGGTTTTAGAAATAGTCACACTCAGGTCATTTTTTTAAAGATTTTATTTATTTATTTTTAGAGAGGGGAAGGGAGGGAGAAGGAGGAGAGAGAGAAACATCAGTGTGTGGTTGCCTCCCATGTGGTCCCCACTGGGGACCTGGCCCACAACCCAGGCATATGCCCTGACTGGGAGTCGAACCTGCGATGCTTTGGTTCGAAGCCCGCACTCAATCCACTGAGCTACGCCAGCCAGGGCCCTTTGCCCATTTTTTAATTGGGTTGTTTGTCTTCCTGGAGTGGAGTCATGTGAGTTCTCTATATCTTTTGGAGATCAAACCCTCATCTCTGAAGTATCATTTGCAAATATGTTTTCTAATACTTTTGGTTCCCTTTTCATTTTACTGTTGTTTTCTTTAGCCATGCAGAAGCTTGAAATCATAGCAAGCATTTTCTCAGACCACAAGGGCCTGAAACCAAAAATGAACCTCAATGAAAAAACTCAAAAACACTGAAATTCATGGAGATTGAATAGCATGCTATTAAACAATGAATGGATTAAGAGTGAGATCATGAAAAAATCAAAAGGTTTCTGGAAACAAATGAAAATGAACTCACAACAGTCCAAAACTTATGGAACACAGCAAAGACATTTCTGAGAGGGAAATTTATAGCAATACAGGCCTACCTAAAAAACATAGAAACATTTCAAATAAACAACCTAACCCTACACCTACAAGAACTGGAGGAACAACAACAAACAAAGCCCAGAGCAAGTAGAAAGAAGAGGATAATCAAGAACACAGCAGAATTAAATTACATAGAGACTAAAAAACAATCCAAAGGATCAATAAATCCAGGATCTTTTTCTTTGGAAAAATAAACAGAATCAACAAGGCTTTAAGCAGACTCATCCAAAAAAAAAATCTGCATCATCCTAACAGGTGAAGCCCCTGGAATCAGCCACTGCCCATGTGGGTGGTGAGCAGCCTTTCTGAAAGAACTTTCTGTCTTGAAAATGAGCTAATTTGAAAGTCACATCAAATATTATTGTTGTTACTTGTACCTTGACTGACTCACCTGGACTGATGACAACATAATGACACAATCACTGGCTGAGCTGTGTGCTGCCAGTACTGTCCTCAAAGGATGGAGGGGACCTCTGGGAAAGGACTTCCTTTGAGTCATTTTAAATCCTCTACCTCACTACCCTAATCCTATACCACTCCCATGGGAGAAATTTGTTGTTTTCCCAAAATACAGTCATTCCTTTGCGTCAAGGGTTTCTAACATGGTTTGTATGTTCAAATTTTCTTAGGAAAAAAATGTCCAAGGAAAGCAGAGTTGCTTAATCCAGGACCCACAAACTGCTTAGCAGCTGTGAATCCCTTGGATGATATGATATGGTTTGTGCATGTGTGCAATTTTCTGATTCTCAACAGATCCTATAATTCCTGAATGCTTAAGAGTCAATCCTTTACCCGAGAAGGTCCTCCAGGGTCTACTGGTCTACTATGGACAGAAGCCCAGGCAGGAGGATTAGTGGCCAGCTTAGTCACACCTGAAAACATTTGAACAGCTCTCAATCTACATTTGAGCATCCTAAAGACAGAGGTGGAAAATAACTGAACAAATAAGCCCACTTGTTAAACAACAGCACCCTTAGCATGCAGCATGTGTGGCAAAGACCAATTCTTTAGCAAGCAATCAGGATGGAAGCCTAGAGATGCTGGTAGCAGTAGTGAGTAAGCATAAGGACTGCTTATGCCTGATTGCTATCAGCTTTTCGGGGACATTTATATCCAAGTGCTTTGTGCTGGATATTGGAGTTGGGAGAACTCAAGACCAGAAATCAGAACTCTGGGATTCAAATCCTGGCTCTAATACTAACTAGATTTGTGACTCTGGGCAAGTTAGTTTGTCTCTTGAGGGACTTTATGTGTTCTAATGGGAAAGTTTTAGTTTATATAAGAGGAATGATTCCTATAGATCAGTTGTACAACATTATACTTGTAGTTAACTACAATATTGTGCACTTAAAATTTGTTCAAAGGGGAGATTTCATGTTAAGTATTCTTACCACACACAAAAAAAAGACCAGGGGAGTTCCTGCCAAGATGGAGGTGTAGGCATACATACTTTGCTTCCTTGTACAACCAAAAGGATAACAATCAATTTAAAAACAAAGGACAATCAGAACTGCCAGGAAAAACATTTGAATGGAAGGCTAACAAACAAGGAGTTAAAGAAACATTCATCCATATGGTGCACTCAAACAAAGAAATATGGCCCAAATGAAAGAACAGAGCAAAACTCCAGAAAAAGAGCTAAGTGACAAGGAGATGGACAACCTGTCAGATGCAGAGTTCAAAACACTGGTAATCAGGATGCTCACAGAAATGATTGCATTCAGTTGCAAAATGAAGGAAGCAATGAAGGTTATGCAAGGTGAAGGAAAGCAAAATATACAGGGAACCAACAATGAAGGGAAGGAAAACAGGACTCAAATCAATGATTTGGAACAAAAGGAAGTAATAAACATCTAACTGGGAAAGAATGAAGAAACAAGAATGCAAAAAAAATGAGGAGAGGCTTAGGAACTTCTGGAGCAACTTTATGTGTTCCAATATCTGAATCATGGGAGTGCCACAAGGAGAAGAGGAAAAGCAAGATATTGAAAACTTATTTAAAAACATAATGAAGGAAAGCTTCCCCAATCTAGCAAAGGAAATAGACATCCAGGAAGTCCATGAACCCCAGAGAGTAACAAAGAAATTGGACCCAAGGAGGAACACACCGAGACACATCATAATGAAGTTACCCAAGATTAAAGATAAGGAGAGAATCTTAAATGCAACGGAAGGAAAGGAGAGACTTACCTACAAAGGAGTTTCCATGAGGCTAATAAGGCTAATAGCTGATTTCTCAAAAGAAACCTTACAGGCAAGAAAGGGCTGGAAAGAAGTATTCAAAGTCATGAAAACAAGGACCTGTGTCCAAGATTACTCTATCCAGTAAAGCTTTCACTTAGAGTGGAAGGGCAGATAAAATGATTTCCAGATAAGGTCAAGTTAAAGGAGTTCACCATCACCAAGCCCTTATTGCATGAAATATTAAAAGGACTTATCTAATAAATAGAGATAAAAAACTATGATCATTAAAAAGACAAAAAAAAACCTCACTACTCTCAATTGAACCTAAAAAACAAAAACTAAAACTAAGCAAACAACTAGAACAGGAAGAGAATCACAGAAATGGAGATCACATGGAGGGTTATCAGTGGGGAGGGCGAGAGGGAGAATGGAGGGAAAAGGAACAGGAAATAAGAAGCATAATTTTTAGGCACAAAATAGACAGGGAAAGGTTAGGAATAGTATAGGAAATAGAGAAGCCAAAGAACTTATATGTACAACCCATGGACATGAACTGTGGATGGGGGCTGGAATGCTGGAGGGTGAAGGGTATGGTACAGGGAAGAGGGGGATAAAGGGGAGAAAAAAGTTGGGGAAACTGTAATAGCATGATCAATAAAATATACTTTAAAAAAAACAAAGGACACAAGGAAGGTTTGGGAGGTGTTGGATATTTCTATTACCTTGACTGTGGTGATGGTATCAAGGGCGTTTGTATAGGTCCTAACTCATCATTTCTATACATTAAATGTGAGCAATTATTTGTATACCAATCATATCTCACTTATGCTTTTTTGAAAAAATGTCCCTTAGTTTTATTCTGACATCCATTCACTTTGTTTTCATTTATTTAATAAACATGTATTGAGTCCCTGCTGTATGTCAGGAATTAGGTACTCAAGACACTGATTACTGTCTCCATGCTTATTCTGAATGTATAGATTACATTTTTATTCTTACCCTCTCCCAGATACCTCCTTCCGAGACAGGAGAGGTTCAATTTATGCTCATCTCTTGCTTAGAAAAACTCAAAGTTCATGATTGCTCCTCAGAAAAGCTTTATAGAACATGGAATTATTGGAAAGTGTATTTCTCTGTTTTGAAATTTGTATAATTGGCCTTTGATAAAGTCTCGGCATGAAGAGCAATACCCAGTTACCCAGACCTCCTTCCCCAGTGACTGCTAGCTAAAACGGAAAACATAAGGTAGCTCTAATGCTAGGAAGTATCATGGGAGGCCAGGTGGACTCATTCCAAAAGGAGAAAAGAGAGTGTTAGCCTTTGAAAATGATATATCCGATACCCCGGAGATAGGGAACTGGCCACTTGTTTCCCTGTAGGAGCACAAACGCTGGCTGTTCAAAGGAACTTGGATCTAGCAATCGCAGAGAGCTGGTGGAAAATGATGCAATGATGCAATAGGTGAGGAAGAGCAGGTCATTCTTGGTGCAGGGCCGCCCTCTTGTGTCCAGAAGAGACTTTGACAACACTGAAGAAATTTGGAGCGTCTGGGAAGCAAACAACCTGAGGAACCCCATTAGATTTTACTTACTAGTTTTCCTTCATTCTAGTCAATTCTTTTCTTCCAAAACACGAACAATTGCAAGTAAATAAATACAAATGATCATGAGGTGGATTGATGGATTTACGGGAGTTCTGGGAAGAGAGAGGTCTGAGTCTGAAACCTGAAAAAGTGAAACTAACAATACAGACAGCACCCGTCAGCCAAACCTATGGAGGTTTGGAGGTTATTATTCCTCAGGGTATGGAGGTGTGCAAGCATGGCACACATGCATGCCATTATTTTAACCTATTAATTTTTTATTTTATATATTTCTAGAAAAATTGATTTATGCTTATTTCTAAAAGTTTGGAAAACATAGAAATATAAAGCCATGAAGGAGTAACAGAATCTAGAATCACTCATCCACCAATAAGCAACTATTGATAGAAACTGCCTATGTTTTCTTCTAAGATCTCTATGCTTTCACAACTGACATTTAAGTCTTTAATCCATTTTGAGTTTATTCTTGTGTATGTTGTAAGAAGGTGGTCTAGTTTCATTTTTTTTCACATATCTGTCCAGTTTTCCCAACGCCATTTGTTGAAGAGACTATTTTTACTCTGCTTTATGTTCCTGCCCTCTTTGTCAAATATTAATTGACCGTAGAGACATGCGTTTATTTCTTGGCTCTCTGTTCTGTTCCATTGATCTATATGCCTGCTCTTGTGCTGATACCATGCTATTTTTATTATAGTGGCCTTGTAATATAGTTTGATATCAGGTAGTATGATTCCTCCAACTTTGTTCTTTCTCAAGATTGGTGTGGCTATTTGGGGTCTCTTTTTTTTTTTTGATTCCATATAAATTTTTGAAATATTTGTTCTAGGTGTGTAAGATATGCCATTAATATTTTAATAGGAATTGCATTGAATCTGTAGATTGCTTTGGGCAGAATGAACATTTTAATGATGTTCATTCTTCCTATCCATGAACAAGGTATATGCTTCCATTTATTTGTATCTTCCTCAGTTTCTTTCTTCAGTATCTGATAATTTTCTGAGTGCAGGTCTTTTACTTTCTTGGTTAAATTTATTACTAGATACCTTATTTTGTTTTTGTTGTTGTTGTTGTTGAAAGAGTAAATGGGAATGATTCTTAATTCCTCTTTCTAATAGTTCACTATTAGTGTATAAAATGCCACTGATTTCTGAATATTAATTTTGTATCTTGGTACTTGAATGATATGTATTATTATCACTGAAAGACAACTCAGGTATTACATGGGACCAACAACTTTAGTGTCATTTCTGCAAAATGGATTTGACGGTTAATTTTATGTGTCAACTTGATAGACCACATGATGCCCAGAGAACTGGTTAAACATTACTTCTTGATGTGCCTGTGAGGATGTTTCCAGAAAAGATTAGCATTTAGGTGGGTGGGCTGAGTGAAGCCCATGGCCTCCCCAATGTGGGGAGGGCTTCATCAAATTTATTGAGGGCCTGAATAGAACAAAAATGTGGAAGAAGATGGAAATCTTTTTCTGCCTGACTGTTCAGCTGAGACATCCATCTTTTGTCTTCAGTGTTCCTGGTTCTCAGGCCTTCAGAATAAGACTGGGATCTATACCATTGACTCCTCAGCTCTCAGGCCTTTAACATGCACCACCAGCTTTCCTGGGTCTCCAGTTGGCACACAACATATCATGGAATTCAGCTCCCAAAACTGTGAGAAATAAATTTATGTTGTTTAAGCCAGCAGTCTCCAATGTTTTTGGTACCAGGGACCAGTTTCATGGAAGACAGTTTTTCCATGGACCAGAGGGGTAGGGGGATGGTTTCAAGATCATTCAAGTGCATTACATTCAAGCTCACCTCCTGCTGTGTGGCTGTGTTCCTAACAGGCCGGACAGGTAGGCCCAGAGGTGGGGGACCCCTGGTTTAAGCCATCCAGTCTATGGTTTTCTATTATAGCAGCCTGATTAGACTAAGACAATGTGGATAATAATAGGACTTAATATATACTGTTATCATAGGGATTAAATAAGCTGATGTACAGTATGTAAAGTGCCTGGCACATAGTGAATACTCAATGAATCACAGCTGTAATTTATATTATTATTACATATCTATGAAATTTTAAAATAGTTATTATACAACAGTGCTCCTTTCACCATTCAGACATATACAATTAATAAGTTTCTCTAGCACTGGACTAAGCAAGTGTATCAGTTGTAGTACAACCAGGGAGAAACAGAAAACACAATAATTTAAAGAGGAATATTTACTATAAAAATTATTAACTATAAAAATTAGGTACTGGGAATTCCAGTCAAGATGGCAGTGTAGATAAACACAACTCACCTTCTCTCACCACCACATCAAAATTACAACTAAACTATAAAACAACCATCACTCAGAACCATCAGAAATCAAGTTGAATGGAAGTCTGGCAACTGTGGAATTAAAGAAACCACAACCATCCCGGAGGGGCAAAGATGCAGAATGGGCTGGTCCCACATTCACATGTGTTTGATACAAATTCAGGAGGGATATCTCAGGAGCGAGGAGTCCACTACCCACACAAGGACCCTCAGCCAAGGGTTCCAGTGCCAGGAAGAAAAGTCCCCCAAACTTCTGGCTACAAAAACCAGTGAGGATTGAGTCAGTGGAAGAAACTTCTGTAGGCCCAGGCAGTTCCTCTTAAAGAACTCACACACAGACTTGTCAGACTCACTCTCTCTGAGCTTCAGCACTGGGGTAGCAACTTGAAAGGCACCAGTGGCATACAGGGAGAAACTAAAGTGTCTGGCATCGAGGCAGGAGCTGGGGACAGCTTTCTGGTGGACAGAAGCCATTGTCCCTTTTCTGAGCCCTCCCACCACAGAGCCACAGAGCTGGCAGGCGAGTACCACGTCTGAGACACCATCAACCTGGCTAACACTGTTTGCACCACCCTGGAGAGCCCCTGAGACTGTCCCACCCAAAATAAGTGCCCACCCAAGCTGTTAACTATGACTTTTCCATATGAATGACTGATATTGGCTCCTGCCTCACAACTTCCCAAATCCAATCAAACAAGCAATAGCTCAGCTCAGGAAACCCCCAGCCCTGAGGTCTAGCACTAACATCAGCCAACCTAGATTCACAGGTTGGCTTTGCCAGGAGATCTCCAAGCCCAGTACAAGTAGAAGCCATCACATATTGCTTTATAGCCCAGGCAGAGTAGCCCCGGGAAGAACACAGGTCAGGGCTGACCTTGGCCTGCACCACTCAGGAAACCCCAGAGTCTGCACACTCAGGGAACAGCTACAGACCATGTTAGAGCATCACCACCCTGCCCTTGCACTGCTGATCCTCCACAGAGGGCAGAGGTTGGTGGTCAGTGGTCACAACCAGTCCTTGAAGCTGACTGGCTTGTGTAAATCCCTCCCATAAACCTGTCAACAGCAATCAAAGCTCAACTACAAGAAGAGGGTGTACTCAGCCCACAAGAAGGGCACACCTTGAGTACCCAACTTGGGTGATAGAGAAGGCTGTGCTACTGGACCCTACAGGACACCTACTACATTAGGTCATGCTACCAAGACAAGGAGTCATAGGGGCTCTACCTAATACATAGAAACAAACACAGGGATGCTGCCAAAATGAGGAGAGAAGGAAACATGGCCCAAATAAAAGAACAGATCAGAAGTCCAGAGAAAGAACTAAACAAAATGGAAATAAGCAACCTACCAGACACAGAGTTGAAAACATTGGTTATAAAGGATGCTCAAGGAACTTAGTGAGGACATCAATAACATAAAAAATATCCAGTCAGAAGCCAAGGATAGACTTCCAGCCAAGATGGAGGAGTAGGTAGACACACTGTGCCTCCTCCCACAACCAAAATAGGAACAACAACAATTGAGAAACAGAATAACAACCAGAACTAACAGAAAATTGAACTGTATGGAAGTTGGACAACCAAGGAGTTAAAATAGACACGTTCATCCAGACCAGTAGGATGTGCGGAGTCAGGTGGAGAGGGGTAGAGGATCAAAGAGTGGTGGGACTGGTCGTGTAAGGCATCTGGGGCACACAAGACCGCAGCGGGTGGATCCTGGGCATGGGGTGGCAACTGGTAGACCCAGCAAGGCGGCAATTGTAAAGTGAGGTACAGCGCGCAACCCAGGGTCCAAGCACCGGGAAATAGAACCTCAGGGCACTGATTGAAAACACCTGTGGGGGTTGAGACACAGGAAGAGACTCCCAGCCTCACAGAAGAGTTTGTTGGAGAGACCCACAGGGTCCTAGAATGTGCACAAGCCCACACACATGGGAATTAGCACCAGAAAGGCCCAGTTTGCTTGGGGGAAGCAGCAGAAGGGACTGAAATCTGACAGAGAGCAGAGCAAGCACCATTGTTCCCTCTCAGACCCCTCCCCCACGTACAGCGTGACAACCCAGCAACTGGATTGCCCTGCCCTGATGAACACCTAAGGCTCCGCCCCTCACTACATAACAGGTGCGACAAGACAAAAAAAATGGGCCAAATGAAAGAACAGATCAAAACTCCAGAGCAAATACAACTAAGTGACCAAGAGATAGCCAGACTATCAGATGCACATTTCAAAGCACTGGTGATCAGGATGCTCACAGAATTGGTTGAATTTGGTCACAAATTAGATGAAAAAATAAAGGCTATTATAAGTGAAATGAAGGAATATGCACAGGGAACCAATAGTGATGGGAAGAAAACTAGGACTCAAATCAATGGAGTGGACCAGAAGGAAAAGAGAAACAACCAAACAGAAAAGAATGAAGAAACAAGAATTCAAAAAAAATGAGGAGAGGCTTAGGAACCTCCAGGACATCTTTAAATGTTCCAACATCCGAATTATAGGGGTACCAGAAGGGGAAGAGGAAGAGCAACAAGTGGAAAACTTATTTAAACAAATAATAAAAGAGAACTTCCCCAATCTGGTAAAGGAAATAGATTTCCAGGAAGTCCAAGAAGCTCAGAGAGTCCCAAACAAGTTGGACCCAAGGAGGAATACATCCAGGCACATCATAATTACATTAGCTAAGGTAAAAATGAAGGAGAGAATCCTAGAAGCAGCAAGAGAAAAGGAGACAGTAACCTACATAGGAGTTCTCATCAGACTGTCAGCTGATTTCTCAAAAGAGACCTTGCAGGCAAGAAGGGACTGGAAAGAAGTATTCCAAGTCATGAAAGGCAAGGACCTACATCCCAGATTGCTCTATCCAGCAAAGCTTTCATTTAGAATGGAAGGGCAGATAAAGTGCTTCTCAGATAAGGTCAAGTTAAAGGAGTCCATCATCACCAAGCCCTTATTATATGAAATGTTAAAGGGATTTATCTAAGAAAAAGAAGATAAAAAACATGGGTAGTAAAATGACAGCAAACTCACAATTATGAACAACCACACCTAAAACAAAAACAAAAACAAACTAAGCAAACAACTAGAACAAGAACAGAACCACAGAGATGGAGATCACATGGAGGGTTAGCAACAGGGGTGTGGGAGGAGGAGAACAGGGGAAAAGGTACAGAGAATAAGTAGCATACATGGTAGGTAGAAAAAAAGACGGGGAGGACAAGAGTAGTATGGAAATGGGGAAGCTAAAGAACTTATGACATATGGACATGAACTGAAGGGGGGAAATGTGGGTGGGAGAGGGGGTACAGGGTGGAGGGGAATGAAGGGGGGTAATGGGACAAGTGTAATAGCATAATCAATAAAATATATTTTAAAAAAAGAAGAAGAAAAAGAAGCCAGGGATACACTAATTGAAATAAAGAATAATTTATAGGGAAACAACAGTAGAGTGGATGAAGCCAAAAATCAAACCAGTGATTTGAAA
>CM052552.1:38541192-38561958 GCA_028533065.1 Trachops cirrhosus | reverse complement strand
TTATGAACAACCACACCTGAAACAAAAAAAGAAGAAACTAAGCAAACAACTAGAACAGGAACGGAACCACAGAGATGGAGATCACATGGAGGGTTAGCAACAGGGGAGTGGGAGGAGGAGAGAGGGGGGAAAGGTATGAAGAATAAGTAGCATGGATGGTAGGTAGAAAATAGACAGGGGGAGGGCAAGAATAGTAGGGGAAATGTAGAAGCTAAAGAACTTACAACACATGGACATGAACTAAAGGGGGGAATGTGGGTGGGAGTCGGTGTTCAGGGTGGAGGGGAATGAAGGGGGGATAATAGGACAAGTGTAATAGCATAATCAATAAAATATATTTTAAAAAAGTTTCTCTCCTAAGTAGTCAATAAATGTATCATGTATTCAGCTCTGGGCTCTGCTAGGGAGGTAGTAGAGTATGATGTCTAAAAGTGTGGTTCTGGAGACAGACCACCTGGGTTCAAATCCTGACTCTGCCACTTATTAGCTGTGTCATGCTGAGCAAATTGCTTAACCTCTCTGTGCCTCAGTTTCCTTTGCAATAAAACAGAGATGATAACAGTACCTACATCATAGGATTATTGCGAGAGTGTTTGTGTGTATTTATAGACATAGTGTAATCCCAGAAAATTGTGACTACCACCACTTCCACCTCATATCTTCTGGGTGTCTTCATTGTTCTGCCCACCTATCTCACCACACATACTGGTCTGAAATGGCTCATTGCCTCGTTCACCCATAACACAGTCTTTCAGAGCAACTATGGGTTCCCTGAAGCCTGAGTGACCCCTCCCTAGTAGTCAACAAGTACCTAGAAAAAGTTGTGGCACCCTTTCCAAGGAAAACCCCTGAGGGGATTTCCCCTTCACACATCAAAGCAAGGCAGACCATACACCCATAGGCACCAGGTACCAAGGGGTGTTGAGGATCTCATGGTTCTGAGAATTTCAGAACCATGGCAAGCAGCCATGGTTCTCTACCTCCAAGCAGATCCTCCAGCTACAACTGTCCTTCAACTCCACCCTCCCCCAACACCTTTGTGTCCATCTGACTATCTGAGAACAGGGAACCAGAGACCATTCTGGAGGAAGTGGTGAGCTCTAATCACCTTATTCTTCAGCCCACTCTATACATACTATTACTTACCTGGAAGAATGCAAGAGGATGAGCTGCAGAAGCAACTGTAGGAACCTGCGTCCCAAATCCAAAAGGCCTATTATTCCCCACTACTTCTGTCGTCTGGGCCCAGGGAGCACACAGATGGATGGTACCCATTCTTTCACATGTTCATTCAACCAACAATATGTATGAAATTAGGAACTTTTCTAGTTACTTAGGATGTAGTTGTGAACAAAAGACTGAATCTCTGCCTCTGTGGAGCTTGTTATCTCTAGTTGGGAGAGGCAGACAATGAAAAAGTAAAATATATAGTACAGCAGATGGCAAGAAGTGATATATAGAGAAAAATAAAGCAGGAAAAGGGAGTGTTGAGGGTTGCAATTTTAATAGAATTGTTAGGAAAAGCCCCATTGAGGTGACATTTGAGCAATACCCTAAAGGAGCTAAAAGAGGGAAACATATAGTTATCTGGGGGTAGAAAATTCAAAGCAAAGCCAGTGCACAGATGAGAAGGAATAAGACTGGAATAAGAAGCCAGTGTACAGATCCAGCTAAGGCTGGAGGCTGCCTAGAGTATTTGAGAAACAGCAAGGAGCCCAGGTAGTTGGAACAGAGTAAGTCAACATGGGGAAAAGTGGTGGGTGATGTAGTCAGAAAACTAATAGAAGGCCAGATCAGATAGGGCTTGTGGGGATTTAAGCTTTTAGTTCAAATGTGATGGGGAGACATTGGGAGTTTCTGAGCAGAGCAGTGATGTGATCCAAGTTATATTTCAACAGGAACACTCTACTTCCTGTGTTGAGAACAGACTGCAGGGAGTGTTTTCATTAATTCCATTCAGGCTGCTATAAAATAATACCATAGACTGGGTGGCTTATAAACAACAAAAATGTATTTTCTTACAGTTCTGGTGGCTGGAAGTCAAAGATCAAGTCACTACAAGATTTGAAATTTGACATCAGGGTAGCCACTTCTGAGTGGAGATGTTTGGTAGGCAGTATGATATGAGTCTGGACTGGGCTGGAGTTATAAATTCAGGAGTTAATGGAATATAAATTGCATTTAAAGTTATGAGACTAGGTGCAAACATTAAGGCAGTGAGTGAGGATTGAAGAGAAAAGTTCAAGATACAAGCTCTTGGTCACTCCTACATTACGAGGTAGGGGACATGAAGAGGAAGCAGAAAGGGAGAGAAGGAGCTACCAGTGGTAAAAGAAAGACCAGCAGAGATTGATGAGGTTCTGAAACCAGCCTGATGGTTTATCTCCCTGAACCCAACCTACACACACACACACACACACACACACACACACACACACACACACACACACACTCAGATGCCTGGGCCCCTCCTCTGAGCTCGAACAGCCTCTGAGACAGAGCTCTGAGACAGAAGAACAGCCAGCCAGATTTCCCTCCTCAGAAGTGTAGGTCCCAGCTCACAGGCCCTCCTCAAAATTCAGGGACACCAACACTAGCCATTGTTTCCCACCAAGGCCTGAGCCCCAAACTCACAGGATCCTTTTTCAAGTTTAGAGACACTAGCACCAGCCTTCTCTGATGGCACCTGGTCATTGTGGGACTGAGATTCCCCTTTCCTTGCTGGCTACAGCTGGGAACTACCCTTAGATCCTGGATATGGTTTGTTTTGTTTTGTTTTGTTTTTGAGATATAAATGACATATCATTGTGTAAATTTAAAATGCACATATTTTTATTTGATCCATTTATATATTGCAATATGACCACCACAGTACTGTTAGCTAACAACTTTATCTTGGACATGGTCCCTACATCTCAGAGACAGCAATGGCATGTCCAGTCCTTCTCCTGCTTCTAATCTCACTGAATTCTCCTTCCACTGCATCTCTACTATCTCCAGCCAGTGATGGTTCTCTGCTTTTAAGGGCTCATGTGAGCAGATTGGACTCACCTGGTGAATTCAGGATATCTCCCTATGTTAAGGTTCACAACCTTAATCACATCTGCAAAGTCCCTTTTGCCATGCAAAATAACAGGTTTGGGGAAATTGGACATGGATGTCTTGGCAGGGGTGAAGAGCATTATACAGCCTACCTCACATGGCCCACAAGGCCTTGTGTGATTTGGCTCCCATAATTTTTCTGACCTCCGTCCCTCCCATTAACCATGTCTTCCTCCATTAGTCCACCATTCTCATCATTTCTGTGGCATGTTAAACTGTTTCCGCCTCAGTCTTCCCTGCCACTAGATCACAGCAATCTTTCTCCTCGCCCTAGCAGTTGGTTCAATGTTCCACATCAATTTTCTAACTTTCGACATCTTTATAAACTCTCACTGTACCTCCCTCCTCCTCACTCTGACCACATAATGAAATAGAAATCTGAGCCTCTATTTCCTCAGCTATAAATTTAGGTTAATAACAGCATCTACCAACCTTACAAGATTTCAGTGAGGATCAAATGAGATAATATATGGAGTTACTTTTTAAAGTAAACTCTGCCCCATAATTAGTAGTGGTCACTGGCCTCTTCACTTTAGCACAGCCTCATTGCTCATATTCTCACCAAAAAATACATCTCTTGACTCCATATGCCCCTCCTGCTAAGACCCCTTGGCTCTGCTCCCCTTGACAGCAAAACTCCAAAGAGTAGCCGATACTCCTTTTCCCCACTTCTGCACATCCTCTTCTCTCCCTAAATCTCTTCAATCTGACTGACAAACTCACTGATCTACCAAAACCACTCTTGTCAAGGCCATCAATGACCTACACCTTGCCAAATCCAAACGATGCTTCTCATTCTCATCTTCCTCCCTCTCAGCAGCTTGGACTCTCTTATGGAAAAACTCTCTACCCATAGTTTAGATGGCCTTGATGTGTTCCTGGTTTGTCTCCTGCCTCTCTGGCTCCTTCTTACTCTCCTTTGTGGGCTTTCCTTTCTCTGTTGTCCCTTATATATTAGTATGTCTTAGGACTCCATGCGATACTATCACATGCATGTCAGAATGAATGTTTTGTTTTGTTTTGTTTTGAATATCTCCCTCCTTTTATTAGTTTATATTTTTCCTTTGGTGATTTTATTAGCAAATAGGTTGAAATTATCAATGGGGTTTTATAGTCAGAAGATGGGTGTATTGGGAACAAGTTGGGGAATGGAGTCATAGGACCCTGAACAATATGAGGGTTTAAACTGCCTGTTGTACCCATGGCACTAGCTGCACAATAGGCTGACTGGCTTCAATGACCTGAGAAGTTCTCACCACTCCCTCTTGTATCAGGACCTCCTTATCTAGGAAGCTTTGGTTTCCTGTTCTGTTTATGGGGGCCCTGGTGTACAGTCTGGTTCTAAGCAAGCTTGGATCATAACAAACAGCACAGCAGTAGAAAACTGAGTCCATGCAAAAGGATGCAGTAAGATATAAATAACTGAGCCCTTGAAGAAGAATTGAGTAAGCTGAAAGTAGAGAACAAGTTCTGTCATTTGAAATAAGCTTGGAAACTCATTCCTGAGTATTCAGCAAGGTCAATGGAGGCAGCTGTGCAGAGTGGTGAGATCAACTTGTCCAGTCTTCCATTTGGATGTCTTATCTAGTATGCAAGGCCTGGGACTGAGGACTCTGAGATGATGGTTGGGACCCCACAAGGTGTCCTGAATTACCTGGCATTCCTCCAGATGCAGGGTGATGTTGAAAGTGTTGCTGGGTGCTGTGAGTAAAAGCCAGCCTTCCTGTAATGGAGTGGCTGTCGGTAACTGCAGGGTGTTTGCCTATATTAAGTAACCAGGGAACATGTGATGCAATCATTTGACCTGTGCAAAATCCCTAAATTGTTCTTCAAGTATGTTGCTCCTCTGCTCCATTTAACATCTGTCTGAGGTGGCAGGGAGGTGGTGGTGGACAGGGACAGAAGTATTGCCCTTGGAGGGCCTTAGGGATTACCCTCCAACCTGGGCTGGGAGGTGGAGCCCTGAATCTAATTCAATGTCTTGGGAGATAGGTGAGTCTTTTGAGTTTATCATTTTGTTTCTGGGAAAGGGACAGGCTGGCGACCACAATGAGCCAAGCAGTCTCCCACCAACAATGTATGAATATGCCTGTTACTCTATATGTTTGCCAAAACTTGGCATTATAGATATCTTTTCACTTTATTCATTCTGACATACATGTGATAGTATCTTGACTTATATATAAGTCAAGATAGTATCGCATTGTTTTAATTTGTATTTTCTGATAATAAGCCAAGATAAGCCCATTATATATATATATATATAAGAGAGAGAGAGAGAGGCTATTTTGATATCTTCTTTATGTCTCTTTAAGTTTTCTACTCATTTTTCTGTTGGATTGTTTTTTTATACCTTTTTACATTGAGGTAATATTGGTTTATAATATTATATATGTTTCAAGTTTACAACATTATAATTCAATATCTGTATAAAATACAGTGTACTCACCACCAAAAATCTAGTTTCCTTCTGTCACCATACATTTTTAGGGTTTTTTTCTTATTATTTGTAGACCTTCATTACATTTCTCTTGACATGATTCCTTTGTCATGTCTATGTCTTGCAAATACCTTCCACCCTGTGGCATGCATTTTTACTTGCACTTTCTCTTTATGATGTTTTTTAATTAGCAGAAATTCTTAATTTTGATGTAGTCCATTTTATCAATGTTTTCCATTGTAGTTAATGCCCTTTGTATCTTAGTTAAGAAATGATACTTACGCAATTTGATTTTTAAAACCTACATCAAATCAAATGTCAGCTTTATGCTTAACTAAAAAACACTAGAAACGTTGTAATTAAAATTAGAGAGGAAACAACAAGGTCCTCAACTATCACTGTTACTTAACTTCATTATAGAAGTGCCTGCAGAGGCAATTAGATGATAAACTGTAAAAAAATACATGGAATATATTAAAATATTTAATAAGGAGTTTAGTAATATAAACTAATATGTTCATTAAAATGTTAAAATTTAATCATTTTATTTTCTTAGGAAATTAATTCTATATATCATAACATGATTAGTTATAATAATATATTTTAAATATTCAATTGACCTTCTATTCTCATAATGAGCCCATTTTGGTGGTGGTATATTTTTTAAATGTACATATAGATTCAATCATTCTTTTATTTTTTAAAGAGATTTTATATCCATAACCCAAAACATGACTGGTTATTTGGGGTGTTTTTTCTGTGTATGTGTTATCAAACTTGAGAGAGGGGAGAGGGGAGGGAATTTCAGGGGAAAAAGGGAAGGGTTTACAGAAACAAGTATAAAGGACACATGGACAAAAACTTGCGGGGGTGGAAATGGGAGGGAGGAGGGGAGGGCTGGGGGTGGGCTGGAATGGGAGTAAAAGACAGAAAACTGTACTTGAACAACAATAAATAAATAAATATATATATATATATATAATTTTAAAAAACTTGAGTTTCAAATGTCTACCAATGAAACAATATAGATTTGGTACCTTATTTGTACAACTCTTTAACAGCCATCTTAAATTCAGCTATAATGTTTAGTCTATGCAGCTTTTCTATTTATTTTGGGGGGAATGTATATTCTTACAAAATAATGTAGTTCATTAAAATTTTCAATTTGGGGGAAAAAAGAAGTCAGACAAAGAAAGACAAATACCATATGATTTCACTTATATGTTGAATCTAAAAAAACAAACCAAAACAAAAACAGACTCATAGAAACAGATCAAACTAATGGTTATCAGAGGGACAGCAGGAGGACAGGGTGTAAAATAAGTGAAGGGGAATATAGTCAGTAATATTGTGATAAGCTCGCACAGTGACAGATGACTTTTGGATTTAGTTTGGTGATCACATCATAAGGTGTATGAACATCAAATCACATATTGTGCACCTGAAACTAATATAATATTGTACTCAACTATACTAAAATAAATAAAAAACATTTACCTACTTCAAAGTCATGAAGATACTCTTGTATTTTATCTTCCATAAGATGTATTGATTTATCTTTCACATTTGGATACTAATACATCTGGAATTAATATTTGCATATGGCATGAGGTATAGTCCAAACACATTTTTTCCCATGTGGATATCTAGATGGCCAACACTGTTTGCCAAAAAGGTCATCCTCTCTCTACTGATCTACAGTATCATCTTTCACATAAATCAAGTGATACAAGTTGGACCAGTTTCTAAACTCTGTATTCTGTTCCATTGCTGAGGTGTTTTTATCCTATTCTTGTGTCAATAATGCACTGACATAAGTACTGTGGCTTTATAAATCTTGATATATGGTGGTATAAGTACCCTCGACTTTGGTCTTCTTCAGGATTATTTTACCTATTCTCAGTTCTTTTCATTTCCACATAATTTCATAATCAGATCATCAATTCACACACATGCATGTATACACACAAACACACACCATACAGTGATTTTTATTGGAATCATACTGGGTCTGTAGATAAATTTGAGGAGAATTAACACTTTAACAATCAGAAGGATATTGATCCTTCTGATCCATGAACATTATATATATCTCTATTTCTCTAGACCTTTAATTTATCAACAGTTTCATTATACTCAGTATAGAAATCTTGCTCATCTATTGTTACATTAAATCCTGTGTAATTGATATTTTATTGCTATTGTCAATAGTATCATTTAATTTTTTGTTTTTGCTGCTATAGATAAATGGCTTGTCTCATTAATTCTAATAGTTTCTCAGTAGATTTACACTTTTTTTTTGCTCCAGATTTTAAATCCAAATCTTATTAACATCACTGAATTGGTCCAGGAGTTTCTATTACCTACCATATTCCGTTCTTCTCTGTGCAGATGACAGTACTTGAGAAGTCCTTGTGGGCTTCAACCTGAGACTCATGGGACCTTCTCCTGGGCTTCTTATGTCAGAAACCTGAGATTGCAACCAACTGAAATTTAGAAACAAATAAGTATATTAATTGCAAAGCACTATTCTAAGGTAGGATTGTTCTTAGCCCTTTGCATGTATTAACTAATTTAATTATCTTAACAGCCTTATGAGATAAGTACTGTCATAACCTCAATGAACACATATGGAAACTGAGGCACAGAAAGAGCAAACAATTTTCCCATGGTCATACAGCATGTTAGTGGTTAAGTGTTTCACCACTGCACTATTCGACTACTCCTAGTCTATAGATTTAAGCTCTGCAGCCTGGATCTCTAAACTACAGTTTCTTTCTACCTCATCCTGAGCCCTGGCTCTTCCCCAAGACATTGCTCTATCTGCTATTGACTAGTTCCCTTTATCTCAAGCCTCTTCTGAGGGCTAAGGATGGGGAAATCAAGGAAATCTTCATGGAGAAAGAAGGCTGGGCTTTAAAGGTAGATTAGGACTTGAACTTATAAAGATGAAATGGGGTCAGTTTCAAAGATATAAAATAGAAACATAGAGGAATACAAAGTATGGGTTCTCAATCTAGAAGTGGTCTTGGTGATAAACAGGGTGTTCATATCAACTATTATTATTGCCAGTATTATTTTTGCTTAGTGCTTTCATTAGAACAATTACATTTAGTGTTATCAATCCTGGAGTTATTGGAAAATTCCCATCTTTGTATTGTTCATCCACTTTGGTCAAATTTCTTCCACGGTATTATTACAAGCTTCAATTACTCATGGAAATAGTTAAGTATATTTTTCTTGCAGAGTATGGAAATACAGTTTGCTACAGCCTCTCTCAACCCAATGTAATTGGGTCTGGGCTCACAACTTCCCATGAATTAGCAACATAACAACAAAATACCTGTGGGCATATCAATGTGTTCTCAGCAAAAGTTTCTTTGCTTGGGACCAAGGACCTTCAATAGAGTAATTGGGGATGGAGCTAACATGGCCATCGGGTAGGAAAGATCAAGAACCACTGCTTTTAAAAAATAGTCAGATGACACCAAATTCACAAGCAACAAAAGAAAAAATAAATAAGTTGGACTTATTAAAACTTTTTGTGAATGAAAGGACACTACCAAGGAAGTGAAAAGAGAACCCACAGAATGACAGAAAATATTTGTGAGTCACATATCTGTTAAAGGTCTAGTATCCAGAATATAAAAAGAATTCTTATAATTCAATCATAAAAAGACAAATAATCCAATTAAAATTGGGCAAAGGATATGAATAAACATTTCTCCAAAGAAGATATACAATGGCCAACAAGCAAATAAAAACATGCTCAAAGTTATTAGTCATTAAGAAAATGCAAATCAAAGCTACAATGAGATCTCACTTTGCACCCATTATGATGGCTGTAATTTTTTAAAATGGAAAATAACACACAACACTGAAGAAAGAAATTAAGGAAGACACAAATAAATGGAAGCATGTATCGCGTTAATGAATTAGAAGAATTAGCATCATCAAAATGTCCACACTACCCAAAGCAATCTATAGATTCAATGCAATCCCTATTAAAATACCAATGACATATTTCACAAGTGTAGAACAAGCATTTCAAAAATTTATATGGAACCATAAATGACTCCAATTAGCTGCAGCACTTTTTAGAAAGAAGAACAAATTAGGAGGGATCACCGTACCTGACATCAAACAGTATTACAAGGCCACTGTAATCAAGAGTCTGGTACTGTCATAAGAACAGACACACAGACCAATGGAACAGAACAGAGAGCTCAGATATCAACCCAAGTCTCTATGGTCAATCAATATTTGACAAAGGAGGCAGCAGCATAAAATGGAGTAAAAATAGCCTCTTCAACAAATGGTGTTGGGAGAACTGGACAGCTACATGCAAAAAAATTGAAAACTTGATTACCAACTTACACCACACACAAAAATAAATTCAAGGTGGATAAAAGACTTAAATATAAGTTGTGATACTGTAAAAGTTCTAGAGGAAACCATAGGCAGGAAAACCTCAGATATTCTACACAGCAATATTTTCACTGATATGTCTCCTAGAGTAAGAAACATAAAGGAAAGAATAAGCAAATGGGATCTCATCAAAATAAAAAGCTTCTGCATGGCTAAAGAAAATAGCATTAAAATGAAAAGAGAACCAACTGTATGGGAAAACATATTTGCCAATGATACCTAGGACAAGGGTTTGCTCTCCAAAATATATAAAGAACTCACATTACTCCACTCAAGGAAGACAAAAAACCCAATTAAAAAAATGGACAAAAAACCTGAACAGATACTTCCCCAAGGAAGACCTACAGAGGGCCCAGAGACATCTGCAAACATGCTGAGCATCGCTAGCTATCAGAGAGATGCAAATTAAAACCACAATGAGATACCACTTCACACTGGTCAGAATGGCATCACAAACAAATCAACAAACAGCAAGTGTTGGAGAGGATGTGGAGAAAAGGGAACCCTAGTGCACTGTTGGTGGGAATCTAGACTGATGCAGCCACTGTGGAAAACAGTATGGAATTTCCTTAGGAAACTAAAAATGGAACTGCCTTTGACCCAGCAATTCCACTGCTGGGACTATATCCTAAGAATCTGAAACACCAATCCATAAGTACCTATGCACCCAATGTTCATAGCAACACAATTTACAATAGCCAAGTGCTGGAAGCAACCTACTATATTTTTCAGACCATAAGATGCACCTAGATTTTAGAGGAGGAAAATAGGAAAAAAAAATTCGAAGCAAAAAATGTGGTAAAATATTTAATAACAAAAATAACGTAATATTTCACCAATGTAGATGTAAATAGAACACAGCAGCAGCCTTAACAACCATTATTCCTCCCAAATTTGGGGGGTGCGTCTTATAGTCCAAAAATACAGGTAAGTGCCCATCAGAAAATGAATGGATCAAAAACCATGGTACATTTACAAGATGGAATTCTATGCAGCAGAGGGAAAGCAGGAGCTCCTACCCTTTGTGACTGCATGGATGTATCTGGAGAGCATTTGCTAAGTGAAATAAGACAGGCAGTGAGGTACAAATACCATATGATCTCACCTATAAGTGGAATGTAATCAACAAAGCAAACAAGCAAGCAAAATATAACCAGAGACATTGAAATTAAGAACAAACTGACAGTAACCAGAGGGTACATGGGAAGGGATAATGGGGGAAAATGTGAAGGGTTTTCAGGAAGGTCACAGGCACAAAACCAAGGGTAGGGGTGGAATCAGGGGAGGGAGGTGGGGATGGCTGTGGAGGGGGGAGTGTTTGGGGGAAAATGCAGATAAACTGTACTTGAACAATAAAATAAAATAATTAATTAAAAAAGAAAGAAAATAACAAGTGCCGGTAATGATGTAGAGAAGTTGGAACTCTTGTGCACTGGTAGTAGGGATGTAAAATGATATAGCCATTGTGGAAAAGACTTTGGAAGGTCTTTAAAAAGTTAAATATTGAGTGTTATCACATCACCTAGCAATTCCAATCTTAGGCATATACTCACAAGAAATGAAAATATACATCTATATAAAAACTTGTGCACACATATTCATAAGGTTTTTACTTAAAATATCCCCCAAATAGGTGCAATTCAGATGTTCATCAATGGACTAGATAAGTAAAATGTGGTCTCTTCATACAATGGAATGCTATTCAGCCTTAAAAAGGAAGGGCACTGATACAGGCTAAAACATGCATGAACTATGAAAACATACTAAGTGAAAGAAGCCAAACAGAAAAGGCCACATATTGTATATATACATACAATGGTATACATACCATTTCTGTGAAATGTCTGGAATAAACAAATCCATAGATACAGAAAGCAGATTAGCGATTGTCAATGCCTGGGAGTGGGGTTGCGAGGAATGGCTGCTGACTGCTAAAGGGTACAAAATTTATTTTGGAGGTGAAGAAATATTCTTGTTTTTTAAAGATTTTATTTATTTATTTTTAGAGAGAGGGGAAGGGAGGGAGAAAGAGAGGGGAGAGAAACATCAGTGTGTGATTGCCTCTTTAGTGCCCCCTACTGGGGACCTGGCCTGCAACCCAGGCATATGCCCTGACTGGGAACTGAACCAGTGACCTTTTGGTTCACAGGCCAGCACTCAGTCCACTCAGCCACACCAGTCAGGGGGGAAGCCAAAGTACTTATATGTAAGACCCATGGACATGAACTAAGGGGGTGGAAGTGCTGGTAGCAGGGGGTGCAGGGCAGAGGGGAATAAACGGGAGAAAAAATGGGACAACTGTAATAGCATAATCAATAAAATATACTTAAACGAAACAAAACAAAAAGTCAAATAATCTGAAGTACAGCTTGCAGTGTGCAGGATGACCACAGGGTGGCAGTGGTGGCCTGGGTAGTCCTATCCAGCCTGCTCACAAGGAAGTGGGAAAGCGTTGGTGTTCAGAGCCAGCAGTTACCACAATTATTCAAGTCCTGACTCAGAACGCGCTCTCCTGCATGGGCACATTTCATCCTCTGTGGAAGTTGGCCTCTGGCTAAGCTGCAGTCCCTCCTGTTCGTGATGGAATTGTAAGGTCTTGGAGGTCACCTAGACTCATCCTCTACTTCAGGGATGGCAGCCAGAAGGGACAGGGCCTTGCTCCAGCTCCATGGCACTGCAACCAAGACCAGAAACCTGGCCTCCTGAATACAGACTGGTCCAATATCCTTTGCAAAACTCTGGATATCTCTGGGACTGTAAAATTTATTCAAGGTCCCCACTGCAAACATCCCCATCTAGTCCTTTTCCTGGTGGCCTGCTGCCACTCCAATCCCAAGCTCCCAAGATACAGTGCTTCTTTCCCCCTTCAATAAGGCTCCTTCCCAGGTACACCTACAGACCCCTTCCCTAAACTCCTCATGGCACAGCCTACAGACTGGGAGGGGAGAAGGGGAAGGTTGTAGCCTTCACAGATTTCTCCTCAAGGCACACCAAGTCATGCCAGTGGAATCATTTGATGAAGGAGACAAGAGTGACTTCGCCATTCTTTCTTTGTGTCCTGAAGTCTTTCAGAGTGCCATCGGTAGCAAGTAGGTGCTAAAGGGAAAACTGAGGCAGCTAATTAGTTAGAGTAGACAGCCTTCCTATTTGCCTGCCGGGACTGGAATCTGATTCCTGCTCCCCCACCAGGTACCCAGGTCCTTGGACCCAGATCCCTTCAGACCCCTGGAGGATTCTTCATGTTGACCTTCTCAATCTCCAAGCTGTAGCCTCCCTTTAGTCTGTCTGTCTTAGAAAAACCCAAAGGACCAGATCCATACTTACTATCTCTTCTCTCCCTCCATCTTGCTCTCCCTTCAAAATTTGTCCACTTCCAGCTTTTAAACCCTAAACTGCTCAATTCTTGCCATTATCCTAGAGGCAGGTTCATCAACCCAGCAGTTCAACCCATTGAACAAGACAAGCCACCATCAACTGTCACCTGAATGTCTAGCCTGTTTCCATCCTTGCCACCTTACAGTCTACTTCCAATACAGCAGCCAGAGTGATTCTATTAAAACACAAACCAGGTCCCATCCCTCCTCTGCTCAAAACCCCACACCAGCCTTCATCTCACACAGGGTGAAAGCCCAAGTCCTCCCCATGGCCTACAAGGCCCTATCCATGTTCTGTCTCTGACCATCACTCTCACCTCCTCACCTCATACACTTTCCCTTGCTCTCTGAATCAACAACACAGGTATTTTTGTTGTCCTACAAACATGTCAGGCACATTCCTGTTTGGGGCTTTTGCTCTAGCTCTTCCCTCTGCTGGAATGCTCTTTTGCTGCCGTCAACTTCATCCTTCAAGTGTGCTCAAATGTCACTTTCTCATTAAGGCTTTCCCTAACCACTCTATTTAATATGCATGACCCCTCCCCATACTGCTCTTCTATTTCCCACAGCACCTGCTAACATAGTACATTTTTTCCTCATTTATGATGCCTACTATACGTCTGTCTCTACTTGCTATCCTGTAAACCTTGGGGGGGGATTTTGGTTCATTTGTTTCACCAGTGTAACCCAAGTGTCTAAATTGGTGTTGAATGAATGAATGAATATGTACCTATGGGAATAGTCCTTAGAAGCCCTAAGGGCTTACATATTTATAGCACCCTTATCTTGTGACTCTGGATGTGGTATGAGACTATTAAAACAAGTTGAAAGGAGCACACTCACAGGGTTTCATAGCCAGGCCCATGAATACTTTTAATCACAAGCTGCCTCCCATCCTTGTCACAAATAAATGTGGATCCACAGTGGATTTTAATGTTTATGGGAGACTCAAAAATCAATTCAGGAATCAAAAACATGTTAAGCCAGATGCTTGTAGAAATTTGCCATCTTGCTAAAGTTTTTTTTTTTTTGTGAAAATGGGATATGAGATTTAAAAAGAAAATAAAAAGCACTTTGGTGAAATACAACACCAAATTTCTAAGGATGACCTGAACTGAAAACATGGTGATGGTCCCACCAGAGGGACTTGCAACCAATCTGACACATCACCCAATTACATACGGTAAACTGCACTCTGGCCAGACAACTTCATCCTGAGTAAGGTACAAAGGATAATTTCCAGAGCAATTGATCAGCCCACGTGCAATGCTTCATCAGGAGCAGGTGTGCACTGTTTTTCTCGTTACCATGATTTACTGTCTTCTGAGATTTTTAAAGATGGAAGATTGAGTGCACTTGGGTGTGTGTGTTCTGGAGGAGTCATGGATGGAGGAAAGGAGAGAGGGTAGCCAAGGGCCGTGGAAGATGTCCACCACACTGGTGCTGTGTGAGCTCCCACTACTGCCATCCACAGCTGTCCTCCTCCCCGAGTGTGCCCATTTGGATGATGGTCCCCTCCTGGGGACCCGGCTCACAACCCAGGCATCTTCCCTAGCTACAAATATAACCAGCAACCCTTTGGTTCACAGGCTGGCACTCAATCCACTGAGCTATGCCAGCCAGGGCTGTGTTTTGAAGTAATAGAAACTTCTTGGCATTTTTGAATAAAAATGTTGGTGAGATGATATAATTTACATATGTGTTAAAAATCATCCTGATGTAAATTTGCAAAATATTATCATTTTTATCATTCTCATTAATTTGTCTTTGAATGTCAGGTATTCCTTATGCTTATGACTTTAAGCAATGGTCCTTTACAAAAATAAAATAAAATATGTTGTTCACATCAGAAAAACTCAATTTACAACTGTATAATATGTCAAAATGACCATGGGGGATAGTGGTATTTAGCAGAATTATAAACTGATATTTCTAAACTGATATACAAACTGATTACTGATATATAAACTGATATACAAATGGTAGGTATGTATATACCTACTGAACCCCACATGTGTTCAATTAATGCTCATTGAGATACTTTCAGACTATTCTGGCTTTCAATGGGAAAATGTTTATATAATTTTTAATGAATTAACATTTAGTTGAATTAAAAAGGTGTTATTATCATCTTCAAGTCTATACCCATAGCACACAACCACAAACCCTGCTAGGAGATGTTGATTGAGGCCATGATGCTCATTTCAGGTGAGGACAGGTAGGCCCAAGGTTATAGGACAAAGCATGGCGGGACTATGGCTAAAAGCAGGGTACCCAGAGTAAGAAGATTAAAAAAACTCTGGCTTTTGAGTCCTGGTTCCCTTACTAATCACCTAGGTGAGACCTAATAGATGACTGCTTATCTTGGTCTCTGTTTCCTCAGAAGTAAAATGGGAATAATATTGTAACAAAGACTCTTCCACTTACCTTACATTATTTGTAAAATTGTAACCCAAATGTATCTAATTTGGAGCACCCAGAAACCCTGCAAACTTTGTTTAGTGTTTTGAGTGGTGTTCATAGTTATCAAGGGTGACACCACAGTAGACAAAGTAATAGGGTGGAGGTATTGCCGGCAGAGATAATTAACCATCTTGTCCAATACCCAGAGTCTGTACTGCAGCTAGACTAATTCACACCAAAGGAACTCTGCATACAGTCGTACGATCTCTACTGGAATCAGCTAGAAGAATTCACCTGAGTTGCTTGTGTGTTTTGACAGAGCAACAACCCTTGACTTCCAAGAAACCACTCTGGACACAGAAACTGGACAGATGGGCAGTTTCATTCATCTTCATTCCTAAATCACCCATCAGTCACACAGTAAAGAAAGAAAATGGACTGTTGGAACTTCTGCCTGACTAGGACCCAATTGGCACTTGAGACACTTCCTGTAAGCAGCCCAGGGAGTCATGAGTCTGTGTCATTTCCTCCCTTGTCACTAGAAAAGCAATACAGCAATACTAAGACAATTTAAAGTGGAAGAATAATATCCACAATTCCCTATTCTAACAAAGCATTATTTTTGTCCATTTCTGGCCTCCTTATAAGCAATCATATGCTTTCCATTGTTATAATCATCAGGTACAAAAGATTTTACATTTTTGTTCTGCCTAAAATTGCATCTTTGATATTTCCATGTTACTACAGTTTTTGCCATTGTTATTTTTAAAATATAACTTTTTTCATAATGAAAGATACACATTTACCTTTCAGAAAAGTGAAGAAGCACCTATAAACAGAAAGAACATTTATATCTCTGTAACTTGCTCTTGTCATCATAGGATGTATGCCTATGCTGGAAGCTTCAGTTCTGTAAGACAGCACTAAGGTTCTGTCTACTATCCCACAAAAGGACTAGGGAGAGAGAGCTTTGGGAAAGAGTAGTGCCCAGGCTGGGCATGTGGGTTACTCCCACTCAGGACCAGCAGGAGCTACTCCCTTCCTGTGGAGGCTATCAGAAGCCACATCATGCCTTCACCCAACAAAGCTTTACCTTATCTGGTGTCCATAACTTCTCTAAACTCACCTCCTCCAACTCAGCCCATCCATTCTACTTTAGTGACACTGGCCTCCATGCTGTGTCTCCAATATTTTAAGCATACTCTTGTCTCGTACTTTGCATTTGCTCTTCCCTGTCTGTAACTTTCTTTTCCCTAAGATATCCAAAGAGCTAACTTCCCCAGCTTATCCAAAGATGGTACTTCCTCAGATAAGCTTTCTTTGATCATTGAATCTAAAACAGCACTCTTGAGGTCCCTGTCAAGATGACAGTATACATACACATGGTACTCAGAACCTCCCACAACTACATCAAAATTACAAACCCATAATCATTCAGAATTCCTGAAATCTAGCTAAACATAAGTCCTACAACTAAGGATATAAAGAAGAGGCCACATGGACACTGGTAGGAAGAGTGGAGATGTGGAACAACCTGGTCTCACAACCACATAGGACAGTTAAAATTGGGAGGAATATCTGGGCTGAGAAGTTCCCCGCTAAGGAGGAGTGGTCCTGGTCCCACATAAGAACCCCAGCCCAGAGTTCCAGTGCTAAGAAACGAATACCCCATACTTTATGGCTGTGAAAAGAAGTGGGGATTTTGGATGAGTGAGATAGAGGGCTTCTAGGGTCCTAGGCATTTCTTTTAAAGGGCTTATGCACAAACTTACTCAGACTCATTCACTCTGAGCGCCAGTGCTTGTGCAGCAGCTCTGAAGGCACCAGGGACATACAGAGAGGAACTGAACTGTCTGGCTCTGAGGTAAAAGCTGGATGGGCAGCTTTCTCACAGATGTAAGTGCTGGCAGAGGCCACCGTTCCTTTTCTGAGCCCTCCCTTCACAGAGCTGGTATGTGGGTGCCATATCTGTCTACATCAACCTGGCTAACATTTTTTACCCTGCCATGGCTATTCCCTGAGAACCCCATCCCACCCAATTTGCAGCCCACCCAAGCCATTTCCAGTGATTTTTACATAAAGCCTCTCTTGGATCATGCTTCAGATTTTCTAAATATCTCTCAAACAAGCAGTACCTGACCCCTGCATACATTGTAACTCTTGTTAAGTGGCTCCAGGCCTGACATTAGTGGCAGCCAGCCTCAGTTCACAGCTTTGCCTCTCCTAGGACCCACCAATCCCAACACAACTAGCAGCTATCTGAAGATTGTTCTGTAGCTCATGCCAGGTGGCCCTGGGCAGGGCACAGGCAGTGGCTAACCTTGTACCTCCCAAGATGCCCCAAAACTAGTGCAACTGGTGGACATTTTCAGACCATGATTACACGCAACCACCTCTAGGAGCAACACACTTAAGGGGAAGACTCAATGGGCACCAAAGCCCCATTGAAGTGAATCCGGCTCCATGGGGTCAGCCCCTGCAAAGCTGCTCCTCTGCTGTAGTCACAGCCAGTCCTTGCAACCAATCAGCCTGAAAGTCAATCCCTCCAGTTATGTCACAGCAATCAAGACTTAACTACAACAAGGTAGTGCACACAGCCCTCACAAGTGGCACACCTAAAGCACCCACCTCAGGTGACCAGGGAAGCTGTGCCACTAGCCCCTATAGGACACCTACTATATAAGGTCACTCTACCAAGTCTGGGAGGTGTACTAGCTCTACCTAATGTGTAGAAAAACATGGGGAGGCAGCCAAAATGAGGATTCAAAGAAACAAACTCCAAATGAAAGAACAGGAGAAATGAACAGAAAACTATCTAAATGAAATAGAGGCAAGCAAACTACCAGATAGAGAGTTCAAAACAAGGGTTATAAGGATGCACAAGTAACTTAGTGAGAAATTCAACAGCATAAAGAGCACATGAAAACCATAAAAAGGAATCAGTCAGAAATGAAAGATACACTAACTAAAGTGAAGACTAAATTACAAGGAATCCACAGTAAAGTAGATAAAGCAGAGAATCAAATCAGTGATGTGGAATATAAGGAAGTAGAAAATATCCAATCAGAACACCAAAATATAAAAAAATTAAAAATAAAGATAGTGTTAGGAGCCTTTGGGACAACTCCAAGCATACCAACATTCACATCATGAGTATGCCAGAAGGAGGACAGAGAGGGAGCAAAAAATTGAAAACCTATTTGAAAAAACAATGATGGAAAACGTCCCTAATCTGAATTCTGGCCAAGATGGAGGCACAGGTAGAAACACTTTGCCTCCTCACACAACCAAAAGAAGGACAACAAATTTAAAAACAAAAAACAACCAGAAATGCCAGAAGTCAAATTGTATAGAAGTCCAACAACCAAGGAGTTAAAGAAGAAATATTCATGCAGAAGTGAAGAAGGAGGAGTGAAGAAGAGCAGCCAGGGTGGAGAGGATGCATAGCAAGGTGCCAAGTGGAGGACCAGATGGGTGAGGTGGCGAGTGGCAGTCCCACATTTGCTTGCAGGTAAACTGGGAGGAACAACTAAGGAGTGAGACAGACTGTGCAACCCAGGGTTTCAGTGCAAGAAACGAAAGAATCAAAAAACCTATCAGGGTTGTGTGGGGGTTATAGGAGCAGGAGATACTCCCAGCCTCACAGGAGAGTACACTGGAGAGGCCCACAGGGTCCTAGAATGTACACAAACTCACCCACCTGGGAATCACCACCAGAAGGGCCCAATTTTCTTGTGGGTAGTGGGGGAAGTGACTGAAAGCCAACCAACAGGAGATCAAGTGGAATTGTTCCCTCTCTGACCCCTCCCCCACATACAGTGCCACAACACAGAGATGTTGGTTGCAGTGCTCTGGTAAATACCTAAGAGTCTGCCCCTTACAACATAACAGCTTCACTGAGACAAAGAAATATGGCCCAAATGAAAGAACAGATCAAAACTTCAAAAATAGAACTAAACAGTAAAGAGACAGGCAACTTATTAGTTGCAGAGTTCAAAACGCTGGTAATCAGGATGCTCAGAGAAATAGTTGAGTATGGTCATAAAATAGAGGAAAAAGTAAAGGCTATGCAAAGTGAAATAAAGCAAAATGTACAGGAAGCCAACAGTGAAGGGAAGGAAAAAAAGCACTCAGATCAATGATTTGGAGCAGAAGGAAGAAATAGATTTAACCAGAACAGAATGAAGAAAGAAGAATTCAAAAAAAAAAAAAAAATGAGGAGAAGCTCCTGGACAACTTTAACCATTGCAACATCTGAATCATGGGGGTGCCAAAGGACAAGAGGAAGAGCAAGATATTGCAAACTTATTTAAAAACCTAATGAAGGAAAACCTCCCCAATCTGGCAAAGGAAATAGACTTCCAGGAAGTCCAGAAAGTTCAGAGAGTCCCAAAGAAGGGGGACCCAAAGAAGCACACACCAAGACACATCATAATTACATTACCCAAGATGAAAGATAAGGAGAGAATCTTAAAAGCAGCAAAAGAAAAGGAGACAGTTACCTACTAAGGAGTTCCCATCAGACTGTCAACTGATTCCTCAAAAGAAACCTTACAGACAAGAAGGGGCTAGAAAGAAATATTTGAAGTCATGAAAAGCAAGGACTTAAAATGAAGATGACTGTATCCAGCAAAGCTCTCATTTAGAATGGAAGGGTGAATAAACTGCTTCCCAGATAAGGTCAAGTTAAAGGAGTTCATCATCACCAAGCCCCTATTATATGAAATGTTAAAGGGACTTATCTAAGAAAAAAAGATGATTAAAAATATAAACAGTAAAATGACAACAAACTCACAACTATCAACAACTGAACCTAAAAAAAACAAAACAAAAAACAAAAAAAACTATCCCTGGTTGGTATAACTCAGTAGACTGAGCATGGGCCTGCAAACCAAGGCATCGCTGGTTCAATTCCCAGTCAGGGTACATGCCTGGGTTGCAGGCCAGATCCCCAGTAGGGGGTGCGTGAGAGGCAACCACACATTGGTGTTTCACTCACCTTCTCCCTCCCTCCCCCCT
>CM052552.1:38501514-38540692 GCA_028533065.1 Trachops cirrhosus | reverse complement strand
AGAACGGTTCCCTATAGGGAAGGGGGAAGGGTTTTCAGGAACAACTATAAAGGACACACGGACAAAACCAAGGGGGGTAGAATCAGGGGAGGGAGGGAAGGCTGGGGTGGGGGTGGAGTGGTGATGGGAAAATGCAGACAACTGTACTTGACCAAGAATAAAGATAAAAACAGATCTGAGATCCCAGAAGTAAGACAAGGTAGACAAGTAATTTTTGACAAAAGAGCCCAACACATACAATGGAGAAATGAAAGCTTCTTTAATAAATGGTGCTCAGAAAACTGGAAAGCCACATGCAAAAGAATGAAACTAGACTACAGTTTGTCTGCATGAAGTTCCTTTTTAGATAGAGCATTTGATGCAGAGTCTCTCGGAGGACTATTGTGAGAGAGAAAAAGATTTCGCAGCCTTGTCATTCTGTCTTATGTAGATGACTCTTCCATTTGGAAGTGCCATTAGGTAAAATCTCCTGCCTCCTTGTGTGCAGGCCCTCCACCAATGATACCTGCTGGGATTGGTGCCTTCATTCCCAGGCATATTGCTCTGCATATGCTAAATGCTCAAGGCTGACTGGGTCTTTGTCCCAAGAGAGGATGAAAGTCATTGTAAAGGGTACTAGTTGATGGACTGTTTCAAGGTCATCACTACAGTTTCTTCTCAATTAACAACTCCATTCCTAGAACTTCTTCATTGGAGCTATTTGAAATCTTTGTACTATGATGGAAACCCATTTTGTTTGCTCTTGTTTAGTTCTTAGGGCAGGTGTACAATAGCTTCTAAACAGAACATATGTAGACTAGAAAAGCACCATTGATTTACTTAGGCCATTTGTGTAGGTGAAATCATTTCAACTTCTGTATGCTTTCTCTGCAGGGCCTTCTTTCTTAGGAATTAGCAACATGCAACAAACTTTACTCCAGCTTTTCTAAAAGAACCAGAAATGCTCTGGTGTCCAATCTGTCACTACTTAAAGATACCCATTGAGTGCTCTGCTGAGAACTCATCTTCCTTCCGTCTCTCCCCACTGGGCTTCTGTCCCCTGCTGATTCTGACCCCTGTTTCATTGAAAGCAGACATTGTGACAGAATAGAAATAACATGGGATTTGAGTCAAAACACATGAACTGCAGTTCAGCTGTGAACCTCTTGGCTGTGTGACCTTTAGCCAGCCCACTCTCCTTCAGAGCAAGTCTCCTCATTTGTAAAGCCTTTGGGGCTAGGAATCCAAGGTAGTTAAAAAAATTCCCTGTGCTCAGCTCCTCCCTCCACAGGGTGAGAATGGAGTGAAAGACTCCTCAGGCCATGCTGATAGTCTTGCTCCACCCTGTCCTCCACCAAATCTTGATCAGGTTATAGCAGAACAAACACTGATTGCACTTCACCTTCAGAAACTAAAAATGAAATAGGAGCCTTAGCAAATAAGACTTTGAGCCAGACAGAATATAAACCAAACCAGTCATTTTTGCCACTAACTCAAAATGGATCAAAGCCTTAAATATGAGAGCTACAATTATAAAAGTATAAAATCCTTAGAAGAAAACATAGAGGTCAATTATCATGACCTTGGTAGTGGTTTTCTAGACATGACACCAAAAGCGCCAACTAGCAAAGAAAAAAATAGATAAATTGGACTTTATCAAAATTAAAAACATTTCTGTTTCAAAAAATATATTCTGGCAAGGATACATCCTGGTGAGGATAATCCCTTGCTGTTATATTATTTCAATAGCCCTGAATAAAAAATTATACGGGCATGGTACTGGCATAAGAATAGACAATAGATCAATGAAATAGAATTGAAAATTCAAAAATAAACTCACATTTATAACCCGTTAATTTTCTAAAATTGTACCATAACAATTCAGTCAGGGAAGAAATAGTCTTTTCAACAAATGGTGCTGGAGCCCTGACTGGCTTGGCTCAGTTGGCTGAGCATTGTTCAGCAAAGCAAAAGGTTGCTGGTTCGATTCCCAGTCAGGGCATATGCCTAGGTTGCTGGCCAGTCCCCAGTTGGGGTATGTGTGTAAGGCAGGTGATCAATGTGTCTCTCTTACTCTTTGTCCCTCCTTTTCCCCATAAGTAAGTAAATATCTTTTTTAAAAAATGGTGCTGGGGAAACAATATTCACATGCAAAAGTGTGAATTTGAGGTCCTACTTCTCACCAGATATGAAAATTAACTCAAAATGGATGAGAGATCTAAATATAAGCACTTAAATTATAAAACTCTTAGAAGAAAACATAGGCATCAATCTATGTGACCTTGAATTAGGCAGTGGTTTCTTACATATGACACTCAAAGCACAAGTGACCAAAGAAAAAGTAGACAATTGGATTCAATCAAAATTTAAAACTTTTGTGTTTCAAAAGACACTGTCAAAAAATTGACAGATTGTACTCCTTCTATATTGCTGATGGGAATGTAAAATTGTGCAGCCATGATGGAAAGCAGGTTGGTACTTTCTCAAAAAATTAAGCATAGAATTAACACATGACCTGGTAATTTTACTTCTTTGTATATATCTAAGATAATTGAAAACTGGTGTTCAAACAAATACTTTGTACACAAATGTTCATTGTAGCACTATTTATAACAGCCAAAAGGTGGAAACAACCTAAAGATCCATTGTACAGATGACTGGATAAACAAATTGTGTTGTAGCCATTCAATGAAATATTATTCAGCCTACAAAAGGAATGAAGTACTGATTCATACTACAACATAGATGAACCATGAAAATATCATGCTAAATGAAAGAAGCCAGTCACAAAAGGCCACATATTGTATGATTCTATTTATATTAGAATAGGAAGACTTATAACAGACAGAAATTATAGCAGTGGTTGTCAGCACCTGGGGGAGAATGGGGAGTGACCGCTTAATGGTTATGAAAATTCATTTGGGTGTGATGAAAACGTTCTGGAATTACCTAGTGGTGATGGTTGCACAACCCTTTGAGTACAGTGAAAACCACAACATTGTCCATTTTAAAAGGGGGCATAAGAACATCTTGGTATGTGAATTCTAGTTCAATCAAAATAAATTGCATGAAGAGCACTGAGGGCATGTGGTGGGTGCAGAGGTCAAGAGCATGGGCTTTAGAGTCAGGGGGATTTGGGTTCAAGCCTTAAATCTTTTCCTTTCTAACTGAACATTCTTTGGCTGTTTGCTGAACCTCTCTGTGCCTCAGTTTCCTTATTGGTAAAGTGAGTGTAATCATAGCCTCCTAGGGCTGTTGTGAGGATTGTGGGGATAACAAATGCAGGCAGTGTTGTTCTAATTACAGTTGTGGTAGTGGTTATTTTTCTCATCCTGAATAAGAAAAGACTCAAGAGCCGCTGGTACCCATCACCAAATCTCTTCAGGGCTATAAAGGAGAAAAGAGTTAAACTTTCTCCCTGAGGCCTGAGTGTTACAGGGTGCAGCCAAGAGGGGGGCCCCCAGATAGGGATTTGGAATGGGGCCCAGAACTCAAGGCGTCCAGGAAATATTAGGATGTCCTAACCCCCAACCACAGGTGTGCGCTGGGGAAAGGGACAAATGGAGCAGGGCCACTAAGAGCTGTTTTGCATAGCAACAGCTTTGCAGCTAACCTCTGGTGGCTCCAGGACATGGGGCCATGCAGCAAGTGTAGCCGATTGTGGGAGGAGTCTGAAATGGGGCTGCAGAGGAAGATTGGTATGAGGATTTAAACAGAGACGCGGCAACCATTTCGGGGAGAACCATGCAGCTTTGCCAGAGGGCAGACTCCCTCGCAGCTTTGCTGGAGAGAACCACGTGGCTTTGCCAGAGTGGGGACTCCCGCAGCCATTGTGCAGAGAACACTCAGCCAATGAACACTCAGCTCTGGCAGTGAAGGAAAGCCACGCAGCTTTGCCAGAATGAGGACCCCCGCAGCTTTAGAAGGGGGAACCACCACCCAGCTTTAGCAGAGATCCTAGCAACAGGGCTGATGGTGCTGGGAACCGAGGGAGGCCTACCAGCCCAGACGGATTGCTGGGAAGAACTGGCTGCTGCCTGAGCCACGGACTTCTATTTCTTTTCCTAAGATACGGTACCCCACACAGGGCAAAGGGGGAAGGAAGGACTGTGTGTGTATTTGTGGGCATTTGAAGGGACTTTGGGATTTTGGTGAAGACATTAGGTCGCTACTTTAAGTTTGTATAGCATTAAATAAACATTTCCTTTCCTTTTCACAAATCTCTGGCATTGAGAGATGTCTTTCCTATAAGACAGCAGACATAACGAACCTGGTATACCGCCCTCGGGCCCCTTTTGGGCCCCCTTGGCCCCCTGTTGTTCTGTAACATGAGTATTAAAATTAGGAGTTGCAGGAAGATATTGGGGAGAGTTTTCTATAGGAATATAGAGATATAGAATTTTTACAGATTTTTCTATATTTTATCCAAAGGCAATGTGCTGCCCTGGTAGGTAGTGAGGAGCGGGCTACTGGAGATATGCAAGCAGAGCTTGGATGAGTCCTTGATGGGGTTCACACCACACAGAGGGGTCTAAGCCTACAACTTTGAGAAGCTTGGGTTTTATAGATTACTCAGTGAGTCAGGTGCTGATGACTGTGGGGAGGCTGCCAACATCTTTGGTGGTGCTCTCGAGAGCTGGAGAAACTCCAATTGGCTCTGGAAAGGAGGAGAAAGGAGAAGGTTAGCAATAAATTAACATGGTGGCAGGTCCCTTCAGGAAAAGCACTCTGTAAAGGAGGTAGAGGCTGTCTGTGTATGAGCATGTGTGCATGTGCACCTCTTCTCCTTGGGTACAAACAAAACAAAGCACCCTCCAACCTCCTTCTCCTCTCCTTTTGGGACAGAAGCCCCAGGCCAGGCCAGCAAGGTTGGAAGGAGAAGAGAGGGGAGAAAGAAATTTTGAGGAAGGATAAGTCTCTGTGAAGACAGAACCTTCTGCCAGGTGGAGAGTCCGGGTCTGGTCCACACTGAATGGAGGAAGATGATCCCTTTCACACCCCACCTTCCAGTGCTCTTCCAATGGAATTATGGTCTCATCCCTTTTTGGCCACCCTCGGCTCCATATTCCTGAATCCTGCTCTTCGATGCCTGGACAATTTTCCTTTTGAAAAACTGACCATTAAAGCCCACATATTTCATTCATCTGAAAATTCAGATTAGTGAAATATAGAGAGACAGAAAGTAAATTAGTGATTGCCAGGGGCTGGTGGGATGGAGAAGTAGAGAGACAATAGCTAAATGGTACATGTTTTCTGTTTGGGATGAAAGAAATATTCTAAAATTGATTATGGTAATGGTTGAACAACCTTGTGAATATATAAAAAATCATTAAATTGTACACCTTAAATGGATGAGTCGTATTGTATGTTACTTATACACCAATAAAGCTATTAAAAAATAAAGCCAATTATTGGATAGTGCTTGGGTTAGCTGATCTATCTCTTTAAATTAAAAAAACAAAAACAAAATGGAAGAATGTATGCCATGGGTCTGTCTCTCCCCAGCGTGCATCAGCATCATTATTGAACCTGTTGTCGCTGGCACTGGTGCCACACCGTTGGGCTGGGCACCTTATTGTGATTGCAGATGGCTGGCCAAATGCACTATGTATATGCAGCAATGAGAACTATCTGGAAGGCATTTAATATAGTGACTCATAGGGTTATGCTTGGAAAATTAATTCAAATTGGCTTGGCATCAAGCCAAGGAAAAATTTCTGAAGAGACTGTAAACATAAAGTAATGGATCAAGTTGAAGGAGGGATAGAGGGAAGGCAGCAGGGGGAGGCCCAGCCACACAGCCCCCAAGGTAGCTAGCTGGAGGGAGCTGATGAGGTAGCTGGCATACTCTGTGCTTGGTTGGGGTAGGGACTTTGTTTCAAGTCCTAGTCTTCTGTCTCATGCCAGTTCTTCTGCCAGCTCTGGAGTCCCTGGTACCTGGTCTATTCCTTCTGACAGCACTGATCCCTGTCACCCCAGATATCACAGGCAGTCCTGATACTTCTGTTTGCAACGTATCTCCCTCCCTACCACAAACGTCTTGAGGACTGAGAGGGACAAGCTGTAGGTAAACAATGGCTTGTGGGGTCCACCATGGTGTCTGTCCCAGGGAGGTTCTGGTAGGCTGCCAGGGGCCCTGACTTTTTAAACCCACACCTCACTGGACAAAAATGTTAATGCAAGCTTTCATTCCAGTAGTTTGTGCTGTGAAAGTATTGGTTTCTTTGTGAGTTTTCCAAAGAGATGTTATGATATCTTTTTATAGTAGATTTATTGAGGTTTAATGTAGATACTATAACTTATAGATATACAATTCAGTGATTTTTAGGAAATTCATAAAGTTGTGCAACCATCACCACAATCACTTTTTAGAACATTTCCATCACTAAATATGCATTTAAAACCCTGCATTGCTCTCCCATATTCTGATGAATCAGAGGTGCAAGATGTCCCCCTTTCCCTGCCCCCTTGTCTGATCCTGGGAAGTGAAAGCTCAGTGATCTAAAGGCCAGGCACCTGGGTTCTCAACCCAGCTCTGCCACTGAGTGGTTGTGAGACTTTGGGCAAGCCTTTTCCCTCTCTTAGTCTGGTACTCCTTCCTGTAAAGTGCCAGAGTTGGGACTCTGGAGGGGACCCAGCTGTTCTGTGCAAGCCTTCCAGCTCTGGCACTGTTAGAGTATCTCTCCCCTAGCAGGAGGGCATGGCAAAGGTCCATTGGATGAAAAGCCCTGGGACCCTACAGGTCTACAGTTTATCAATGGGGCCTAGCTATTACCTGCACAGGTAGAAACAGGGATATGGAAAGCTCCAGATGTTTCTTGAGCAGAGTGCTTTGATCTGGGATTCCTGTCCTAGGGTCTGGGACTCCTTTCCTAGACATTAAAATGACCCTAGCACACCCACTCAGGCATACATACTATCCCTGTAGCTGGAAATGTGACCAATCTTGGGCAAACAGAATGAGATGTAAGCATCCATAGGTACCCTGATTCCTTCCGAGTGTCCCTCAGGAGGTCGCACACTTTAACCATGTTCCTTCAGTCTCCCCTGGCTGAGTGAATTCAAACAAATGTTTCCTGAGTACCTACTAGGAATCAGGGTTCAGGTGAGGAGGCCCTGCAAGGGATGGTATGTGAGCAAGACAGTTCAGGCCTTGGAGAACCCCACGTTCTCCACAGTAGAGGAAATGGGGTATACAAGTTTCCTATTGTTGCTGTAACCAATAGCCACAGATTAATGGCTTAAAACACATGTTTAGTATCTTACAGTCCAGGAGGTCAGACATCCAAAATGGGTTTCACTGGACTAAAGTCAAGTTATCAGTATGGTCACATTCCTTCTGAGATCTCCAGGGGAGAATCCATATCATTGCCTTTTTTCAGTTTCTAGAGATGCCCACACACATTCCTTGTAGTATGGTGGCATCGCTCCAACTTCTGCTTCAGTTTTCACATCTCCTTCTCTGATTCTGACCCTACTGCCACCCTCTTATAAGGATGCTTGTGATTATATTGGCCTCACCCAAATAGTCCAGGATAATTTTCCCATCTCAAGATCCTTAAATTAACCACATCTGCTAAGTTTCTGTTTCCATGTAAGATAAGATATCCAAATGTTCCTGGACTTAATACACAAACATCTTTGGGAGCCATTATTCTGTTTGATTCACAAGACCTCAGTTGGATTATTATTCTATTCAACAGATTATATATCATTCATTATTATCATTTTTTATTTTGATACTCACATTGTTCCAGACTTGGTCAGTGGGAATTTCTTCATACTAGTTCCTGGGTCCTTTCAGCATGTTCCCATCATTCTCTGAGCCTATCCTTACCCTCTTGGAAGTAGAAGATGTTCAAGACTCATCTGTCAACTTCACTGTCTCAGGAAAGTGCCCATTCCTCCAAGAAACTCTGGTTCATTTAGTGGAAAAAATTATGTAGCAAATCTGGCTGGCATAGCTCAGTGGACTGAGTGTGGGCCTGTGAACCAGAGAGTAGCTGGTTCGATTCCCAGTCTAGGGAACATGCCTGGGTTGCAGGCCAGGTCTCCAGTAGAGGAGCACATGAGAGGCAACCACACATTGATATTTCTATCCCTTTCTTTCTCCTTCCCTTCCCCTCTGTCTAAAAATAAATAAATAAAGTCTTAAAAATATGTAGAAACCACGGTCCGCGTATTGCATGTGCTCATTGCTGTGGATGTCATTGGTTCTAGGCTCTCTCACTGAACAGAACAAGGGAATACACTCATGTATAATCCCATGCACATAAGCACACACATACTCACATCTGCATCTATATATCTAAAACCATGATCTACACCAATTCCTGCCCAAAGTTTATTCTTGCATTCCACTCTGCCATATTTGTGCTTCTTTCTTCCAATAGAAAGAAAACTGGTCCTTATTATCCTCAACATATTTACTTATTTGTTCAATTCCACCATACGGTATTAATGTCCTGGTCACAAAGGTCATCTCAGGCAATGGAGTGGCTCCATTGCCCCTGTCTGCTTTTCCTGCTGAGGTTCCTTGCCCTAGCACTGCCCAACACCACTGCTCAACCTGACATCAACCTTCTGTGTGACATTGGTCTCCTCCTTTTCCTCCCTACCTCTCACCCAAGTAATGAGAGTTGCACGTAGAAATCTATGCCTCTTTAAGAAATGTGCAGAGCACTGTGTGGGACTAGAGCTTAAGGAAAGGTTGAGGACATGAGTCATGGGGCAGTTCAAAGAGCCCCAGGGGCAGCTGCTGAGTGTGGGAGCAGGGGCAGAGTGGAGAGTGGACAGCTGTGGAGGAGTAAAGAACTTGGATTGGGACTGGGTCCTGTGGCCTATGTAGAACAACAAAAAGTGTGAGCTGGACTGAGCAGGTCAAATTTGCATTTTCTTTAGAGGTTCTTGATATCCTAGGAGTAGGTGAGAGAAGGGGTGAGCAGATAGGAAAGAGAGATAAGACTGGAGGCAGAGACCAGTTAGAAAGCTCTTGCAGGAGGCTAGGGAGGGGTAATGGAAGTAGGAACTAAGGCAGTGGCAGTAGCAGTGGCAGGAGACAAATAATAGGGATGACCAAGTTTAAGAGTACCCTCTCTTTTCTGCAGCCCTTAGATACTGACCTGAATGGTAAGGCCTCAGGCAGAAACTGGGATATTGGAAGGGAAAGCTTCACAGAAGGGGCGGGGCAGAGGGAGGGATGGGGAAGGGAGGGTTTCTTTTGATTGGGAGGTGACAGTGAGATCTCAAAGTGAAGCCTCTGCACCAGGCAGATGAAGGTAAAGATGGCAGAGGAGGCACTCTACAGGAATAACTCATCAAAACCACAAAAGGGGTGAGCTCTTCAGGAGGAGTGTGAGGCCCAAGGCCAAGGCCTGAGTATTGAGATAGTTGGAATGGTGAGAACATGGGTCAAACAAAGAAGGGTAGGGAAGGAGGGGAGATAGGAGACAGTTCCACATTCAGGGGCTCACTCTGGTTGAGCTGTATTCCCTGTTGGAGCCCAGCCAGGGATCCCCTAGGATGGAATGAGCTTGTCTGAGGCTTTCTGCAGTGGTCCTTGTCCTTAAACTCAAGTAAACATTCCAATCACCCTTGAGACCATCCAGCACAAAGATCTTTGCCCTCTCCTACCTGAAGGAAGGCTCCTCTATATGGCTTCATTTAAGCCTGTGCATTCTGATTTCTTTAAGTAACCTCTCCTCCAGGCAGTCCACCATGATTTACAAGAAGATCTGAAGATTCAGACATTTCTGAAGTTTTGCATGTAAATCCAGTCCCTCACTGTTGGTCTCAGAGGGTTTATCTTCCTTGGCATCACTCAGGCCCCAGTGGCACTCAACACCTTAGCTTTAAGCCTCTCTGATATCCTGTCTCTTTGTTGGTGAGAAAATGGTCTCTTTATATGTACCCTGAACTGCCCCATGAAAGCTGCTGGCAGAGCCAGATGGTCTGATATCCTTTTGTTGGGTGGAGAATCCCAGTTTTGACAGTTTGCATTCCATGATTTTCCTATAGGGGGCGCCCTAGAGAAGCCTGGGATTGATTATTGATGACACTGCTTTGTCCTAATTCCTGTCTAGGCAGCAGCAAGGAGATGAGGCCAACCTCAGAAGTGATGTAATAGTGTAGATAGACAACAATGTGGGTGGTCATATCAGCCAACAGCACAAGTGACACCCTGTGATAGACCCGGACCCAGCCTGGTACTCCTTGGAAACATGGAATACTCTTCTGACCCATTCCTTACCCTGTCTAAAGCCTGGAGCCCACCCCTACCTAATTCTTTCTCTACCTCCAGCCTCTAGGGAAGGTTCAAAACTCTCTTAGAGGTCACTTCCCTGGGGTACTCATGAGAATAGTGCCTAGAGCAGACTGGAAGGTAAGGATCACAGAGTTGAGTGCTCTTGCTGCTACCTGTGTGGAACTGTTTCCCTATTACTCATCAGAAGCACCCAAGCACATTTTCCAGCTAGCAGGTGACAAGCCTTTACTACCCAGCAAGGGACCAACCTAACAGAGCTCACAGGCCAGACTTGCAGTGTGGGCTTCCTGTAAGCAACAAGCCGCCTTAGGTCCTGTTGGATTAATACAGCTTCTATATGAGGGTGTGCTTTATGGACTGTCAGTGGTCAGTTATTATTTTACTTCAAAAGCCATATCATATCCCACTTAGCTGATTCCAGGCAATCCATTCATTGATCCATAGGCAAGGAGCTCAGAGTGATTCCAGGCTTTGGGAGAGAAGCAGGAAGGGGATGGGCAGACAGACAGGCCAAACTGTCACTGTGCCTGTCCTGAAGACAGTTGTAATTATCGTCAATTCAACCCACATGTCTTAGCTGGCCTCCTGAGAGAGGCCTTGGTCAAGAATTGAGGGAATAAAAGGTGGAGCAGCAGCTCTGGCTTCTGACCTCAATTTGCTCAGGTCTCTGAGGGCCAGGTGGGGCACACAGCCTGAGGGTTAAAGCCCATAGGTTCACTGTGTGGCACAGGCATACTTTGCATGTGGTTTGAAGTCACACTCACTACTGTGTAGCACAGGCTGGCCACCTGCTGTCATTATGCATCCCTTTCTTCCAATAGTGACCTACCTCACTCATACCCTCACTCACATATACATACACTTGCACACCAACAAACTCTCACACTTATACATGTGCCCTCATATACACACCCTCACACACATTTGTCCTCACATACACACCCACACTTGCATGTGCTTGCACATACATGCTCACATACATGTCTGCCCATACAAACCCACACACATTCATATACTCTCATACACACACATCCCACATTTGTACACACATACATACCCCCACAGAGCCATATTTTCTTTTCCACACTCTCATACAACCACACACACTTACACAGACTCTCTCATTCTCATACATATGCTCTCACACACACACATTTCTTCACACATGCTCACAACCACACACACATCCCATGTAAGCCCTCACATGCACACTGCCATACAGCTTCATACTCACTTATTCCAGTCGCTTGTGGAAGTCTTTACCAGACCACCTGTGTGTCCTTGTGAGCTGAAGAAGCCAGTAGATCCACATGTCTGTGTGAAGAGTGTGGTTTTCACATAGGCATGAGATAGGAAGGTTGGTCCCTAAGTTGAAAGGGGGGGCAAGAGAGAGTTCTTTTCATGTTTTTTTGGAACACCTGGATGCTTTTCAAAAATACACATTCCTTTGACTCAGCATCTAGATCTCACTGCCAGGTGAGAGGAAATACAGGGACCATGTGTTTCTCAAGCAGTACAAGAACACATCCTTCATTCAGTCATTCAGTCAGTCTGTCAGATATTCTTAAGTATTGACTGAGCACATACTAAGAACCCAGATGTCAAGAATATATACAAGAAACCGTAGCCCCTACCCTGGCAGTACTCACAGTCTGGTGGGAAGACATGAGTAGAGGGTGACAGTGTGGACCAAGGGTGATGAGACAGAAGTGTTGTGTGGGTGCACTGAGGACAGGTATATCCCCTGACCAGGGTGACCATGTAGCAATAGTCCCTGATTGCTCCTTGGAGGGATAGGCAGACATGCAAATAAGCAAGCTCCATAGTTGGCAAACTTGACGGAACATCAGCAGTTCCCAGAGGGCTTCTTACAACACAGATTCCTGGTACCCAGCCTAGAGTTTCTGAGTCAGTAGGTCTGAAGTGGTACCTGAGCATTTGCACTTCTTACACTGTTACTGGTGGTCTTTGGGTCTATACCTGGCAGTGGAATTGCTGGGTCATATGATAACTCCATGTTTAATTTGTTGGGGAACCACCAGCCTTTTCAACAGTGACAGAACCATTTTACATTTCCACCAGCAGTGAATGAGGGGTCTGATTTCTCCACATCCTTGTCCGCCTGTGTTATTTGTATGTGAACTTGTTATGGTTCAGGTTAAGGAGAAGGACTCTGAATGGGACTAGGAGGAGCAGCAGGGAAGACAGGAGTGAAACCATAGCAGCACACTGTTCTGAAAGCCTGAGAGGCTATGTTTCAAGACAGCCAGTAGCCATGCTAGCAGGGTCGTAATAGTGCCCTAATGCTGTGGAGAACTGGTTAAGGGGTTTCTTAGAGGCCAGGGCAGGGGCAGGAGCTAGAAGTGTGTGGTAGGAGATTGGGGAAGTGGAGACATGGTCGCTGGCCTGGGAGGGGGTGTTCATGGGGGTGATGGGAGGAGGTGGAAATGGGGTTTGAAGGAGGGCTTTGGTCAGGGCCCTAGGACCTGCATGATGTAATTTGACTTGGCTCTCATGCTGACAGCGCCCTCTATTATTGCTGGGGATTTGGAGCATGTGCTGAGGGCCCAGAGGCCCTGCTGGCCTGAAAGTTTGTTGAAAGAACTGTCTGGAGCCAGCCATCAGGAAATCTGGCTGAAGCAGCTCTAGGGGAGCCAGAGAAGGTGCAATTTGGGAAACTCAGCAAAGCTTGGACAATGCTGGAACCATCCCCACCATTGAAATGACAAGTCCCTCTCTCCAAGGGGGAGAAAGTCCCTGTGCCCAGCTCAGTACCTGGCAAATGGTGGGGACTTAATAAATGTGCTTGCATGAATGAAAAGAAAAGGTGAGAGAAAAGGAGTTTGGGGAAGGGAGGGAGAGAGAGAGAAACAGAGAAAGACAGAGAGACAGAGACAGAGAATCCTCCTCACAGGTTCACAGGAGTTTATTTGCATGAGACTTGTGAGGTTCAAGGGGGCTAGCAGGGCTTAAGGGCAGCTGGTGGTAGCAGCTGCTGGGGCTATGAGCAGCCAGGGGAGCAACAAGAGGCTGGCAGGACAAGCAGTTTAAGGAGCATTCAGGGACATGTACTCCTGTCCTCCTGTCCTCTTTTCCCCAGTCTGCTCCTTACCATTTGATTTAAGGGCTGAAGTGAGGGTAAAGTTCCACAGGGGCCCTTTGGCCAGGCTGAGCACCAAGTCCTAAGCTCAGCTGGCAGGGCCCATGCCTGACTTCACTCAGCAGGGCCTGCTAAAGGCTGATGCCCAGTGCATAGTTAGTGGTGGAAGACTGGATTGGTATGATGGGAGAATCCCAAGGCACAGGGATCTCTGAATGCCCTGCCAATGTTGTCAACCAGGTTGATTGACTTTTTGCTGGGCCCTGGGAAGGATGGACTTCCAAAACTAGAGTAAGACAGAGAATGCAAAGTAGGGTGGGGAGCAAGGATGGGGAGGTGGGCTGGGGGGGTGAAGTAAGGAATAGAAAGTGTGTGAGGACCATCCTGCTGTGTTGCTTCTTTTCTAGAAAGCATGTCACAATTTCCAAAGACTTTCCCATCTATTCATAGACAAGGCTGAGCCAGCCTCCTGTGCTTGCTGTGAGTGGGACACCAAGGTCCTTCTCCCACATCAAACTGGCACTCTGGAGTAGTCCCACTGGGATAAGGGACCCCGACCATTCTGTCATCAAAGCTATTTCCTTTTGCCTACGTCTCCATCCTCTTCCCCCTCCTTCCCTCACCCGTCCCTCCTCATTTTTTCCTCTCCTTTTTCTCTTCCCTCTTGGTTCTTCTCCCACCTCTGTTCCTCTCTCTTCCCTTCTATTTCCTTCCTTAACCTCCTATTCCCCTCTCTCCCTACCACTACCTCCTCTTCTCTCTCCAATCCTCCTCCCCAACCTTCCTTCTCCTCTCAACTCCTCCATTTGCCTTTCCTTTCCTACCCTTCCCCTCTGTACTCTCATCCTTTCCCAGGTGGACAAGGAGGCTGGGCCTGAGTCTTCAGCCTCTCTTGGAGAGTGGAGGGAAGAATGTGGTGGAGGGGGAGATAGAGGCGGAGAGGAGCTTCCTGTTTCAGGCTCTGGAAGTCTGGTGTCACCTGTGGTGTGGGAGAGGTGAGTAGGGGGTGGAACTTCCAGATAGAGTGCTATATACACCTCCCTGCCCACCACCCCAATCCCCTCCACATACACCTGGTGTTGCCCTGGAGTGCCCAAAAAAGTAAGGTATGGGTAACTACAAGGCTGCTGTGTCACATGAATGCTTTCTAGAAACTTCTGTCTTCTTCATGCTGGACCACCCTTGATGATGATGATGCTGGTGGGAAACACAACAGGGTAGCTGCCATGAATCAATCCCCTTGGCCATTTTTAAGCATGCCCCCATGCTGTGGAGGGACATATATATGTTCTAGAAGAGTCCTTTTGAATATGTATATGTGAAGAAATGAAAAGAACTGTGAACAGGCAGTCTGAACTTGGCCACTAGTGTGATTATAGTTAAGTTACTTATCCTCTTTGGGTCTCATTTTACTCCTCTGTGAAATCCTTTGCTCTGATGACTCCTAGGGTTCCTTTGACCACTGGCAGTGAGCCAATTTTAAGCTGCTGTACCATCCTCTTCAGGCTTTCTATTGTTGGTTGGCCAATTGCAAGGTGGTGTGGCTTCTGAACCCACAAACTGGCCTTCCCTGTACAGTCGCTGGGCCAGCAGTGTCAAACTCACCTGGGACCTTCATAGAAATGCAAATATCTGCCCCCTCCACACTCTGACTCAGAAATTCTGGGGGTGGGCCCAAGAATCTGATTTTGAACAAACCCTCTGGGTGATTCTACTGTGCATTGATATGTGACAACAGTCCCTGACCAGTCCACCCCCCTGTTGGCAGCCTTGCTTTTAAAAGATAGATTTGATTATAGCAAAACTAAGGATTTATTTCCATGAAAGATACCACAGATAGTTAACAGACAGATGACAGATTGGGAGAAGATATTTGCTGTTTAAACTGACAAGAGATTAATGGAGAAAATATACAAGAAAATTCTGCAAACCAACAAGAAAAAGACCCAACAGGAAAATGAACAAAGCATATGAATAGGCAATTTCCAGAAGGAGAAATCCAAAAGGCTAACAAGTAAGTATGTGAAGAGATGCTCAACTTCATTAGTAATCAGAGAAATGCAAATTAAAACAATGAAATAGGATACACACATGTCAGATTGGCAAAAACAGCTATATGATGCCAAGTGTTGGCTAGGATAAAGAGAAAGGGGAACCATTGTGTGTATTGGTGGGATTCAGGCTAAACTGATGCAGCTGCTTTGGAAAGTCACCTGGCAAAATCTAGGCAGATCAACTGTACATGTGCACACTGACCTAACAACCTCTGTGTGCCTACAAAGGGGCTACTAGTTTCCTGTGGCTGTTTTATTACCATGAACTTGGTGTTTTAAAACAACAGAAATTTATTCTCTCATACTTCTGGAAACCAAAAGTCCAAAATCAGTATCATTGAGCTGAATCAGGCTGTTAGCAGGGCCCACATTCTCTAAAAGCTCTAGGAGAGGCTCTTTCTTTACCTCTTCCAGTTGCTGAGGGCTCCAAGTGTTCTTTGGCTTGTGGCTATATCACTCCATTCTTTAAGGCCAGCATCTTCACTTCTTTCTCTGTTCCATCTTCACATTGTCTTTCATGTGTATGTGTGAAATCTCCCTTGCCTCCCCTTTATAAGAATATATATGTACTGCTTGAATAGTGTTTCCACAAAATTTATATTCCTCCAGAATCTCAGAAGTGCCCTTATTAGGAAATACAGTCATAGTGGATTAGGAGGGACCCTTGATCCAATGAATGATGACCTTATAAAAGGGGGAATTGATACATGGACACATAGGGGAGAAGGTGATGTTAAGACAAGAGACACAGCTTGGAGTGATGCTGCCACAGCTAAGGAATGCTGGGGACACCAGGAGCTGGAAAAGGGAAGGAAGTGTTCTCTACTAGAGACCTGGGAGGGAGTGTGCCCTGCTGACAGCTTGATTTCAGACTTCTGGCCTCCAGAACCATGAAAGAGTTAATTTTTGTTTTAAGACACCCAGTTTGTGGTATTTGTTACAGCAGCCCCAGGAAACTCATACAACACATGATTGCACTTCAGGCCTACCCTGATATCCAGGATAATCTGTCCATCTCAAGATGTTTAATTACATCTGCAAAGTCTCTTTTTCCGTACAAGGTAACATGTATGGGTCCCAAGCATTAGGACCAGATATCTTTGTGGCCAACATTCCACCTGTTACAGGGACCCACACAAGGAGTTCATCATGCATTGCTAATGCTAACAGAGGATCAGAGGCAACCCAGGTCCACCACTGGGAAAAAGAGAAAGTAAGTGAATGGTTACAAACAACCAATTCAGGAACAGACAGCAGCATGGAAAGGTAACACACATAGGCCTGAGTGGAAAAGTACCCAGGGAGAAACTAAACAAGTTCTCCAGGACAATACCACTTGTGTTTACTGGAAACACATATACACACACTATACACTACATATTTGCCAGAGCACACACTTCAATGTTTGCTACCGAGGGGAGGGGAATTGGAGTGGAAAACAGTAATCATGAGGACAAGATGGATGGATGGATTGATCCAGCCATAGAGGGATCTCACACACCAATGATGGTAATGCCATGAATTGAGGTGTGTTATTACCCAAGGTCCAAAATAAACAAAGTAAAAGAAAAAAGAAAAAGTCCCAGATGGGTTATTTCCAGTGAAGGCTATGTTACTCTGGAAGTGCCTCAGCATATTTTGCACAAAGACACACTGTCCAGTTAGCTGCAGTGATAAAGGGTGGCAGCCAGTGAGCTTCATCTTTCTCTTTCCATCTTTCTCTTCCCTTTGGGAAGTGGGAAAGGGAGAAACCATGTGGCCTCCAGAGTGCAGGAAGGATACTCTCTTTAGCAACACCAAGGAACAAAGAAAGCCCCATGAATGTCATTTGCTGTCACCTGAGAGTTGTTTTCTATCTGCTGTACTGAGTGCCCCCTCCTAGCAGCCTTCAGCAGGCAGCTGATGTTGGCTCGCCCAATGGTTTTGGTTTAGACCTCCCATGGTTTTGTTCATTCTTGGGACACACCCTGCCTCCCTTTTTCCAGATACAATACTTCTCCCAATGCCACTGATCAAGTAGCAGAAGGGCAAAATACAACAAGGCCAGTGGTCCTGCCCTGGAAAGACATATAAATCAGTGTGAGTTCCAAATCACTTTGGTAAATAGTTATTTTAAACCCTGGGGAAGGGAGTTGTATCTTGTTTACTTCTTTCCCATTGGGTTCCTCTTTGTCTCTGGTAAATTTCCCTTCAAAAATACCATTCTTCTTGCTTATGCTTGGGTAGGAAAAAGAACTTAATTTTTAATGTTTTGTCTGTTAATACCAAGGCCAGAGGGGAAAAGGGGAGTAATATTTTACTGTAACTTTTTCTATATTCCCCATGACGGCTTTTTAGTAAACTTACCTGCGATATTATTTAATCTAACAACAACAACAACAAAAATCTGATTGCTGCATTCAGTTATGTTCTCATCTGGGCTCTCTTTGATCTACTTAAGGATGCATATTTCCAGGTACACTAACAGCTGCTAAATTTTGTGATTTATTCCTGTCCACCTCCTCACTCCTACTGTTATAGGCATACCTGGGAGTCTACATTTCCAAACACAGGTGAGGAGGAATCAAGCAGTGGTTTTTCATCTCCTAAAATGCTGTAACAGCCTGCTCAATGTCTGTGCTCTTTGTGAACAAATGTTTCATTTGAGCCTTGCCTCCTTTAACACAATTGGCAGACTTTATTCAAAACAGAAGCTGGTTCTAAACACAAAATTCATCAGAGATTCCAATGCATTCTTAGTTGTTGGCTTGTGAAACAAGGATTTAGTCCAACCAGAAAAGGGAAGATGAGAGAACAGGCAAAGGTAGCTTGCCTTGTTTCTTTCTCACAAATATTCTTTGCCCACCAACCAAGAGAGGCCTTTAGCCAATCCCTTGGCCCCACAAAGCTTCAGTTTATCCATCTGTACAATGATGTGGTTGGAACTAGATCCATGTTTTCACACTCTGTTCATGGAATGTTCTTGGAGGTATGTCAGGAGCCACCATAGAGATAGGAAGAGAACTAGCAGATGGGGATCCTACCCCCTCTTTCAACCATTGCCCCTCTACCTTCATCTGTTGTCATGATAGGCTGTAGCATATGAATTTTCATTTGAAAAGTAATTGATTTTGCCCTGGCTGGGTATTGGTTAGAGCATCTTTCCCATACGCCAAGCTTGCATGTTCAATCACTGGTCAGGTCACATACAAGAATCAACCAATAAATGCATGAATAAGTAAAACAACAAACTGATTGCTCTCTGTCTCTCTCTCTCAACACTTCCTCTCAGCATTGTTTTATATTCAACAGGAATACAGAATCCAAACTTCATTCCTTCATCATGAAATAGTGTAGGTTTGTGAGCCCCCTGCTCTGATCTGTGATGTTTTTCTTTCTATAAAAGTCTAACGGGAATTGTAAGTTGTTTTTGCTTTGTTTGACCTTGCTGCCCAGAAGATACTGTATGCCATGTATAGCCCTCGGGCAATGTAAAGAGAAGCACTAATGTTGACTCCAGGGCACAAGTTAGGACTACAGTTCTGGCACCTATCTTCTAGTTTGGGTGATTTCCTTTGCTCTGTGATCTGGAAGCACCTGTCTGCTCTCTGACAATGAGGAAAATATTTGCAGGACCTCCTAGAAGTAACTTCTGCAGTAACAGAAGTGGTGTTTGAAAAATATTTTGTTGCAAGGATCATTTCCCGCCCCACCCCCCACTTACATTCTATTTTACTGGTCATGAAAGTAATTCTTGCTTAGTATCCAAAAGTATAATGAAATAGTAAAAAAGACACCCCACAATTCCTCCTTTGCAGGACAATCACATTCATTGAGTGCTCTCTATATGTCCGGACCCAGGCTAAGTGCCCTCCACACTTTATCCCTTGCAATCTTCAGACCTACCCTTTTGAGGTGGGTATTATCAGACCCATTTTACCTATGAGGAAACTAAAGCATGGAGAAATTTAGCAACCAACTCAAGGGACTAAGATAGGAAATATGGGAATTCAGGCTTGACAGGTAATCCTGACTCCAAAGCTCGTGTTCTTGACCTCTGCACCCACCACACACATTCAGTATAATTTTGTATTCAGGGGTCTCAAAACAATATGACTGTGTGCTCATGAGGACATATCCCTATTAGGATGCATTCTTTCAAGAATGTATCTTTGCCAGGATTGACTTATATTCTGTCCTGCTCAAAGTCTCATTCTGTGAAGCTCTTGCAGTATTCTGAGTTTTTGGAGCGGGGCTTTGGTTGGTAGGGTATTCATCTGGCCATCAGTTGATCAAGAAACCTGGGGAAAGCAAGACCCCATCAGCAGAGCCTGAGGAGTCTCTCTCTACCCAATTCCACCCATTTGGAGGGGATGTGGCATGGTATATTGAAAAGGCCAGTTCATAAACACAGGATAACAAGAATGGTGCCATCATAGAGGTAGGGTAGTGGGAGGCCACACACTTTTCTTACCCTTAAATTAACTTTCTTGCCTTTTACATTCATTTCCTTTCTCAGTGAGTTATGTGCCTCCTTTTTCCTGGTGCTGTAGAAACATATCCACTTCCATTTCTAAAGCATTGGAAAGCTTTCCAGTCCCCACTTTGGTGGGAGAAGGAGGCAGTGTGATGCAGTGGGCAGAGCTCAGGGTAGTGAGGCAGAGTCCTTTGCTTCCATACTCAGCTCTGCTACTAATATATCCATGTAACCTTGAGTCAGCTCCTGACCCTCTATGGGACTCAGTTCCCCATCTAGAAAAGTTCACACTGAATGCCAATGGTCCTTTTACCTGTAAAGTTCTATGATTTCTATGAGTTCTAAGTTTATAGAGTGTTAACACTTGGCATGCTAAGAGGGGATGTGGAGACCCATCACAAATATTTAACTAGCAACATATGCTAAGATCATCACATAACAACAACCAAAATTGTGGCAAGATTTAGAACAGAGAGGGTGACACATAGCATAATTTGATACTCTGTTCTATCTAGATCTCCCAATCAATCGATTGTTCCAGAAGCTGGATTTCTGTGTGATCCCCAGCTTATCATCATCATTATCATCACCCAGCTCTTAAGATTAAAGGCAGGAAGCTAGCTAGCAGGGAGAGTTTCCCAGAGGCTGCTATAATAGCAGCAGCAGCAGCAGCAGCAGCAACAGCAGCAGCAACAAGGCCACTGTAGATCTTTCTCTCGCCTCACCCTTTTAAAATATATATTTTAAGAATAAATTAAAATAAAATAAAATATTAAAAAATATTTTCTTTCTTTATTTCTAGAGCGAGGAGAAACACCAATGTACAACCCAGGCATGTGCCCTGAAGGTGAATTGAATCAGTGACCTTTTGGTTTGTGGGACAATGCCCAAACCACTGAGCCACACCAGTCAGGGCTCCTCACCCTTTTTAAAAAAAAAGATTTTAGCACTGGCTAGTGTGGCTCAGTGGATTGAGCAACGGCCTGCGAACTAAGGGGTCACTGGTTTGATTCCCAGTCAGGGCACATGCTTGGGTTGCAGGCTGGGCCCCCAGTTGGGGGTCTTGCAAGAGGCAACAACACATTGATGTTACTCTCCCTCTCTTTCTCCCTCCCTTCTCCTCTTTAAAAATAAATAATAAAATCTAAAAAAATAGATTTTATGTTGCTGCTTTTATTACTAAATGATGCTGGCCTTCATCTCTCAACACTGTCAATCCAATTTGATTGTGTTCAAGTTTTACTCTGAGATCCTAGTTGGGAGCAAACCTTTTGCAGGGCAGTGGGCTGTCTAGAGGTTATGGGAGGCAGTTCTTACCTTGGAGCTGTCCAGGTCTGGTGGAGGAGCCAGGCAGGTACAGAAACAACTGGAGCACCCAAGTTGTTCTGGATCCTAGGAATACTGTAAGCAGTGCTAAGGTGGATCACAGGATCTCTGGGTGTAAAATTGGGTGTGGGGGTGTGCACTATAGTCCTGCAGTGCATTTGTGGCACCACAGGAACCTGGCTGGAACTGAATCTTAAAGGGTCTTTCTGTAGTGTCATTTCAAGTTTATGGAGAGTCATGAAAGGATTTTAAAATGAACAGTAAAAATAAAGAAATGTACATTTATAAAAGACCCCTTGGGTTGTTGGTGTGGAGAGAAGATGATCTGAGAGGGCCAAGGAGGGAGACCAGTTGTTCAGGGGAGAGATGATCATGGCTTGGAAGAGGGAGGGAGGTGGTAAGAAACAGTAGTATTTGGGAGATATTCAGGAAACCTAATAGATAGGACTGGGGACACTGTGGATGTGGGAGATGGGGGAGAGAGGGGAGCCAGGCGGGATGCTAGAGTGATTGTGGTGCTACTCTCTGGGGTGCATATAAGGGAGGGGCTGAGTTTGGGGAGCTTGCTTTGGGACACACTGGGGTGAGATCCTGGAAGGTCACTCATCTGATGACTTCAGCAATTGCCCTCAGGCCCTTTGACCTTTGCTGTACTTCTCTCTGTGGCTTTCAGCAGACAGAAGAGTCATGGATGGTCATTGACACAGGAAACATACTCCGTGGATACACCCTCCCCTTGTTTGTTTGCTCACTGAAGACAAAGGGCAGCAAGGCCTATTCAAAAGACTGGAAGGCAGGAGTCTTGATTCTGTCCATCTGGCTTGGTGTCCTTGGGCAAAACACTTTATTTTTGGGCTTCAATTTTTCCAATATATGCACAAATATCTCACAGGACCTTTGTGAGGTGCAGGGTAGGTAGTAGATATGAAAGCACCTTGTGAATTGTTAAGGAACAAAATGCAAAGTAGCATTATTATTATCATCATTATCATTATCATCCTGTTCTCTGATCTATCTTGGGCCATTTGTAATTTATGTTTATAGTTCCTCACCTTTACCATTTTATCTGATTGTCCTTTTCTATGATAACCAGTGAATCGAGCAGGCCAGATACAAATATATCCAAAAGTAAGTGGTAAGTTGAGATGATAATCTAGATAAATCATTTTTTAAAGCTTTTCCTTGAAATATCTTAAGACAGTCTGAATGGGAGAGTCACGTCACATTTAAAAAGTCCAGAATCAGCTGAAAAGTTTAACAAAGGAAATATGTTTACAAATACAAACATACATTTTCCACTCCACTGCAAGAACATAGAACCAGAGTCTCTTAATCCATTCATTCCTTCAACAAACAACCACTGGGCATATAGAGTGTGCCCTCTTCCAGGCATCTGGGAAACACTGAGGGGCTTGTAGCTTCAGTGGATATTAGTGTGATAAAGACCCTGGAGGTCATCCAGTATCTGCAGCTCCTTGACTGTGCAGAAGGGAAAACTGAAGACCAGTGAGGCTCATGGGTTTGTCCAGGGGTTTGCCAAGGCCTCTTGCAGCTGAGGAAAAGCAGAGAGTAAAGCTCCATGTGTTCCTAGGCTGTGAGTACTTCTAGGATACTTGTGCTGGTTTGGACTTGGAAACACAGTTACTTGCTCAATACTTCATGAAGCAAACACTCTGTGTCAGACCTTGGGCTGGACCTTGTGGAGGTGAAGTTGTTGAAAGATAAATGGTGCTCAATCCATGTTCCAGATGAGCTGTCAGTTCACTTGGCAATCACAGTACCATGGTATTAGTGCCCCTCTTGAGGATTCTGGCCCAGTTGTCCCCTTCTCCCCCTCAATCCTATATAGGACACCGTACACAAAATTCAGACCCCACCAGATGTTTATGGGATGAACATGAGTTGAGGTAGGGCTAGTGTAGGAGTGGGTGTATGCCTTCTGATGCACCAGTCCAGCTGGTCTTGATTCTATAGCTCAGGTCTCAGACAGCCCAGAGAAAGTGATTCACCAGGGAAAATGCAACTCCCAACAGAAGCAATTGATTCTCAGTTGTGGACAAATACAGTTCAGGCCTTGCCACCGATGTTCAGATTGTCCTCCAACCGCTGATCTTCTGTATTGTCTGAAGAATCAAGAATGAAATCAAAGGTGACCACTAGAACAGTGAACCCTTTATGATTGCTAATTTTGTGTCAGGCATTGGTCTAAGGGCTTCATATGATGCACACAAGAACTTATGACATGGGTACTATTACTGCTCTCATTTTGTAAATGGAGAAGCTGAGGTACAGAGAGGTAGTGGTTCTTGCTCAAGTCACACACCTGGTAAGTGGCAGAGCTTGGAGTGGCTCCCATTTTTCTTCACACACCCAACATAAAATACTATTTAGAGTTGTTCAGACTTTGGTGTTCTCTTTGCAAGCCAAAGCCCTAGCTAGTGCCACAAACGCACCACAGGACTCTAGTGCTCAGAAATCAAGAACAGGGACCCACCCTCCCTCTGGTTTCCCAGCACTGCCCTATGGCAAGAGGCAGCCAAAGCGGAGTGTCCTTGCCCTCCTCTAGGAGTGAGATAGATCCATAGCAGCTCCCCTGCTTGGCTGAATTAAGTCCCTTGTGGAGTTGGCATCTGTCTTCTAATTTTCTCAGCATCCCCACTCTATCTGAGAGAGGGCTGATGACTGTTTTTGAGAGGGTGTGCCCTCCACACCTAGCCTTCAAAAACATAGGCATGCTTTTACTTTCTTAGGCCTTTATTCATTCATCTAGTATTTCTGAGTGTCTCCTGGTCCCAAGCCTGTGCTAGTTGGGTAAAAGCCCACTTGAGACAGATATTCAACAAGTAATAACCCAAATGATGGCTGTGAAAAGTGTCCCAAAGGAGACCAGGTGGAGAAAAGAATATGTGGGTATGGGACCACAGGAACCTCCTACTGTAGTGCTGAGGTGTGCAGAGGGCCACCTGTCAGCTTTGTTTTTTTAGGGGGGTGTGAATGGGTGAAGATAGGAGAATCATTCCCTTTGTGAAGCCCCACTGACAAACCTAAGTATGTTGATGTCCTAAGGGACCCCAAGGGCGTCTTGCTCTTGCTCTCCCCTTTCAGTATGGGAAACTGAGGCCCAGAAACAGGGAGTGAGAAACATTTTAAAAATAGCAACTCCAATCCCATGTTAGAAAATGGCCATGTTCAGCTCCCCCCCTCCCCACTGCAGGGATCCCTTCGGTTCAGGTGAAGACAGATGGCTTGTACCTTTTCCTTAAGATGGGGCACTGGCCCATTAGTTGCTCAGTCAGAGCAAGGCTTTGGCATGACACCAGGGGCAGGCACAGAAGGGCCTGGTTATCAGATGGTTGGAGACTCTAGGAGTGGGGTGGAGAAGGGGATGATGAGAACCTGCTGCTACCTTCTGAAGGGAGGAGGTCACAGATGGGGTAGTCTAGAGTGGGTAACCCAGCAGCACAATGAAGTCTTTTTTTAAAATTAAATTTATCATGGTAACACTGGTTAGTAACATATAAGTTTCAGGTGTATACTTCTATAATACAACATCTGTGTATTCTATCATATGCTCACCATCCATAGTCTAATCTCCCTCTGTCACCATATATTTGACCCCCCTTATCCTTTTCACCCTCCCCCACCCCCTTCCCCTCTGATAACCACCCTACTGTTGTCTATGAGTTTATCTGTTTGTTTTCTCTTATATTCACATATGAGTGAAATCATATGCTTCTTGTCCTTTTCCATCTGACTTATTTCTTTAAGATCTGACAGGGTAAAGCTGTTGCTGGAATGGGTGGGGAGATAGTAAAAGAGACCCCACTGCACTGTGTCCTCACCCCTCTACTCCTTTCTCCCCTAAGCGAGCTCCCAGGACCACGTGCCTGGGAGGGCAGGGACCTTTATTTCATCTCCTTCTTCCTCACAGGTCCTGGCCAACCTGGTATCGTAGACCCTGGATGGGCTGGTATTGGCCAGGACTGTGTCCCCACAGGCAGCAGAGTGGGGAATAACTCCTAGGAAGCCCTTTGGTTGCTCACCCACATCTGGCTCTCAGTCATTAGGAAAGCCGTGGCCAGCCCATGGGCCTGGTGGTACTTGTGCTGCCTCAGAGGCCTCAGTGTTCGCTCTCCTTTCAGGTGGGTGGGTCTTGCCATCCTCCACAGGGCCAGAATCTCCAGGATGGGAGGGAGGCCAGGAGTAGCCCACTCTTCACTCAGTGTGCCTGGGTGGAGGAGACATAGGCTGGCCTCAGCCTTCTGCTGGGAAGGCAAGACCCTGGCTGCCACAGCCATGACAGGCACATGGCTGAGGATCCCATGGCTCAAGGAGCCCTTTGGGCTCTGGGCTGCTATGCAAGCCCCCTTAGCCTCACCTGTGGCCATGCAGGCAGGAGAGGCTGAGCAGAGGCTGGTTTCCTGTGGGCCTCTTTTGAGTGTGGCTATTCTGAACCTGGAACCCCATTTTCTCAATGGCACTGGCTGTACCTGCCAGCTTGCCAATGGTTTTTGCACCAAAGGTGGAGCTGAAGTATAAAGGGTAGGACAAATGTGACACTAAGTGTCAAGAGACCACTCTTCTAGCCCTGGCTCAGCCAGAGACTCCCGTGCCACCTGAAGTTTCTTCCCAGCTGTGCGACTCTACAAACCTATTATAATTGTACCCAAGACCCTACCTACCTTCAAAAACACTTTTCTCCCCATGGCAAAAAAGTAAAGTTGGAATGTAATTCCCACCCAAGAGCAGAGGGAGAGGGGAGAGGTAAGGCTTCAGGCCTTGAATAGGTCACCTGGGGTGAAGAGGGTGGGACCCTAGGGTCAAGGACCCTAGGAAAGCCTAGAAGCTAGATTCTTTTTTTTTTTTAATTTTTATTTTAGTTTATTCAGTACAGTTTCCATCCTTTATTCCCATTCCACCCCACCCACCCATTCCTCCCCTCCTCCCTCCCCTTTCCAACACCCCCAGTTTTGTCCATGTGTCCTCCATATTTGTTCCTGTAAACCCTTCCCTTCTCCCCTGAAATTCCCTCCCCTCTCCCCTCTGGTATAACAAAAGACACTGAAATAGAGTTGTCAGTGACCAGAGGGGAGAAGCTAGATTCTTTTTTCTTTTTGTTTTTCATTTTTTTTCATATTCTTTATCTGTGAAGATATGAATTTACAAAGGCTCCTACATCCCCCTCTGAAATGGCATGCTTCATTGTAAGACCTTCACAGCAAGTACCCTTAACATATTTTAAATGATTCAACAATCTGCCCCACCCTTACCCCCATGTGTACCTGGCAGCATATTCACTGATCTTTAAGGAGGCTGGCTGAGTTGGTCCTTAAGGATGGCACCTTTAAGTCCTGGGCACCCAGGAGAAGACCTGTGGCAGGGGTAGGTGTAGATGTGTGTGTATGGGGGGTGGGTACAGGGGGCTAGGACTTCGTTTCTGTTGGATAAAGATTCCCTTTAATCTTTTGAAGGGCTTGAACTGGCAAGAACCAAAACCTCTTTAAATAACATTTGTCACTCTTTGTCCTATTTCCTATTTACTTTCAACGTTTTCCTAATGTCTCCAGATAGCCAAGAAGCTTACAGGGTTCTGCTTTGAGGTACCCCTGTGTGATGGGGTTTGCCTGGGGTTTGGCCTCACAGGTAACTGGCATGGTTAAGGTACTTTCTAGGGAGGACCAAGGCAGAGGTCCAGAGTACCCTCATTGCCTCGACCAGTTGGACCTACACCCAAGCCACCACTGAGTGTTAAGCTTTGTTACAGAAGAGGCAGTCTGCCTTGGGGCCCTTGAGTTCAGAACTTTCTCAGGCACCCCTGACTTTCTGTCACCTTTTTCACCTTCCAGGCTTGTCTTTAGCCATTCTCTTAGGTGGCCTTTTACTGGTGACACCCAGACTAGCTTCACTCATAGCCTCCCTCCCTCACAAGGAGATGGGACAATAGCTGGGGTGGGTAACGTAGGTTGAATTACCATTTTTAAGAAATCTTCACTTCAAAAGATGTTTATTGATTTTAGAGAGAGACGAAGGGGAGGGAAGGAGATGGGGAGAGAAAGAGAGAGAGAGAGACTGATCTGTTGTGTCTTGCACAATCCCTGACTGGGAATCAAACCCACAACCTTTTGGTGTACAGGATGACGCTCCGACCAACCCACCTGGCCAGGGCTTAAATCATCTTTGACAGAGTACACTGAAGCTGGGAGACATGAGGTGATGTTGCAGAAGGCACACCAACAAATCAGAGCCCAAAGCCACTGCCTTGCTCCTGCCTTCTAGCCCCACCCCCATGACTCTTCATTGTTATTTATTAGTAGGCATTCAATACATGTTCATGGAATTGAATTATGAGTTTCTGCTGAGGTAGGAATCTGCAAAGCCACAGCTTGTGCTTAGGCATGCTGCCACACATGGGCAGCACTGAGGAGAAAATCAGGCTGTGAGGAGCCTCCAAACTGAAGCTCAAGGGGAAGGGATGGAGAAATCAGGGCTACTGGGCCCAAAGAAGACATGGAGACTTAGGGTGATATGTGTGTTTGTGGGGCCAGGAGCAGGGAAACAGAGCAGCCATCTTCAGATCTCTGACATGCTCACTCAGTGATGTCATAATCATGTTCTGTGAAGTTCTGATGACGGCAACCACAGGTTTAAGCTTCATGCCTAGTGCTTCAGCTTGATAGAAAGAGGAGCTTTTTCAGAAGCAGAGATGGAAATAGTTTCTCTGAATAAGCGCAAACCTTTCATCCTTCGAAGTAGGTACACAGAAATAGGAGACCCATGGGCAGGGCTGTGGCAGCAGGTGGGAAAGAATGGGTCTGGGGTGGTGTATCTGGATGCCACTTACTGTAAATTCTCTTCTGGTTGGGAGATACTCATTCTGTGGGTTCGCCTTCATGCCACTGTCTCTGGGATTGCTCTGTGTGTGCCTGGGTGTGAATGTGAACACATATGCTGCTTGTATGACCCTCACTATCCACTCAGGGGCCCAATACTGCCTGGTGGGCTTTGTAGCTGACTACTCTGGTTCTTCCACCTTGGTGCCTGCCAACTCGTAAGTGCAGTTTCCCAGTGTGGTGAGGATTCTGGGTAGTGACTGGATTAGAAAGAGATCCCTGACCTGCCTGAGACCCCCAACTTGGATCTCTGGCCTAGGAAAGCCTAACAACATGGAGGCTAGGGTACTCTAGCAGAATGGAAGTACTGGTCAGATTATATGTGGAGACCCTGCTCCCCTTTGCGAAGGGTGGAGACAGGGGAGAAGAGAGTGGTCTGGGCATGTTAGACCCTGGGAACCTGGTCATAGAAGAAACTGGAGCTGTCTGCCTAGAGAAAAGACCTGCTATGCCAGGAAATCTCTAAAGGGTGAGGTATTGGATTGTGGGTAGGATGGTGACCCAAAGGCTCAGAGATTGCCCAAGAGAGAAAAATCCCAGAAGGGAGGTGGTAAGCTCCCTGTGAGTGAGGGTATGTGAGCAGCAGGTAGGCAACCACTCAGTTAGCCCCAACGGGGCAGAGGATTAGAGAGGTGGCCTTAAAATGACCTCATTCCCCAAAGTCTGAAAATTGGGGACTTAAAGGAAGGTGACTTGATACCTGCAGGCTCTGGTTAAAGCAGCAGTGCCTTTGCCTTTTGGTCTCAGTTGGATCCCTAATGATGGAAGCCTAGCAGTGCCAGCTGCAGGGGCTCACTCAGGCTTGCATAGGAGGCTCAGAGGAGTTGGCAAGAACTGGGTGGGGATGGGGAGGCAGTTGCCTTGTGATGTCAGCTCCCCCAAGCACCTCAAACGTAGCCAGTTTCTGGAAACAGCATTTGGAAAACTCATCTTTTGGTCTCATTTCTAAATATGGGAATTATAAATAGCTGGCTATCTTGGTGGGTTCAAAGTGCTTTGGAAAGGGAACTTAGAACTCATGATGTGCCTCTTATTTTCTTCAAATTTCAACCCATAAAATGTGCAACTTTTCTTCACCCTTCCTTCTTCCATTCTTTCTAGGAAACTCAAAGAAGGAAAGGCCCTCCAATATTTTCCAACAGGGCTGATACTAGTATTTGTAGTGGGCCATTTCTTCCGTGTGGCTTGCCTTGCCCAATGCAGGACATTTAACATGCGTGGCTATCCTCTCCTCTTTACTAAACTCCAGCAACAACTCAGTCATGGGGCATTTTCAAACATCCCTTAGAGGTGACACTGCCTACACCCCCTCACTTTGAAAACCATTGCATGAGTCCCCTAAAAGAAGTGATTTGCTCAAGCCCATTTCACTAGGCAGTGGCAAAGCTGAGGAGGCTAAGTCAAGTCAAATCCCATTCATTCTTTCCAAGAACTTCTATTCTTCACTAGGGTGTGTGACAGGACAGCGGAGGGACTGTGGGCCTGAACTGTGGCAGTGAAGACGTGACTCCCACAACATAGAACTACAATTTCTGACGATTTCTGTGCTTTTGCCAAGCTCTGCTTTCCTCCTCTAGCCCACCTAGCTCAATGTTTCCACAATTGTAGGCACAAACAACTTTCTGGCAATTAGTGCATAGAGCCCAGTCAAGCAGGATCCTTAGGAGCGGAGTCAGGTTTCTTTCGGGCGGGTCAGCAGTGAAACCCCGAGGTCTCGGCGAACGAACTGCGGCGAGACCCCAGGCGCGAAGCCGCGACAGAACCGGGCGGAGGTGGAGAACCTTTGACCCTCGCCCATTGCCCCTTGAAGGTTTTCGAAGGCTGGGAGACTGCCTGGGGTCCTAGGGCCGGGGGCGGGGGCGGGGATGCGCAAGCCGCGTGGCGGAGGGAGCAGAGGGCAGCGCAGTTTGGCTCGACCTCACGTTCCCACGCCAGAGGCCAAGGCCGCAGGGAATGGCGCAGCCACATCTCCAAAGTCCTTTGAAATCCTAGCTCAGTTCGAGGAGGGGGCGTGGAGGTTGGGAAAATAAGATTATTCCTCCCTTTTGCCTTTGCAGCTAGCCCCTGCGGGTTGTTCTGTTTGAATGAATGATCCCAGCGGCTGCGCCCAATGGGCGCCCGCGCCTGTTTAATATGCATGAGGCCCGCAGCCAATGGCCGGGCAAGGAGGCTGTTTTAAACGGCGGAGCCCGCTGGCCAATCAGGCGGCTCTCGTGGAGGCAGCTAGCGCGAGGCTGGCGAGCTCAGAGCCTCGCGTTGTGCCCTGCGCTGCCCAGACTAGCGAACAATACAGGTACGTTTCCGGCGCCCGCTACCGCCGCCGCCGCTGCCGCCGCTGCCGCCGCCGCAGCGTCCGCACAACTTTACAGTCCGCGCCGCGGCCAGCGCGTCGCGTTGCCGCTGCCTCCTGCCTCTCCTCTTCTCGCCCTTCCCGCCCCCTCCGCCTTCCTTCTACCTAGGCGACTGGGAAAGAAGAAGCAATTCAGGTGTTTCAACTTTCCAGTGCTTCATTCCGACCTCCCTGCAGTCTAGGCTAGGCTCCTTTCTCGGAGCCACTTTTGGCCACGGCCCCTGGGGCCGTGCCGCGGGGCTCAGACCCCCTGAGGTCAGATGTTGGGGCAGCGGCGTTGGCGGCGCGAGCTGAGGGGCGGCTGCGGGCTCCAGCGGCACGCGTCCCCGCTCCCGGCGACAGCTTTGAGAAGGGGGCAGGGTGCTCCCTGACCCAGGACGGCCGCCTCGGGGGACCGGCAGCCGGTGTCCGCGGGGGGGCTGCGGCGTAGGCGAACTTCGCTGTCCGCCTTTGCCGGGCACCATGCGGGTCCGCAAGCTGCACTGTCTCTTTTGCATTAACATGGCCGTCTCAGGAGCGGACGGAGGTCGGGGCGGGGGGTGGGCGGGCCGGCCGCCCCCCCCTCTCGTCGCCAGCCCGCCGGGCACCGCCGCCGCCGCCTTCACTAGCACGGCCGGCGCGTGATGGGCGCTGGCAGTGGTGGACAGGTCGGGGTTCCCGGGTGGGCTCTGGCTTTGGTGGAAGCGCCAGTGGCCGGGGGCTGGTGGCGTGGAGGGCCAGGGGCGCTGCCGCGGGCCGCAGCGCTGTCGAGCGTCATGGCTGCACGGCGCCTTTGTTATCCCGAGGAATTCGACCCGCGCCGGCGGGCGTGGGGCGGGGGTGTCCAGCCGGGCGCCCCCGGGCACCCGGGCCAGGGCGGGGCGGGGTAGGATGGGGGCCTAGGAGCGGGCGGCGACGGCAGTGGTGGGGCCGGACGGCTTTGTTCGCCACCGCCGCCTGTGCCCACTGCTCGCGGATCAGCCATTTTAGCAAGTGGGGCTTGGAGGCACGGCGGGCGCCACCATCACTGCGGCCGCTGCTGGCTCGGCTCCGAGCCTCCAGAGCACTGGTGCTACGGCTGTCCCCGGCCCCGCCCGTCCCCCTGGGAAGGCAACGGTGTATTTCAGGGGCACTTTCTTTCATCACGAAGCGTTTGACAAAATGGAAGGTGAATTATGGGTGTCCGGGTGACCCAGCACTTGACCATGCCCAGCTGCCCGCTCCCGGCCTGGGGCTCCCCTGCATTCTGTCCTGCCCCACCTGTGCAGACACTGTGGGCCCTAATGCAGTCCCTCAGATGGTCCCTGTAAAGGGCAGTGCTTTAGTTTTACATGATGACCTTGGGTGTGGGAAAAGGAAAAGATGGCGGGAAGCTGGGGTGGGGGGGGGGACAGGGACGATGACACGCCACAGCTGCATTTTTATTTGGAAACTTTGGAGAAAGTATTTCTGGCTGGACATAAATTCTGCTTTACCAGATGAGCAGGACTATCCCTTTTGGTATCCTCTGCCCCTTTAGATAATGACGAAGAGACAGATGTGAATTAGTACAGGGATATCTGCTTACTTGCTATATCATCATTCTTGTAAAAGCCATTTTTATAAGTCCAAATGCATCAGCAATAGTGAAATACCAAATTTTCTGTATTTACAGTTATGATTTGATCTGTGTTTAGCAGTAGTGACAGTATTTTTGTTTCTACCATGGGAGTAAAACAGATGATCAGCTAGCTTTAAGTCATTGATTTCAAGCTTCTATCAGCCTGCACTGCCTACAAATGTGTCCTCCCTACTTTGTGGTTGTAGTTTCCAAAAATGTATTTCTGAATCAGAATGTAGTTAAGCCACTTGGGTTGGTTCCATTTGGAGAACTTGATCACTCTTGGAGAAGTAACTCACAAACCTGCATGCTTCATACTGGTCAAAAGTTAAATGACAAGTGGCAGTGAAGCTCATTTCCTTCCCAGTCTGTCTTTGGTTGCCAGTGATGTCAGGCATGGCAGGGGTGGGGGGGTGTTGGGGGGGTTGTTTCCTAAGAGCAACCTAAATTTTAATTTTACCCTGCCTTTGGTATGTCTTGTAGTTCATTGGATTTGTTTTTCTTTGTTTCTTTTCCTTCCATCCATTAGTCAGGATGGCTAAAGGTGATCCCAAGAAGCCAAAGGGCAAGATGTCTGCTTATGCCTTCTTTGTGCAGACATGCAGAGAGGAACATAAGAAGAAAAACCCAGAGGTTCCTGTCAATTTTGCAGAATTTTCCAAGAAGTGCTCTGAGAGGTGGAAGGTATTTTTGTTTGTATCCTTCAAGCTACTATTAGTTGGATTTCACACTTTGGTGTTATTTACCTTTAGAGTAGTCCCGGGTGGCTGTTTTCTTCCTCTTCACTTAGACACATCTTGCATGTTTGTAGAATTTTGTATGTGCGCTTTTATTTTTTAAGACTCTATGAGGGTTCAAAGCTTTCATCCCCTTTCACAAGTGTTTAAAGCAGCTGCCACTTCAATTATAGGACAACCCAAACAGGTATGTGTTCACTGCATTGAGGAATTTAACAGATCCTGTTCTTTGCAGACAATGTCGGGGAAAGAGAAATCTAAATTTGATGAGATGGCAAAGGCAGATAAAGTACGCTATGATCGGGAAATGAAGGATTATGGGCCAGCTAAAGGAGGCAAGAAGAAGAAGGACCCCAATGCCCCCAAAAGGCCACCGTAAGTGACCAGGGGATTCAGGACAACCATGAAGAGCTTTCCTTCTGCTTGAAAGATTTTAAAAAGATACTTTACCTAAAAAATGTCAGGGTACCTCTGCAAAATATTCTGTATTTTGAGCTCAAGGTGCTTGTGAGCTGTGTGTGCCTGGTGGTTGCCTGTTGGCCTTTCTACTGGGAAGCAGGCAGTCTAGTTTGAGGTGTCAGCATCTTTAGGTACATTCTCTACCCTTTGCCTAATAACTTATAGACTGAGAAACCACTATATATTTATAAAGCAGCTTAAATATTCTAGAACCTACAACCTTGAAACTGTATATGGTATCATGCATTTCTTTACCGTAGGTGGGAGTCTTAGTGGTAGGAAGTATGTGAGCCCAGTAACATGGGATTTTGACTTAAGCTCACGTTTTTTAGTGTTCTCATCTAATTTATATATTTTCTCCCCCAAGGTCTGGATTCTTCCTATTCTGTTCAGAATTCCGCCCCAAGATCAAATCCACAAACCCTGGCATCTCTATTGGAGATGTGGCAAAAAAGCTGGGAGAGATGTGGAATAACTTAAGTGACAGTGAAAAGCAGCCTTACAACAATAAGGCTGCAAAGCTGAAGGAGAAGTATGAGAAGGTGAGGTGGGCCAGAGTGTGTGGTCTGGATGGCGAGCAGTCAGATGCCCTGGGTATGAGGGATTGTGGGGCAGAAGGCTGCTTTGCTGGGCTGGGTAACTAGCAAAGCGTGTGAGGGCCCATCTCAACTCAAGATCAGCCACTTGGTGCTGGTGTTCAGGCTTCTGACAGATCTTTGTATTTGGGAAAACTTCAGGCAGTGTTAAAAATTAGGATAACGTGGGATGTTACTGGCATGGGATTAGTGCTATTAACATGAATTAAAGACTACTTGATCAACTATTACCTTTTAAATTTGAATGGCTGAGAACCAAATTTGTATCAGGAAACAAATATTTCAGATAGCAGCCCTGTACTGTTTTGAATTCTTGCTTTCTTATTCTGAGACAGGGACAGCATGTTTCTATCCTGTGCTAAAATAATGGTAGGAGAGCTTGTCTCCTCATTTGGAATGTGTCCCTGTTCCTTCCAGGATGTTGCTGACTATAAGTCTAAAGGAAAATTTGATGGTGCAAAGGGTCCTGCTAAAGTTGCCCGGAAAAAGGTGGAAGAGGAAGAGGAAGAAGATGAGGAGGAAGAGGAGGAAGAAGAAGAGGAGGAAGAAGAGGAGGAGGAGGAGGAGGAGGATGAATAAAAAAACTGTTTATCTGTCTCCTTGTGAATACCTTAGAGTAGGGGAGCGCCGTAATTGACACAGCTCTTATTTGAGAGGTGTCTGTTGCCCTCATTAGGATTAATTACACAATTGGATCATGACCATATGTAGTCTTTCAAAGTGCTCTAGAAATTGTCAGTGGTTTACATGAAGTGGTAATGGGTGTCTGGAGCACCCTGAAACTGTATCAAAGTTGTACATATTTCCAAACATTTTTAAAATGAAAAGGCTCTCATGTTCTCCTCACTCTGTGCACTTTGCTGTTGGTATGACAAGGCATTTAAAGATGTTCCTGGCATTTTCCTTTTTTAATCTGTAAGGTGGTGTTAACTATATGGTTATTGGCTAGAAATCCTGAGTTATCAACTGTACATATCTATAGTTTGTAAAAAGAACAAAACAACCGAGATAAGCTCTTGATGCTCTTTGCTTGGCGTTGAGGCTGTGGGGAAGATGCCTTTTGGAGGGGCCGTAGCTCAGGGCGTGCACTGTGAGGCTGGACCTGTGGACACTGCAGTGGGCATCCATTTAGCTTCAGGTTGTTTTGTTTTTGTATATAGTGACATAGCATTCTGCCATTCTTAGCTGTGGAAAAAGGGGGGCGGGTCAGCTGGCATGAGAAGTGTTTGGATCTTTTTTAGTTAAGTGCAGTAGTTTTAAACTGTTTGTTTTTAAACAAACTAGAACTCTTCATTGTCAGCAATCAGCAAAGTGAAGAGTCGCTGCATCAATGAAAGTTGAAGAACCTTCTGTACTAAATACAATTTGAAACATTTTGTTATTTTTTTGTACGTTTAGAATGCTGAGATGTTTTGAAGTTAAATAAACAGTATTACATTTTTAAAGCTGTTCTCTATTATAACAGTTTAAATTTCTGACTCATAGCAGTGTTAGTGGTAGAACAACCCACTCCACTGTGTTTGGTGACTAGCCTCACTAAATCTAGTAACAATGTGGCTAGCTTAAGATGAGATGGAAGAGGGCTACCTGAAGCTACTGTGTGATTTTGTTTGTGTCTGATGGTGTTAAGATGAAGTCTAAACTATTGAACATAGGAGCTAAGATAACGACACAGGCAAGGTTAAGTAGCCTTTAGAGGTTCAGGAAGGTGGGTGGTTAGGATTGAGACTACCATAAGATTAAATTTGCCTTCTGCCTCACCACTGACATGGGCCAAATTCATTGCTAAACAGCAAAAACATCTTCCTGAGGGTATGATGTGTCAAATATTTAGGCTTCATTAATTTTTCTCCCTCCAACCCAGAACACTTGGTCCACTCAACAATTGATGTCTTGAGTTGCTGCTTTTGTCTCTTGGACCCCAATGGTGCAGGTGGGGTAGGGAGGAGTGTCTGTCTGTCTGTCTGTCTGTCTCTCTCTCTCTCTCTCTCTCTTGGACCCCAATGGTGCAGGTGGGGTAGGGAGGAGTGTCTGTCTGTCTGTCTGTCTGTCTCTCTCTCTGTCTCTCTCTCTCTCTCTCTCTGTCTCTCTCTCTCTCTCTCTGTCTCTCTCTCTCTGTCTCTCTCTCTCTGTCTCTCTCTCTCTCTCTCTCTCTCTCTCTCTCTCTCTCTCTCTCTCTCGGACCCCAATGGTGCAGGTGGGGTAGGGAGGAGTGTCTCTCTCTCTCTCTCTCTCTCTCTCTCTCTCTCTCACACACACACACACACACACCCACCAAGAAACCAAATAATCCAAGAAAGATTGCTTGGGCTCCCGCTGCAGGCTTGGTGTTGGGGCACCTGTGAGGCAGACTGATGGAATCAGTTATTTCTAAGCACTTAAATACATCAGATGGACAGTAGAATGGCCTACACAAGATGTGAGCTCTTTCATCGGAAACATGGATTGTTAAATGTTCTTAAAATTGAAGCTTGATTTGTGTTCCAGTGACTCATGTTGGTAGATGGTGTAACATTTTGTTCAAGTTGAGGCGAGGGGTGATGGCCACAGTGGCCAAATGGTGATTCTAAAAATTCGAGGGCTGCTGTGTACATATATCTCAACTGTTGGCAGTAATGAAGGGTACTATGTATGTTAAGGGTGAATGCTGGCATTGCCTAGTATTGACACAGATATGAATGAGATTGGGAAGCACTTGGGAGTGTTTTAATGACCTTACTCAGAAGGCAGTTTTCTGTTAAAATTGACTATTTGGAAACTTGCATGTCTGCAGATGGTGTCCTCCCCACCCTGTCAGATCCTGGGTGGGTACAAGTCATAGTCATGGTCACTGGCCTGATCTCTGATCTCTAATCTGTATTCATAGTCTTTCCTTCTCACATCAGAACTGTGTCCTAAATGTGTTTTACTGGTTCTATAACATGACCACTAATAAAAAATCCCTTGGTCCTGAGGTTTGCCCAGAGGCACTTGCACTTGTTTCAGGATTGCCCCTCCTGCTTCAGCCATGCCCTTGTTACTTTCCTCCAGCTATCCCTTGGCATTTCAGTCTGAAGCTGCTGCTGCCCAACACACAATGTGCAATGCTAAGATTGGGAAACTGTGGGCAACCTTGTCACATATGGAAGAGAAGCTCAACTTGTCACAAAGGAAAGGTTTCTACTAAGGGGTATCCCTCTATCTGGTTGTAACTAAACATGCCAACTATGGAAGGAGGTGACCTTGCTGCTACATAGAAGTAGGGAAGCTTTCAGTGATCTTTGATTAAGCAGACATTTAGCTCTAAAGAGAGTCAAGTCCATTTGGCTCATTAGCTGCTTGCAACAAGACCACTACTCATCCCAAGATTGCTTCTCCTGATGGAATAACGTTCTCTAGCTTCTCTGAAGTGTGATAAGGGGCATGGTGTCACTACTGTAAGGCTTAGGCTTAACTTGATTTCTGGTCCCACAGTAGGTACTCTTGCAATGTCAACCTGCTATCTTAAATCTAAAGGACAGTATCTGCTTTCTCTAACCACCTTTCCAACTCCCTCACCCGGTTCTTGAATGGTGTTTTATCCTTTGGGAAGAACAAGGCTGTGATGTAGCAACTATTGTCTGTGTCTCCTGTGTGTCTATTCTTATCACAAATGTATTTGGGGACTTTGGATGCATTCATTTTCTGTAATAAAGTTTCTTAATCAGTCATCCCCAAAAGTAATCAGTGGGCTCTCTGCAATCTGTTTGAGATACTGAACCTCTGTATTTTGGGTTGATTGTAATCAAGGTTTTAGAAGTACATGCTTTGCTGTAACCACAGGTCCAAACTAACATTTAATGGAAAGATAACATCAAAAAGGACAAGTGTTAAGTACTTCAAAGCCCCTAGATCAACCCCTTCAGACAGGTATAGGGAGGAATTGGCTGTGGAGTTCTATGCCAGAATGAACATTCAATTTCCAGAATGCTAAAGTGGCTGCTTGTAATCAGCCAGCCCTGCCAACTAGGGCTTCCTAAAGCCAAAGGATGGCTGACAGCCATCCCAACAAAAACTTTTGGGTGAGAAAACAATGGGGTCTGTTTGCTGTTCTTGGGCCCAAACTTAGTATCCTGTGGGGCCCAGCACTATTTGGGAGGAAATTGCTGGTGGGCCAATTTGGCAGCCCCATGCTTCCCTTCCTGCTTCAACCAGAGCAACTCCTACACTGTGTTTTACCTTGAGCATCCTCCTAAGATTTTAACTTAAAAAAAAAAAAGAAGCTGGAATACCATATTGATAAAATAAAGGGGGAAACCCCTGTATCATCTTAATGGATACATAAAAAGTATTTGATTAAATCCAGTACCTTTTCATGATAAAAACAGTAAAAAAACAGTCTGGCAGGGAACTTCTTCAACCTGATGCAGAGTACTTAGGAAAGCCCACAGCTAATATGTATATAAAAGACAAAGCTTTCCCCCTAAATTCAGGAACAACACAAGGATGCCTGCTTGTGCCGTTTCTATTATCATTGTACTAGAAGTTCTAGCCAGGGCAATTAAGCAAGAAAAAAAAGCATTCAGACTGGAAATGGAATAAAGCTATGCTTACTTGTGCATCACATGATCTTATATATAGACAATCCTAAGAAATTTCTAAATAAAACTGCCAGAACAAATTCAGCAAAGTTACAGGATACAAGATCAATAAAGAAAATTTGTTGTGTACCTGTACATTAACAATGAACAATTTGAAAATGAAACAAATAATTTATAACAGCATCAAAAAGAAAGAATATTTGGTAATAAACAACAAAAAAAGTGCAAAACTTAAATGAGGAAAACTAAAATATTGAAAGAAAATGAAAGGGCATGTCATGTTCGTGGGTTGGAAGACAAATTGTTAAGATGGTAATACTCCTGAAATTGACCTATCAGAATCCCAGCTCGCTTCTTTATAGAAACTGACAAGGTCATTCTAAATTTCATATCAAAATTCAAGGGACTCAGGATAGTCAGAATGATCTTGAAAAAGAACAAAGTTGGAGGATTGAGATTTCCCCATTTCAAAACTTAATACAAAATTATAGTGACCAAGACAGTGTGGCACTGGCATAAAAACAGAACAGGTAGACCAATTGAATAAAATTGAGAGTTCAGAAATAAAACCAAGCATCCGTGGTCAATTGATATTCAGTACAGGTACCAATATCATTCAGTGGGAGAAAAAATAGTTTTTTAAACAAATGCTATTCACATGCAAAGGAATGAATTTTAACCCCTACATCACACTACATAAAAAGTAGTTCAAAGTGGGTTAAAGATCTAAATGTAAGACCTAAAACTATGAAACTATTAGTAGGAATCATAAGTGAAAAACTCTGTGACCTTGGATTTGGCAGTGGTTTCTTTTTTTTTAATATATTTT
>CM052552.1:38474906-38501014 GCA_028533065.1 Trachops cirrhosus | reverse complement strand
CAGTTCTCCCAGCACCATTTGTAGAAGAGGCTATTGTTACTCCATTTTATGTTGCTGCCCCCTTTGTCAAATATTAATTGACCATAGAGTCTTGGGTTTATTTCTGGGCTCTCTGTTCTGTTCCATTGGTCCATGTGCCTGTTTTTACGCCAATACCCAGCTGTTTTGATTACAGTGGCCTTGTAATACAGTTTGATGTCAGGTATTGTGATCCATTCTACTTTGTTCTTCCTTGTCAAAATTGCTGCAGCTATTCAGAGTTGTTTATGGTTCCATATAAATTTTTGAAATATTTGTTCAGTATCTGTGAAATATATCATTGGTACTTCAATAGGGATTTTGTTGAATCTATAAATTGCTTTGGGTAGTATGGACATTTTGATGATGTTAATTCTTCCAATCCATGAACATGGTACATGCTTCCATTTGTTTGTGTCTTCCTTAATTTCTTTCTTCAGTGTTGTGTAGTTTTATGAGGAGAGGTCTTTTACCTCCTTCGTTAGGTTTATTCCTAGGTAGTTTATTTTTCTTGTTGCTGTATGAAATGGTATTGTTTTCCTAACTTCTGTTTCTGATATTTCATTTGTGGTAGACAAAAAATGCGTTTGATTTCTGAGTATTGACTTTGTATCCTGCTGTTTGAGTTCAGGATTTTCAAAGAAATGTTCATAAAATTGGGTGGCAGTGATGATTTTGGTGCAGTAATGAACATTTAGAAGTACTCAAAGGGCCCTGGAAGGCAGCTGGATTTCCTTAGCTTGGCTGTGATTTTAAACTGCTTCACAAGGGGATGAGAGCATGTACCTGTTTCAGAGTGCACCCCTTTCTGTAGGCCATCTGCAGTGGGGGCCACTTGCTGTCTCCCAAGGGGCCTATTCCCTCACCCCAGTCTTGATGGCTGCTCATGAGAAGTAGTGTGCAGTCTGGAGCCCTCAGACAGAGGGTTTCTTATTTGTTGAGGCCACACCTGCCCCTTTGCTGAGGAGGAGTAGTGTGTTGCAGTGACTGGTCTCTGGAGGCGGAGGCAGGGAGAGGAACAGAGCAGGAATATTTGGCCTGGACCTGTACTCTTCAGCTTCAACCAGTTTTGAGCTCTGTTTTTATTAAGATGTCAAAGGGTTGTGCAACTTAAAACAAACAAAAACACTTTGAAAACTACAGTTGAAGACAGCTGTAGTTGACTCCCTCAGAGAGGAGTGCCCCTGCACAGTGAACATCTGTTTAAAGGAGAGTCTCAACATATGACTGGCACCGTGAGGTGCTTCTATTTGGGATTATTCTATTTGGGGTTATTTTCTAAATTAGAGGCAGTACCCTCAGCAGAAAGCATTATTGCAGTGCAGAACTCATTATGATCAAAATAGTGCTAAGGCACAGAGGGGCTCATTTTGACATTCTTTTTGTTTTTATTGCTGCCTCAGCTAGCCTGGGATGAGGGAATTAACAGGGCCAGCATTCCAGTATGGTGCCACCATTTGCTGTGAATGGTGGTCTTATCTCTGCTTTCTTGGCCTCACAGAATTGTTCCAGTAGCCAATTAATTGCTAATGCAAACAGGCTGTGTGTTGTCAAGGTATTAGCAATGTTAGGCTCCCTAGAGCGGACTAGATTGCGAAGGGGCAACCTGCTTCCCTGGTTCTAATGATAATCCAGGGGTCAATGTTCACAATAGCAGTTTGCTTGGCCAGAATGAAAGTGCCTGCTGAGTTAGTGAGCTGGGCTCAGAATCTGAATGAGCTCAGGAGGAACTGCCCCAGGAGCAACTCTAATTGAGTTGCTTACATATCCTTTGGGCTTCCTGCAGAATTCTGCACTCTCTTACCTTTTTCACTGTTCACTCATTTGGCTCTGTCATCCCTCTAAAAAAATAAACAAAAACAAAAAACAAGCTAAAGTAATGCATGAAAAGAAACCAGTAAACACAATGGTTTCATCTTTTGGGTGTCAAATACAATATACCGAGTGGAGCTGTAGTTTGGGGCTCCCATTAATTCCTTCCCAACACTTTGCTTCCTACCCCTCCCCTGAAACTGCTGCTGACCAAAGTCTTTGAGGTCTTTTGTGTCACTAAATCAGGTCATATGACACCTCTGATCACACCCTCCCCCTGGAAGCACTTTCTCCCCTCCGCTTCCGGGAAGACACACTTTACTACTCCTTTGCTTCTCATAACTCTCCTCCCAGACCTCAGGACTGGTGGTAGTGCCTGGGGCGTAGTCCTTGGTTGGCTTCTTTCCTTACACTTGCTTCCTGGGTGCTTTTAGTCGCCTCACTGCTTTAAATGCTTGTGAGTCCAGTTTCTGTCCCCAGCTCTGCTGTCTCTTGACCTCTCCAGGCACCTACATTCAACATCTCCATGTGGTTGTCTCATGTCCTGCTGGTGGGTAGGTTATTGAAATCCTTTACATTCAGTTCTTTCCCCCACCCAACAAACTAAATGGGTCCTGGCCCTTATCCCAGGGTCCCCGGACCTCCCCATGCCCCAGCACCCAAAGGGTTCATGCCCTGTGCAACATGGTTAATTATTTTGACTATTACTCCTGCTAATAAACATCTCAAAAGGACCCTGTGCAAATGTGAGCTTCTACTTGTTCCCTCCAAACCCTCTCTCCCCACTCAAGTAACTAGAAATCCCATCCTGTTGGTGTCTCTGACCACTCCTCCAGGGCTGGCTTTTCTTCATGCCCTACATCTGATCTGTCACCAGACTGCATGTGAGCATCCTCAGAATCATCCAGACTCTAACCTCTTTTCACCTCCTCTCTGGTTGCCTCTTTTACCTGGACCACCATATCCTCTCATTGGAGCCCTGGCAGTGCCCTCCCTGTGGATGTCTCAGAGTCCACTCCTGCCCTTACAGTTGTTTCCACACAGTAGCCAGACAGTCTTTTAGAGACCTAAGTCACATTGTGTCCCTTTGCTTAGAACCCTCTTGTGGCTTCCAACTGCAATGAAAGTAAAACCTAAACCCTTACCGTGGCCTACAAGTCCCAACAGAATAGGGCCTGTGCTCCTGTTCTGACTTCAGCTTCCATTCCTGCTCAGGGCTGACTTGCCAGTCTTTAAGCATGCTAAGCACTGCTCTGCCTTGGGACTTTTGCGTTTTCCCTCTCCTCTGGCTAGTTCTTTCCGCAGGTAGGTCTGTGTCCTCACTCATGTTTTCCCAAATACCCCCACCTTGGAGAGGCCATCCCTGAGCACTGTATCTGAAATTGTACCACAGGCATGCTTGCTATCACCAGCCTGCCTGAATATGCTTATATTATCTGTCTACCTGCTTCTTTGCTTACTGTCTGTCTCCAGCACTTGACTTTGGGATCCATGAGGGCATGGACTTTGTTTTTGTTTGCGTTGTTACCAGTATCTAGAACAACACCTGGCACAGTCAGGGACTCGGCAAGCAATGAATGGAATGCTCAAACATAGTAATTGAATATCTAATCAAATAAGGGCAGGGTTAAGGGAGACCAACAAGGGGTGGTGAAGCCCCTGGCCATTGAAGAAACCTGTGGAATGTTTAACACCCTGGGGCAAGAGGAGGGAGGGTTCCCTGGAACCAGAGTATCTAGGATTGTAGGAGAAGCTAGGAGAGGACTGGGCCTCTTGTGGAGGAAGCTGTAGCAGCCTGGAGGGTTGGAGCCAGGAGAATAAACCTTGCAAATATTCTGATCGTTCAATTTTTTGCTTCTGCCTCCCAATGGCTAAACCCATGGCTCCCAAAGTATACACCCAGGAGCCCCCATAGCACTGTAGGAACTCACAGTGGCTACAAACTCATGGTGGTGCCATGGATCTTTTTAATTTTTGAGGAAAATGCAGTGATGTCTGTCAGATATCACCATTAAATTGGTTGGAATTAAATAGCTAACTACTTAGTAAGTGGAGCTGTTAGGTATTTCTTTGGGTCTTGGGTGCTGTGCAAAAGCCCCTGACATACTAAGGGAACCTATGGCCTGAACCCAGCTGGAAGTTAGAGAGCAAGGGAAGTCGTTGATGTGGCCCATATTCATCAATAGGCCTAGCGTGCAGTATGTATCTGCTAATGCATGAATGAGTAGTTATTGAGCCAGAAACAGTGTGGGCCAGTATGGTCAGAACAGAGCAGAGTAAAACTTTTACCTGCCCTCAAGGAACTTCCAGTCCAGACAGACCTGGAAGCAACTGTATAGAGTAACTGTCCCATGCGTCGTAAAAAAGGGACCAGGATTATACTGTTGCTATAATGCTGCCTGCCTAGAAGACACCCCCTTCCTACCTTCTTTCCTATATTAAAAGTCGTTCCTGTCATTTATTGCTGGGTGATCAACCAAAGTAAACTAGCTTAAAACAACAACTGTTTAATTATGTTCATAGATTCTGTAGGTTGAGAATTCAGAGGAAGACAACAGGGACGTCTCATCTGTTCCACAATATCTAGAGCCTCAGCTAGGAATACTCAAATGGCTGGGGGCTAGAATCATCTGGAAGCTTTTTCACTCATGTGTCATAAATGATGGGCTCAGCTGGGACTACTGAGACATAGCCTCTCCCTGTGGTTTGGGCTTCCTTATAGCATAGTGTTCAAACTTCTTCATGCCCCCCTTAGGGCTCTAAGCACGAGTATTCTAGTACACAATGTGGAATCTCATTTTTTAAAATTAAAACTTTAAAACTTTAAATTAAAACTTTAAAAAATGTGGTAAGAACATAAATTTTACCATTTTAACCATTGTATGGCAACTTAGTGCATTTTATGGCATTAAGTATATTCACAATATTGTATGACCATCACCACTATATAGTTCCAGAACATTTTCATCACCCCAAACAGAAACCCCATACCCATGAAGCAGCCACTCCCTGCTCCCTCTTTCTGCAGCCCCTGAAAACCACTAATCTGCTTTTTGTCTCTACATATTTGTCTGTTCTAGACATTTTACATAAACGGAATCATATGGTATGTGACCTCTTTTCTCTTAGTTCTTTCACTTAGCATGATGCTTTCAAGGTTCATCCATGTTATAGCATAGATCAGTGTTTCATTCTTTCTTAAGGTTGAATATTCTATTATATATATATAATATATATAATATATATTATATCACAGATATATATATATATTATATATATCACATTGTCAGCTGATAGACATTAGACATTTAGGCCTACCCTTTGGCTATCATGCATAGTGCTGCTATGAACATGTACAAGTCTTTGAATATGTTTTCAGTCTTGTGGGGTGTATATACCTAGTGCATGACCTTTTATGAACTAGCCTCAGCAATTATGCAGCATTACTTTCACTGAATCCCATAGGCTGAGTCACTTAAGGATAGTCCAGATTCAGGTTGAGAACATATATCCCACCTCACAATTGGGAGAGTGTCAAAGAATATTTAGCCATGATTAAAACTGGCACATCAATCCACTGAGTTTTCAAGCCCCAGATAAAATGTGCCTCATCCATGGAAGTATTAACTGCTATAGCTCTGTTATAATGCATACTTCTCTGACTTTCTGGTTCTTTTTGAAATAATCACTGTTATGTATGTTTGTTTGTATCAGTTAATAGCTTAGCTCCTTGCCCACTTCTCTTGATGCCAAGTTGCTGTTATCATCTGTTGGGTTTTCTCTCCAGTGAGGGGGATGGAGTAGCTGGCACTGGTAGTTCTTGTAGCACTGATGTTCTATGAGCTTGACCTGGCCTTATTCACAGATGCTTTCTCCAGGGGGGCAGGCCTCCTAGAAAACATAGTGCCCAGCACACAGCTTCTTTGGAGGCACTTGCAGAGTGTGGGTCTCAAAGGCTTTGGGTACCCGTCAAGGTAGGGCAGCCTGGGGGTTTACCTTTCTCCACCTCCAACTATTTCTACTTGGAGGAGTCATGAGGGTTGAGCATTCTTTTTTCCTGGATAGAGGCTGTTGAGCAGTTTCCCAACCATGACACTGTTGGCATTTGAGATGGGATAATATGTCAGGTTGAGACCCACACTGTAAAGACAGACATATTCTTTGTAATTCCATTCTCAATTTTCAGTATTCCTCATGAGTCACTAAAGTTTTCAGTCATCATCACATTGCCTCAAGATAGACATGTTGGAGTAAATCGGATCACAGTCAGACTTTGTGGATTGGTAACAGCTCCAGTTGACTCTAGGAATATACTCTCAGCTCCTTGGTGAGTTTTGACCTCATCCTTGTTAGATCTGGCACACCCCAATCTCTTTAGAGAGTTGTCTTCTGCATAGATTTCCACAGATGGCTCTGTCATTTATTTTGATCCTTATTAGTTTCAATTTTATATGGCAATCTTGTCTTTTTAAATGTTTTATGATTATCTGATAATTGATGAGAAAGAATATACAGAAAACTGAGCCAAAGACTTGATCAGGCAGTTGATACAAGAAGAAATCAAATTAGACAGCAAACATATGAAAAGATGCTCAATCTCAGTAATAATTGTACATATGCAAATGAAACAAAATAATATGAAATTTCAGACTTCCACTAGGCTAAAAATTATAATAACGTCTGACACTACCAGGCGTTTACATGGTTACAAGAGTAATATGTGCTCTTTACAGTAAACTTGGAAGATGTAGAAAACTGTAGAGAAAATGCAAACTGTTAACATATTAGAATACAATAGTTTAATACTTTTTTCTCTGCAGAAATATATATTTCACGTTATTGGTATCAAACTGTATGTATAGCTTTTTTCTTTTTTGTGAAGTATAACAAATATAGAAAAGTGTGCAAGGCCTTTAATGAATAAGTGTAAAGTGAAAATCTGAGTCATCACCAGTCAGGATGAGAAATAGAATATTGACAAACACCCAAGTAGATTTCTATATGCCCACCCCTCTCTCCCCCAAGAGGTGACCACTAGCTTTTTATGCAGATTATGGTAGATTTTTATGCAGTCATTTTCTTGCTTTACTTTATACTTCTACCACCTATATATGCCCTGAATAATATAGTTTAGTTTGGCCTGTCTTTAGAAATTGAATTACAGGCTTTTGTGTTTTGTCTCCCCCTTCCCCCCAAAAAAAAACATTGCTTATTATCTGTTGTGTGTATTTATGCTTCATTCATTTTCATTACTATGCATAATTCTGCTGTTTGAATATATTACAAGTTTTTCCCTTAGTCCATTTTTTTGGATTTCTGTCTTTGACTGTTTCAAGCAGTGATACCATGAATATTGTTATGCAAATATGTGTAAGTTTCCCTAGCACACTGGTTCTTTTTTTTTTAAAGATTTTATTTATTTTTAGAGAGAGGAGAAGGGAGGAAGAAAGAGGGAGAGAAACATCAATGTGTGCTTGCCTCTCTCATGCCCCCTGTTGGGGACCTGGCCCACAACCCAGGCATGTGCCCTGACTGGGAATCAAACTGGTAACCCTTTTGTTCACAGGCCAGCATTCAATCCACTGAGTCACACCAGCCAGGGCGGACACTGGTTCTTAAACTATGGTCTAGGGACCCTTGACCATAGTTGAACCTGAGACCACAAGGTTCAACTATTTTTATAATAACATTAAGATGTTAATTGCCTTTTGCACTCTTCTCAAGAGTGTACAGTGTTTTCCAGAGTTGATTTGACAAGTAATATCATTAATTTGATGGTTAATGGAATGTATGCTTTTGTCTTCTTGTGTTTTAAAATTTTCTCAGTGAGAAAATTTTCTAATATGATAAATATAATGGATATAACCTGCATAACAAAAGCTCTTTGAGATTCTCAATTTTTGAGTATATGTGTAGAGTCCTAATGTTAAAAAGTCTGAAAATTGCTATTCTAGGGTTCTACCTAGGAGTGGAGTTTCTTGGTTATGTAGTACTTGTATTTCAGTCTTACCAGTTGATGCCACACTGTATTCCAAAGTGGTTGTACCAGTTTATATTCTGTCAGTAATGTATAAAAGTTTCTGTTGTTCCAAAGCCTTACCAGCAGCAGTTGGTATTGTCAGATTTCACTATAATTTTAGCCTTTGGTGGATGTATAAGTTTATATTACTATAGTTTCATTTGCATCTCTTTTGTTACCAGTGAGGTTGAGCATCTTTCCATATGTTTATGGTCCAATTTGATTTCTTCATTTATGAATTGCCTAGTCAAGTCTTGGCTCATTTTTCTGTTCTTTTTTTATGCTTCTCACTCATGATGCTTTATTTCCTCCTGTGTTTGGTTATTTTTGGCTGTGTACTGTTTATTGTTCTTGAAATATGTATGTAGGACTTCTTTTAAGTCTAGGAGAAGTGTGCCTTCTTCCAGAGAATATTTGTGTTTGATTTTTGTCAGGTGCTTTGGAATGTTATTAGTTTGGAGTCATCTAAAATAAGTCTAAATCTTGCCCCCCCCCCCAGCAACAAGAAGTCTTCCTTGCCCTCCTCTGGAGGTTCAACTGGGGAGAGGCAAGCTTGTTTCTAAGTCACTATTTCACCATGGGTGTAGCCCTTTAGGGTCTAAGTTTAATGTGGGAAGATATTCTATTAGAGTCTTTAAGTTAGGTGGTCTGGGGCCTGAACTTCAGTCCCTTTGCGTATCTTAGAACATTACTGAAATCAAAGACTAAGTTTGTCCAGCTTGGAAAATAAATGCTTTCAGAGCTGTTGATTCCTACCTCTCTGGAGTTCCTGCTGTGCCTTACGGGGGCGGGGGGGCGGCGGGTTTTTTCATGCTCCATTTTATACCATCTTGTCAGTTCTTCAGTGCTTTTAAGGAGATGTTTTTAAAATCAACCATGTAATTGTTTTTAATTGGGAGGTTGGTTCATATAATCTATTCTGGCATTACCAGAGACACAAACTGATACATATCTTTATCCTATTCAAGTATGTAACCTTATATTGAGTATTTCTTATGTGATTAAAATTATTTTGAATATATGATTTTTGAAGGATATTGTGGTAGACTCTAGGTCTCTACTGTTATAAAGTATACTTCAGTAAATATCTTTGTACATAATATTTGGCTGATGATGATGGTACCTAATTACAGGGTGGCTGGGAGAGGTGGGAAAGAGAAGTTCTGAACCTTAGTAGGTGTTAGATTCATGTCAACTGTTGTTACTGTTATTATCACACGTGCACATAGAGTGACCAAAGTGGCATGTGTAGTGGTCCTGCCTGATGGTCTCAGTCTTTCTTGTGGTGGGGGAGGCAAGGTCTTGTGCTGGGAGCTGGCTATAGAGTTAAGGTTAGAAGGAGTAATGTCAGGGAACAAAGGGAGCTGATTAAGGAAAAGTGGATTGCTAAGGTACCCAAAGGGCCTGGCTTGAGTCACACACTGTGAACTGGCAGTTGTGTCGACATCCGTCACCACAGGGATGTGAGACCTACTACTGCAACATGGCACCACTCCAGAATGCAGCAGGGCAGGTTGTGGGATTGCTCAGCATAGTCAGTTTCTTCCAGGAGGCATTAATTAAGTGCTGCTTGAGTGTCAGGCACCCTGCGTGGTGTTGCACCAAAGGATACTACTTAGACACTGTCTTGCTTCAAGATGCTCTCAGTCTAGTGTGGCAAGAGAGTGGGTTCTCCTCTCAAAGTTGGGGGTGGGTAGGGGGACAGGGTAGAACATTGTGACAGGGATTGCTGCTGCTGGCTTGAGTCTCTGCAATGACTGACTTGGGACTGTAGCAGATGGAAAAGGAGGAGGAGTCAGTTGAAGTCCCCAAGAGGAATTGGAAGGGGTAATAAAGGGCTGCCTGACAGGTTCTGTAGGTCTGCTGGAGCAGGAGGTCTTTTGGCCAGTACTGGGGAGATAGAGTCAGGCCAGAGAGTGAGATTTCCAAGGTGGCACAATTTCTTGTTAGAGTGGGGATGGAGTTGCCTTTAGCCAAGTGAAGTGAGTGGAGGGTGGTGGAGATGAAGAAGGGGGTGAAGGGGCCAAGTACAGGATTTGGAGAATATCCAGGCCACTGATGCCAATATAGGACAGGTTGACTTGGGATAGCAAGAAAGAACTCAGCCACTGCCAGGCAGCTTCACCTTATCCTATGACTAGAAGGGAATGTATTGGAAGTCGTGTGATGATGCCCTCAAGGAAAGGGGCTGTAGCCTCAGAAGACAAGGGAGGGCTCTTTGAGAGTGAAGGTAGTTTGCTTTGAAGACCCCAATCTTCCCTCTAGAGGACAAAACAGGCAGAAAGTCATAAAGGGACTTGCCCATGGTCACAGATAGGAACTTTATATTGTTGCCTCCAAACTGCAGAAGATTTTGTATAGCAGATTGATTTCCTTTCTCCTCCCTCATGTCAGAACAATTCTATTTTCATATATTGGATTGGACAAAAAGTTCATTTGGCTTTTTTCTGTAAAATGGCTCTAGTAGTGCCTAGTTGTTTTTTACTTTACTCAAAACAATTTTGTTAGATCATATTGTGACAGCTGTCATACCAGCATGCATTTTTTTTAAAAAACTTATCAAAATTGGTAAATTTTTATGTAGCCATTTTAGTGTTGAAGATGGAAGAAAACACACAGCTTTTTCAGCATATTATGCTTTCTTATTTCAAGAAAGGTAAAAACGTAACTGAAACATGAAAAAGAATTTGTGCAGTGTATGGAGAAGGTGCTGTGACTGATCAAACGTGTCAAAAGTGGTTTGAGAAGTTCTGTGTTGGAGATTTCTCACTGGACAATGCTCCATGGTCAAGTAGACCAGTTGAAGTTGACGGCGATCAAATTGAGACATCGATTGAGAATAATCACCGTTATATCACATGAGAGATAGACAACATACTCAAAATATCCAAATCAATAAATTGCTGAAAATGAAAAATGTGCCTTGTCTTTTACTGAAAAAACAAAACAAAACAAAACAACATATGAACTTTTTGGCCAACCTAATACCATAAAATGCACCAGCTTAAACTGTACAATTCATTGGTTTTTAGTATATTTGGAGTTGAACAACCATCACCACCATTGAATTTTGGAACATTTCATCACCCCGAAAAGAAGCCCTTTAACCCTTTAGCAGTCACTTCCTCCTCCCCCTGCCCCAGAACAACTAATCTGCTCTTCATATAAATCTAGTCATAATATACGTGGCCTTTTGTCCATGGCATCTTTCCCTCACCATAAGGTTTTCAAGGTTCATCTATGTTGTAGCATGTATCAGTACCTCACTGCCTTTTTGTGACCAAATAGTTTTCCTTTGTAAGGATATAACACATTTATTCATTCATCAGTTGATGGCCATTTGGGCTGTTTCTACTTTTTGGCTACGATGAATAATTCTGCTATGAACATTTTTGTACAGGCTTTTATGTGGACTTAAGTTTTCCATTCTCTTGGGTGGAATTACTAGGTCATATGGTAGCATGGTGTTTAATTTCTTAAGGAACTGTCAGACTGTTTTACAAAGATGCATCATTTTATAGTCACACCAGCTGTGTATGTGGGTTCTGGTTTCTCCACATTCTCTGACACTTCTCTTCTTGAAAAAAGCATCCTAATGAGTGTGAAGTAGTATTTCATTGTGGCTTTGATTTTCATTTCCCTGGTGACTAATGAAGTTGAACATCTTTTTATGTGCTTATTGGATCATGCGCTTGAGTGGAAGTCTGTCTAGGGCAAAGGGCTCTAAACTGGGGACCAGCACGTCTCTGGAGCTAACACTAGACCTGCCATGACTCACAGTGGGCATTTCACTTTTCTTGTTAGATTTATGTCCAGGTATTTTATGGTATATTGTTCCTGTTATAAATGTATCTTCCTATCTCATCCCCCTACTTGCACAGGGATCTTATTAATCAAATTTATCACTTGTCATCTGTGCTTTTCCTTTGTCACCTTCTCTTTTTCCTTGATTCTTTCATCCACCTAAAAATGTGCTCAAGTTTTCTTCATCAGCATTTCTCCTCCTGCCTCTGTTTTAAGCTAATATCCCATCTCCCTCCTTCAAATCTTCACTCCCTGTTCTTCCTCTTCTCTCTTTATTTTCCCAAACTAGAGTATAGCTTCTGCCATTTGCCTCACTAATCTACTAAAAGGTTTCACTTAAGGCCACCAGGACAAATGCATTTTTTAAGTTGATTATTAAAGTGGCAGGTCTCAAATCATTGACACTGGTGATCTTTTTGGGTTGTGCAACTGGAAGGAAGAGGGTGATTCCTCTTACTATAGAGTTATTTGGGAAGATGCATACAGGGAGCCTCTTGAGTAGTATAGTAGAGAGCAGGTGATGGAAATAGTGGGATGTAGGACTAACAAAGTAGAATCAATGCCGGTAAGTTTCTGGACTAGTGACATTTAAATAGTGGGTCCTGGATACCTTTGAATCGACATTGGGGTTGTATGTGAACATCTTCACTGATGCATCTGGATCATTCATGTACTACATTGCAAAATGTATTTAGATGTTGCTTTGATTTTAAAAATGCAGAAATTTTAGAATCTAATATGGCAGGTCTTTCTTAAATTAGTTGTCTTTTACTGAAATTTCTTGTTTCCCCATGCATTTCATCCATGTCTACTTTAGGGTCAAATTTTCAAGTTAAAAATAAAAGGTTCATAGGAATTTTGTTTGGAATTGCATTTACGAGTAGGTTGATTTTAAGAGAGAGAGAGCAAACTTTTTTTTTTCTACAGCACTAAATTTTCCCATCTGAACACACGGTTTCTCTATTTATTTATGTATTCTTTTGAATTTTATAACTTCTGTCATGTTCATACTTCACATTTCTTGTTAGTCTTATTCCCAAGTGCTTAATGGCATATATTCCTATTATAAATGGGGTCATTTCACATTACATTTTTTATAATGTTACTTTTCAATTACAGTTTGCATTCAATATTATTTTGTATTATTTTTCATGTGTACAGCATAGTAGTTAGACAATCATATACTATATGAAGTGTTCCCTCTAATATTTCCAGTGCCCACATGGCAACATAGGCATTACAATATTATTGACTGTATTTCTTATGCTGTACTTTGCATCCCTATGACTATTTTATAATGACGAATATGTGCTTCTTAATCCCTTCACCTTTTTCACACAGTCCCCCAACCCTTTTCCTCTGGCAACAATCACTCCATTCTCTATATCTATGAGTCTGTTTCAGTTTTGCTTGTTCATTTATATTCTTTAGATTCCACATATAAGCGAAATAATATAGTAATAGCATTTGTCTTTCTCTGACACACTTATTTCACTTAGCATAATACACTCTAGGTTCATCAGTGCTGTCGCAAATGGTGAAACTTTGTTTATGGCCAAGTAATATACCACTGTATACACGAAGTCTGTCCAGAAGGTATCCAGCCATGTAATATGAAAAATAGACACATTTATTGAAGATACAAGAAACAGTGTCCATAGGGCAGTGACGCCTCAGTCCCCTTCAAAGTAGGCACCTTGAGACCTCACACAGTTTTCCCAATCACTATCAGCTGCCCCATCATATTTTTCTGAGTCTCTTTGATGGTCTGAAATCTCTTACCTTCCAAAGGTGATTTTACTTTTGGGAAAAGCCAGAAGTCAGAGGGCACCAAATCTGGGATGTAGGGGGTCTGAGTCACCTGGGTGATTTGATGTTTTCCAAAACACTCTGCATATGATGTGATGCATGAGCAGGTGCATTGTTGTGATGAAGCTGCCAACCATCAGTCGCCCATAGCTGTGGCCTTCTGAATCATCTGAATAGTTTCTGCAGAATATTCAAGCTTAATGCAAAATTTGATGCAGATTTGTTGTTCTACTCATTCAGTCATTTTGAATGCGATGGCAACATAGTACACATGCTCACTCAACGACATCTCCCACCCCCACTGACTAGCACAGTGAAGTCATCATTGTTCACATGTGCACATTCCAGTCCACTCTCCTTGGCTGCCAGGTTACATCCATGACACACAAACAGTTCTTATATTAACAATGGCTGGACTTTCTCCAGATAGGCCTTATATACTGCTGCTTTAGGGTGAAATTCTCTGAAGATATCAAAAGCATTTGATTTAGTGGTTGTTTAAGAGCACTGTCTTCTTGTTGATTTTGTGTTGGGAAGATCTATCTATTGAGATCAATGGTTTGTTAAAATCCCCTACTATAACTGTATTTCTGTTAGTCTTTCCCTTTATGTCCATCAAGATTTGCTTCACATATTTAGGTGCTCCTGTGTTGGGGGCATAAATATTTTCTAGGGTTATGTCCTCTCATTGGGTTTTACCTTTATCATTGTGTAGTGTCCTTCTTTGTCTCTTACTGTATAGCCTTGGTTTTAAAGTCTATTCTGTCAGATATAAGTATTGTTACCCCAGCTTTTTTCTTTCCATTTGCATGAATTATCTTTTTCCTTTACTTTTAGTCTGTATGAATCTTTTGTTCTGAGATGGGTCTTTGGAGACAGCATGGGTCTTGTTTTCTTATCACTTCAGCTACTCTATGTCTCTTAGTTGGAACATTTAAGGTGATTATTGATAGATACATATTTTTTGCGTTTTTATTTTTCAACTACTTTCCTCTGTTTTCTTTCTTTTTTTCTTTTTCTTAAAGCAAGCCTTTTTACATTTGTTGCAGTGCTGGTTTGTAATAACAAACTCCTTCAGCTTTTTTTTTTTTTTTTGTCTGGGAAGCTCTTTAGTTCTTCAGTTTTATTTATTTTTGATACTTAAAAAATGTTTAAGTATATTTTATTGATTATGCTATTACAGTTGTCCCAGTTTTTCCCCCTTTCCTCCTTTCTACCTGGTACCCACCTTTCCTCCAGCAATACCCCCTTAGTTCATGTCCATGGGTGATGCATATAAATTCTTTGGCTTTTCCATTTCATATGCTATTCTTAACACCCCCCTGTCTATTTTGTACCTAATAATTATGCTTCTTAATCCCTGTACCTTTTCCTGTATTCTCCCCCTCCCAGCTGATAATCCTCCAAATGATCTCCATATCTATGATTCTGTTCCTGTTCTAGTTGTTTGCTTAGTTTGTTTTTGTTTTTTAGATTCAGTTGCTGATAGTGTGCATTTGTTGCCATTTTACTGTTCATATTTTTTATCTTCTTTTTCTAGATGAGTCTCTTTAACATTTCATATAATAAGGGCTTGGTGATGATGAACTCCTTTAACTTGACTATATCTGAGAAGCACTTTATCTGCCCTTCCATTCTAAATGAAAGCTTTGCTGGATAGAACAATCTGGGATGTAGGTCCTTGCCTTTCATGACTTCAAATACTTCTTTCTAGCCCCTTCTTGCCTGCAAGGTTTCTTTTGAGACATCAGGTGTTAGTCTTATGGGCACTCCTTTGTAGGTAATTCTGTGCTTTTCTCTTGCTGCTTTTTAAGTTTTTCTCTTTAACTTTGACCTTTGGCATTTTAATTATGATGTGTCTTGGTGTGGTCCTCTTTGGGTCCAACATGTTTGGAATTCTCTGTGTTTCCTGGACTTGTATGTGTATTTCCTTTACCAAATTAGGAAAGTTTTCTTTCATTATTTTTTCAAATAAAATTTTCAATATCTTGCTCTTCATCTTCTCCTTCTGACATCCCTGTGATTCAGATATTGGCACATTTGGAGATGTCCCAGTTTCATCTTATACTCATTGTTTTTGAATTCTTGTTTTCTTCATTCAGTTACAGTTTACTATTTATTTCTTCCTTATGTTCCAAATTGTTGATTTGAGTCCCGGCTTCCCTCCCTTCACTGTTGGTTCCCCTTGTATTTTCTTTATTTCACTTAGTGTAGCCCTCATGTCTTCCCTTATGTTTTTGCCATACTCACTGATTTATCTGAGCATCCTTATCACCAGTGTTTTGAACTCTACATCAGATAATTTGGCTATCTCTGTTTTGCTTAGTTCTTTTTCTAAGGTTTTGTTCTGTTCTTTCATTTGGGCCAGATTTCTTTGTCCCCTCAATTTGGCAGCTTTCCTGTGTTTGTTTCTGTGTATAAGGTAGAACTGCTTTGACTCCTTGTCTTACCGCACCAGTTAGGTTGTAAGGGGTGGAGCTTTATGTATTTGCCAGGACCAGGCAACCCACTTCAGGGCTTTGTGGTGCTTTGTGGGGCTTTGTGGGGGAGAGGGGTCAGAGCAGGGACAGTGCTGCTGCCTGGTCTCTGGAGGCTTGTCTGGCACTCACCTGGTTTCCACTCACTTCACCCACTTCCCATATGCCACTGGTGCCCTTCTAGCTGCTGCCCTGTGATGATTCCCAGAGTGGGTGGATTTATGTATGTTTTAGGACCATGTGGGCCCTTTAAACAGACTTTCCTAAGAAACTGGCAGCTTCTTCTGCTGCCCCAACCCACACTGGTTTTTACAGCCAGAGGTTGTGAGTCTATCTTCCTGGTGCTGTAAACCTGGTGCTTTTTTAATGGTTTCAATGTCTTTTCTCATGCTATTGACTATTCTTATAATCATTATCCTAAACTGTATGATAAATTGCTTGCCTCCATTTCATTTAGTTCTTCTGGAGAGTTCTCTTGTTCTTTCATTTGGGGCTTTTTTTTTTTTGTCTTACCATTTTGGCTGCTTCTTTGCATTTGTTTCTATATATTAGGTAGATCTACAGGGACTGTGGTGCAGATATTTGTCAAGATGCTGCCTGTGACTGGCCCTGGGCAACCTGTTTGGAGCTATTAGTTATCCACAGCTTGTAGCTCCTTGTGCTGGTCCTGGGTGTGTGCTGAAATAACCAGGCTGCACACCACATCTGGCTTTTATCTCCACCGGGCCTAGGGGAGGGTCAGCTAGAGGACTCAGAGCTTTCAGAGGTCCAATTTTGCTGTTAGGCTTAATCACTGTTTTAGCCTCTGGTTGTTTGCAGCTGCCCAGCTTAAGCTCCATAGGGTGGGACTATTACCTCCCCTCAGGCTGATCCCACTTGGAGAGGAGTGCTCTGCTTGAGAAAGATGGCTTCTCCAGTTTGGGGAATGACTCAACACAGGGATCCTGGCAGTTGATCCTTCAGTTCTCTCCCCAGAGCCACCAACCCCAGAGTCTCCTTACACATCTGTAGTCCACTCTGCCCTCCCTGTCCAGAGCCCAGGGTAAGTGGCTGCAAACAGAATTGTGTGCATTGGCCCTTTAAGAGGCTCTCTGTGTCTCCAGCCGTCTCTCTCTGGCAGACAGAAACTCTGATGCTTTTCACATCTGGATATTATCTGGGTTCGTTTCTGGTTATGGTGCTGTAGGCTAGGGAGGCCTGCCTGGGGTTCAGACCACACACTTCTCAGAGGGACCCCCCAGCCACTTAAATGTCCCTCCTGAACTTCAGCTGCTGCCCATTGGAGCCCAGCCAGCCCTCTCACACCTCTGCCCTCCCTACCAGTCTTGTTATGGTGAAATGGTTTCTTCTGTCTGTCCTATATTCATTTTTTGCATATATTGCCCAATTTTCCCAACACCATTTATTGAAGAGACTGTTCCTTTAGCCCATTGTATATTCTTGCCTCTTTTGTCAAATATTAATTGAACATAGAGGCATGGGTTTATTTCTAGGCTTTCTATTCTGATCTGTTGACATATATTTCTGCTTTTTTGCCAGTACTATACTGTTTTGATTGGTATGGCCTTGTATTGTTAGATAACAGGTAGTATGATTCTTCCAACTTGATTCTTTTTTCTCAGGATTGCTGAGGCTATTCAGGGTCTTTTGTGATTCCATATAAATATTTGGATCATTTGTTCTAGTCCTGTGAAATATGTCTTTGGTATTTTGATAGGAAATGTATTGAATCTCCAGATTGCTTTGGGTAGTATAAACATTTTAACAATATTAATTCTTTGTATCCATGAGCATGGTGTATGCTTCCATTTATTTGCATCTTTTCTGTTTATTTCTTCAGTGTCTTATAACTTTCTGAGCACTGGTCTTTTACTTCCTTGGTTAATTTTTTCCTAGGTATTTTATTTTTCTTGGTGCAATTGTAAATGGGATTGTTCTCTTAGTTTCCCTTATTATAAGAACAGAATTTTTTTTTCTATTTTTAGAGAGAGGGGAAGGGAGGGAGAAAGAGAGGAAGAGAAAATTCAATGTATTGATGTGAGAAGAAACATTGACCTGTTGCCCCCCTGCACACCACCAACTGGGACCCAGCTCTCAACCCAGGTCTGTGCCCCGATCAGGAATCAAACGGTGATCCCTTGGTGTGCAGGATGATGCCCAACACATTAAGCCGTACCAGTCATGGCTAGTTTCCTGTTCTGATAGTTCATATTGGTGTATAAAAATACAACAGCTTTCTGGATATTTATTTTGTATTCTGCTACTTTATTGAGTTTATGAGTTCTGGTATTTTTTTTTTTGCGGAACCTTTTAGGTTGTTTATATACAGTATCATGTCATCGGCAAATAATGACAGGATTACATCTTCCTTTCCGATTTGGATGTATTTTATTTCTTCTTCTTGTCTGAACTGAGTCATTGTGGCTAGGACTTCCAATACTATGTTGAATAAGAGTGGAGAAAGTGGACATCCCTGTCTTGTTCCTGATTTCAGAGAAAACACTTGGAGTTTTTGCCTATTGAATATGATTGTTGGCTGTAGGTGTTTCATGTATGGCCTTTATTATGAAGTGGTATGAGCCCTCTATTCACACTTTGCTGTGAGTTTTTATCATAAATGAGTGCTGGATTTGTTAAAAGCTTTTTCTGTATCTGTTGTTATGGTCATATAATGTTTATCCTTCATTTTGTTTATGTGGTGTATCATGTTAATTTGCAGATATTGTACCAACCTTGCATCCCAGGAATAAATCCCACTTAATCACGTGTATGATGTTTTTAATTGTATTGCTGGATTTGGTTTGCTAATAATTTTTTTGAAGATATTTTGCATCTGTGTTCATGAGGAATATTGGCCTATAATTTTCTTTCTTCGTGCAGTGTCTTTATCTTGTTTTGAAATTGGAATATATGTTGGTCTTGTTAGATGAGCTAGGGAATCTTCCCTGATTTTTTATATTTTAGAATAGTTTGAGAAGGATAGAGGTTAGTTCTCTGAACATTTGCTAAAATTCCCTTGTGAATCCATACAGTCCCAGACTTTTGTTTGTTGGAAGATTTTTGCTAACTGCTTCAATTTTATTGTAATTGGTCTGTTCATATTTTCTGGGGTTTTTTAAATTCAGTTTCGGGAGTTTGTATGGTTTTAGGAATTTATCCATTTCTTCCACTTTGTCCAATTTTTTTGACATATACTGTACACACACACACACACACACACACACAATTTGTATTTCTGTGACATCAGTTGTTACTTCTCTTTCATTTCTGATTTGATTTATTTGGGACCTCTCATTTTTTTTTTATGTGTCTGATTAAAGGTTTATCAATCTTGTTCATCTTTTCAAAGGACCAGCTTTGGTTTCATTGAAGTTTTGTATTTTTGTAGATTTTATTTTATTTACTTCTGCTCTAATCTTTATTATTTTCTTTCTTCTCAATTTGGGCTTTGTTGTTCTTTCTAAATTTCTTTACGTATAAGATTAGGTTGTTTATTTGAAATTTTTTCTTGTTACTTGAGGTAGGCTTGTAATGCTATGAATTTCTCTTAGGACTGGTTTCATTGTGTTTCATAGATTTTAGGTATTCTCGTTTTCATTTTTTCCAGGTATCTTGATTTCTTCCTTGATCACCTTGTAAACCCATTCATTGTAATAACATGTTATTTAGCCTCCATGTGTATGTGTTTTCCACTTTTTTTTCTTGTGATTGATTTCTAGTTTCATACCACTTGGTCAGAAGAAATGGTTGACATTTTCACTCTTCTTAAATGTATTGAGACTTGTTTTGTGTCCTAACGTGGTTTATCCTAGAAACTGTTCCATGTGTACTTGAAAGGAATGTATGTTCTGCTGCTAGGGTGAAATGCTGTGAAGATAACAAATCCATTTGATCCTAGTGAGTCATTTAAGGCAGCTGTTTCCTTGTTGATTTTTCTGTCTGAATGATCTATCCATTGATGTCAGTGGGGTGTTAAAATCCCCTACAGTGATTGTATTGTTATTGATCTCTCTCTTTGTGTCCATCAAGATTTGCTTTACATATTTAGGTACTCCTGTGTTGGGTGCATAAATGTTTTCAAGGGTTATATTCTGTTGTTGGATTGATCCCTTTATCATTATGTAGTATCCTTTTTTGTCTCTTGTTATGGCCTTGGTTTTAAAGTCTGTTTTGAGCTTCCAGTCAAGATGGTGGCATTGGCAGATATGGCTCACCTCTTCACACAACCACATCAAAATTACAACTAAAATACAGAACACCCATCACTCGCAACCATCAAAAACCAAGTTGAATGGAGGACTGACAACTATGGAATTAAAGCAACCATATCCATCCAGACTGGTAGGAGGGGCAGAGATGCAGAACAGGCTGTCCCACATCCATGTATGGTAGATAAAAGTTCAGGAGTGATATCTTGGGAGTGAAGATATCAGGCCCCCAGCCCTGGGTTCCAGTGCCAGGAACAGTAGTCTCCATAACTTCTGGCTGCAAAAACCAGTGGGGATTGAGTTGATAAAGAAACTGTTGGATCCCCAAGCAGTTCCTCTTAAAGAACCCACACATGGACTCACCTACTCAGACTTACTTCCTCTGAGCTCCAGCACCAGGGTGGTAGCTTGAAAGGCATCAGTGGCATACTGAGAGAAGCTGAAGTGTCAGGAAACAAGGCAAACAGAGGTCATTGTCCCTTTTCTGAGCTCTCCTACAATAGAGTCAGCAGGCTGGTGCGAGGTCTGGGATTCCATCAACCTGGCTAACACTACTAGACCCACCTGGAGATTCCCGGAGGCTCTGCCCCAACTTATATGCCCACCCAAGCTGCTTTTCCATATGAATGGCTGGACTTGACTTATACTCCATAACTTCTTAAATCCTCTCAAACAAGCAACAGCTGGCTTCAGTGAGCCCCAGGCCCTGCACTAGCAGCAGCCACTCTAGATTCACCGCTTGGCTTCAACTTGGAATTTCCAAACCCAGCACAAGTAGCAGCCATCTTCAATAGCGGTATAGCCCTGGCTGGGTGGCCCTGGGCAAAACACAGGTGGAGGCTGACCTTGGCCTACACCATTCAGGAAACCCCAGGGCCAGCACACCCAGGGGACAGCTATAGACCATGTCAGAGCACCACCACCCTCCCCTTCACAGCTGATCCTCCACAGAGGGTGGAGGTTGGAGGTAAGTTGTCACAGCTAATCCTTGCAGCTCAGTGGCCTGGGTAAGTCCCTCCCATTGATCTGCCAAGGGCAACCAAGGCTCAACTACAATAGGAGAGTATAGTCTGCCCACAAGAAGGGTACACCTCAAGTACCCAGCTTGGGTGATAGGGGAGGCTGTGCCACCAGATCCTACAGGACACCTACTGCATTAGGCCACACTAGCAAGTAATGGAGTCAAAGCAGCTCTACCGAATACATAGAAACAAACACAGGCAGGCTGCCAGAATGAGGAGACAAAGAAACATGGTCCAAATGAAAGAACAGATCAAAACTCTAGAAAAAGAACTAAATGAAATGAAGGTAAGTAATCTATCAGATGCAGAGTTCAAAACGCTGGTTATAGTGATGCTCAAGGAACTTAGTGAGGACCTCAACAGCATAAAAAGGTCCAGTCAGAAATGAGGGGTACACTAATTGAAACAGAGAACAATTTAAATAAAATCTTTTAAAAAATTTAAAAAATTTCTTCTGGTCATTTTTTTTAAAAATTATTATTTTCTTTTTTGAAAAGATTGTATTTACTTATTTTTTAGAGAGGGGAAGGGAGGGAGAAATAGAGGGAGAAAAACATCAATGTGTGGTTACCTATCACAGGTTTCCCACCAGGGACTTGGCCTGCAACCCAGGCATGTGCCCTAGACTGGGAATCGAACCGGTGACCATTTGGTTCGCAGGCTGGCACTCAATCCACTGAGCCATACCAGCTAGGGCTGATGATCATTTTTCTAAGCATGTCATTCCTTAATGTCTTTATTCCTTCTTGCATACCATCAACCCGGTACCCTGGTCTCAAGTATGGAACTTCTTCCCAATATAAAGGGTGAGGAGCCAAATCCAAAGAGAGCTATGGGCAGGGAGAGAAGTCTGGAGCTAGCTTGTCCTCCTCACTAGGTTCATTGGAAGTCTTAGCTGCCATTGGAGACTCCTAATTCCTCACTGACATGCCAGAAGTCTCAGCATAGAAGCAAGGCCAGGTACAGTAGGAGATACCCAACCAAGATAGTAGGCTCTAGAAGGAAAGGAGAGGTCATGGGAAGAATAATCAGGAATGGTTAGATATTCTGACTCTGATTCCACAGAGCAGTTGTGTGAGCCTGGGAAGTTGATTAACCTTTCTTAACCTCAGTTTCTTCATCTTTAAAATGGGGAATCACAACTACCTCCTTGAACTGTAGTGATGATGAAATGAAAAGTTTATGTAATGTGTTCAATACTGTACTATAGCAATAATATCAAGTGAAGCTGCAACTGTGAGGTCCTTGAGGGTAGGGTGCCAGTTATTATTAATCTTTATATCTCCAGCACTAAGCACATTCCATGGCACAAGGCACTGCTCAATAACTACAGTTAGAACAAAATCAAATAGGATAATGGAGGGCTGGGGGTATTGTTGTAAAGGGACCAGCAAGGGGATGAGGCTAGGAAGGTGGATTTACCCAAAATGTAAAGAGCCTTGAATGCCTTGCCATAGAGATTTGGTACCATGAATCATTTTTAATTACCTGATAGGTTTTAAGGGAAATAACTTTGGAGGCTTGTCAAGGATGTGCCTGCAAAGGAGAAGAATGAAAGCAACAAGACCAAGGCAGGAGTCAATAAAACAATGGGCCAGAAGAGCAAAGGTCAGCTTCTAGAAACATTTCAGCTGAATCCAGTTGTTAGCCAATGGTTGTAGGAGGAGCAGATAATTCAGTATTCTAGGAACATTATGAAGTCATCCAAAATCTCCATTCTGTTGCATGTAGCAACAAGGATGGGGAGGGAAATGAATAGATAAACACTATTTCAGAAACATTCCCAGACCCTGGCTTAGAGTGCCAGTGGTTACCAGATGGGTCAGAGTGTGTCTCTGAGAAGTAGGAGGGGTGAGTACATGTCCCAGAGTGAGTTTCCCAGGCAATTGAGGGAACTGTCTGTGGGAAAATTACAGATAGCTTTTTAAAAATAAGGAACCTTTGCTGGACTTAGCATAAAACTCCCTTCTGTTCTGAGACACAGTAGCAAGGTTTGATCAACTGGCCTCAGTCCTAGATGACTAAATCTTGCTGGAGCCTTCCTGTTATATTTCTCAGCTAATTAGCTGTTAAATGAAGAGCTTCTGATTATACCAAGTGATAGTTGAATTTCATCCCCAAATTTTCTTGAAGAGACTAATTTGATGTCCATTTCACCTTGACAAAAATTTAGTGGTGAGGCAAACAATATTGACTAATTTGATTGAACACTTAGTATGTGCCAGGCACTTAGCTAAATGCTAGACTTGAGTTTACATGTTTAATCCACACAGCATCCCTTCAAGGATGGTTAAATATCACTCTCAGGTCCATAGATATTTAATCCTGTTTACACTATTATTATATACATTTTACCAATGAAGAAACTTGTGTGAAGGGAATTTCAGTAACTTATCCAAGGTCACCCAGCCAATAAGTGGCAGAACCAGAATTTGAATCCAGGTAGTCTGTTTTTGGAGCTGTTGCTACTAACCACCTCCTTGTCCTTCCTCAAATCTGTATTTTGCTGCTTTGGAGTATAAAGCAGAGTAGACACAATCCCAGGAATTACTTAAACACACCTCTTGGTTTTTTATTACTACACTAATAGATATCTGTTGGGTTTTGCTTACAGCTGCCCTATTCACTTGGGATTTCATTGTGCAGTAAAAGCCTTGTGGATTTCCCAGTAATGAATGATAGGAAAGCCAACTTGCTTAAGGGAGTGGTCTGGATGGAATATAGATTCCATGAATTTCATGTGGTGGCATGTTTCTTTCCTTCTGTTTTTAGATCTGCAATTCCCCTTTAATACTCAAGGGTGGTGGAGATGAAGCAGATATGATTATCTTCATTTCTCAGATGAGAAAATTGATGTTCAGGGTTCAAGTGACTTGGCAGAGTCACTCCTGTTATTGCACTGGAGTTAAGGGATGACAGAATACTCCTAGGTGGGATGATACAGGACCTCATTTATCTCTTCTGGTGATCATTTTTTAAAGAAACCTAGGCAGAAGGATCATATCACTTAGAGGAAAAAGAAGTCAGGTTCATTTCACCCCTCTTCATGACAGGATTTGATGTCAGAAGACATCAGGGCAATACTTCTACATAGCTTTGAGGGGGAAAGTGTATGATCCAGTTGTCATTCTCACAAAGAGGTAACACAAAGGCACACTGAAAAATGTAAGGCTTCCTATACACAAATGTTGATAGCAGCTTTATTTCTAATTGCCAAACATTGGAATCAGCCCACATGTCTTTTGATGGGCAAATGGATACAAACTGTGGTACACTACCCCATGGAATACTACTCAGCAATAAAAAGGAACAAACTGTTGGTACAAAAAGCTGGATAAATCTCAGATATGTGATGTTGTGTGAAAGAAGGCAGACAGAAATGAATGCATACTGCATGGTTCTATTTCTATGACATTCTAGAAATAACATGATTATAGAGATGGGGAGCAGATTGGTGGTTGTCAGGGGTTAGGGGCATGTAAGGTCAGAGAGCAGTAGGTATTCTTGTAAAAAGGCAGCATCAGGGATCATTGTGCCAGTGAAACTGTTCTTTATCTTGACTGTAGTACTGGTCACATAAGTCTACACATGTCATAAAATTGTATAGTACTTAATAAATGAACACAATTGAAAGTAAAACTGGAAAAATCTGATTAAGATGGGTGGATTGTATCAATGTCAATATTGTGATTGTGATAGTATACTATGATTTGCATAGTGTGACCTTTGGAGGAAACTGGGTAAGTGTGAAATGAATCTGTATTATTTCTTACAACTGTATGTGAATCTATAATTATCTCAATAAAAATTTCAATTTAGAAATGTAACGTTTTGGCCCTGGATGGTGTGGCTCAGTGGATTGAGCACTGGCCTGTGAACCCTGCAAACCAAAAGGTTGCTGGTTTGATTTCTGGTCAGGGCACATGCCTGGATTGCAGGCCAGGTCCATAGCTGGGGGCGTGAGAGAGGCAACAGATCGATGTATCTCACATTGATGTTTCTCTCCCTCCCTTCCCTTCTCCCTTACTGTCTCTCAAAAAAAATAAATAAAATCTAAAAAACTGTAATGCTTTGGAAGCTTTGTGTCACTCAGGAATCCTTCTGGAGACATCTAGTTAATAATACAAAACAGCCAAGCAAGGGGTAATTCAAAATAATAATTTATAAAAGGGGAAGCCAAAGAAGGGAAGAGTTGGCAGTAAACACTGAGACATTTCAACAGATCTTGGGCTGATTAATCAGGTAGAGAGAGGTGACTGACAGGAACCCTTGGGTTCAGTCAGAGCTCAGAGCCACTTTGAGTTGGGATTTAACTTCGGGAGGGGACATTGAGAACTGAATTATGGGAACAGGTGGGATCACTCTGGGAAAGTGGGTGAACAAGAACAATAGTTATCTGGGGAACACCAAAATAGATTGTGGTGGTGATGAGTAGGATCAGTGAAGGAGAATGAGAAGCCAGAGGACAAGAGCCTGAAGACAAAATGTCATCCAGATTCAGGACAGAGTCTTTCAAGGAAGGTGTCACATAGAGTGGAGGGAGGGGTCAGAAAGGTGAGTCTTATTACAAATAATGCTGCAATGAACATGGGAGTGCATATATCTTTTCAAGTTAGTGTTTTCCTTTTTTTTAAAATTTTTTAATTTTAGTTTATTCAGTACAGTTTCTACCCTTTATTCCCATTCCAGCCCACCCACCCATTCCTCCCCTCCTCCCTCCCCTTTCCAACCCCTATAGTTTTGTCCATGTGTCCTCTATATTTGTTCCTGTAAACCCTTCCCTTTCCCCTGAAATTCCCTCCCCTATCCCCTCTGGTCACTGACTACCTGTCCTCTATTTCAGTGTCTTTTGTTATATTTTACTTGATTCTTTGTTTTCATGTTTAGATTCCTGTTAAAGGCGAGATCATATGGTATTTGTCTTTCACTGCCTGGCTTA
>CM052552.1:38455702-38474406 GCA_028533065.1 Trachops cirrhosus | reverse complement strand
GTCCATGGGTCGTGCATATAAGTCTTTGGCTTTTCCATTGCCTATGCTGTTCTTAACCTCCCCCTGTCTATTTTGTACCTACCAATTATGCTTCTTAATCCCTGTACCTTTTTCCCCATTCTCCACTCCCCACTGATAACCCTCCCTGTGATCTCCATTTCTGTGATTCTGTTCCTGTTCTAGTTGTTTGCTTAGTTTGTTTTTGTGTGCTTTTTTTAGATTTAGGTGTTGATAGTTGTTTGTTGTCATTTTACTGTTCATATTTTTTATCTTTTTTTCTTAGATAAGTCCCTTTAATATTTCATATAATAAGGGCTTGGTGATGACGAACTCCTTTAACTTGACCTTATCTCGGAAGCACTTTGTCTGCCCTTCCATTCTAAATGAAAGCTTTGCTGGATAGAGCAATCTTGGATGCAGGTCCTTACCTTTCATGACTTGGAATACTTCTTTCCAGTCCCTTCTTGCCTGCAAGGTTTCATTTGAGAAATCACCTGATAGTCTTATGGGAACTCCTTTGTAGGTATCTCCCTGCTTTTCTCTCAATGCTTTTAAGATTCTCTCTTTATCTTTGACCTTTGGCATTTTAATTATGATGTGTGGTGGTGTGGCCCTCTTTGGGTCCAAGTTGTTTGGGACTTTCTTGCTTTCTGGACGTTTATGTCTCTTTCCTTTGCCAATTTAGGGAAGTTTTCTTTCATTATGTGTTCAAATAAGTTTTCAATTTCTGGTTCTTTCTCTTCTCCTTCTGACACCCCTATGATTCAGATGTTGACGCATTTGAAGTTGTCCCGGAGGTTCCTAAGCCTCTCCTCATTTTTTTGAATTCTTGTTTCTTCATTCTGTACTGGTTGAGTGTTTGTTTCTTCCTTATGTTCCAAATCATTGATTTGAACCGTGGTGTCCTTCCCTTCACTGTTGGTTCTCTGGATTTTTCTTTATTTCACTTAGTGTAGTCTTCATTTCTTCCCTTATACATTTGCCATACTCACTGATTTATGGGAGCATCCTTATTACCAGTGGTTTGAACTTTGCATCTGATTCATTTCATTTAATTCTTTTTCTGAAGTTTTCATGTGTCCTTTCATTTGGGCATATTTCTTTATTTCCTCAGTTTGGCAACCTCCCCATGTTTCTGTGTATTAGGTAGAGCCGCTTTGACTCCCTACTTTGGTGTACCTCTTATGTTGTAAGGGGTGGAATCTTAGGTACTCACCAGGGTGGGGCAACCCTATTTGCCACTTTTTGGTGCTGTATGTGGGGGAGTGGTCAGGGAGGGAACAAATGCTGCTTGCTCATCTCTTTCCCCATTTCCAATCACATCCCCCACTTCCTGTATGCTACTGACACCTATCTAGCTGCTGTCCTGGTGCTGAATCCCAGAGTGGGTGGTTTGTGTAAATTCTAGGACTGTGCATGTCCTGTAAATGGACTCTCTTGAGAGACCAGTAGTTTCTTCTGCTGCCCCAACCCCCACTGATTTTTACAGCCAGAAGTCACGAGGCTTTATTTTCTGGTGCTGGAACCCTGGGCTGTGTTGTCTGGCCTGGAGCTGAGATCACTTGCTCCCTAGATTACCCTTCCATTTTTTATCCACCACATATGTATGTAGGGCCGTGTGTTCTGCTGGTCACTGCAACCAGTGCTTCACTGCCACTGCCTCACCACCGCACCACATCCTCTCTGTCCTGGCTTCCTGTTTCTGCCCCTCCTACCTGTCTGGATGAATATTTCGTCTTTAAATCCTTGGTTGTCAGACTCCCATACAGTTAGACTTTCTTGATGCAGACTCTGGCCCTCAGGGTCTGTGTGTTGTAGCTGCAACGAACAAATTCACATGGACTGCAGAAGTCCTGTGGAGAAAAAGGATGGCATACCCACTCTCTCAGTGATAAAGAGGGCCCCGACCCTTGCCTGGACAGGCTTTTATTGCTTTTCTGGGCACATTACATTGAGGATCATCCTCATTTACTATGCACAGATTTGCTTTAGGTGGTTGGTTACCTTTTACAGAAAACAAAGGAGAGGATGTTGCTAATTACATCAAAGAAGAAGGATATTTGTAAATGCAAATGGAAAAGTGGTTGAACTAGTTACACTTGTCCTTGGGAGGTTTAGCATAGATTTTAGGAAGTTACTTTAAAGATATGCAGTAAACATTTGCTGCCTCAATTCAGGGTGAGGGAGTTTTAGCAAAAGCATGCCTCAAAGTAGCCTAGGTACAATGCAGGCCAGATTCCCCACAGGAGAACCCATCCGTGGGTGTGGGTCTTGTGTGCTGACCTGGATCCCCATCAGTTTTCCAAATCAGGAGCTGGGCTACATTCCCCACTGCCACACAGAATGGTCCCCTATACTTTCTGGCAGTCCTGGTTGCATTTTGTTTCCAGGTTAGTTGTGATCCTTCTTATGATTGTGTGAGGAGGCAAAGCATGTCTACCTATTCCTCCATCTTGGCTGGAAGGCCCCTCCTGAATTTTGTGGGACCAGCGCATTACACATCCATGCCCCTCCTGCCAGTCTGGATGGATGTGGTTTCTTTAATTCTGTAGTTGTCACACTTCCATTCAACTCAATTGTGATGGTTCTGAGTGATGGTTGTTATATATTTTAGTTGTAATTTTGATGTGGTTGTGTGAAGAGGGGAGCCGTGTCTGCCTATGCCACCATCTTGATGGGAAGTCTGAATTTTAAAATTTTCATTGAATTTTTATTAGTTTTTTAAAACAGATTTTATATTTATTTTTAGAGAGAAGGGAAGGGAGTAAGCGAGGGAGAGAAACATCAATGTGTGGTTGCCATTCATGTGACCCCCTACTGGGAACCTGGCCCACAACCCGGGCATATGCCCTGACTGGGAATGGAACTGGTGACCCTTTGGTTCATAGGCCAGCACTCAATCCACTGAGCCACACCAGCCAGGGCTGAATTTTCATTAGTTTTAGTTTAAACAGCCACATGTGGGTAGCATTTCCCATGTTGGACTGGAGAGACCTAGAGAGAGGATGAATATAAACACCTAATTGGAAGGGGTAAGCTTTCAGAGTAAACTAAATGGAACAGGCAGGAGAACAGAGGAGGGAGTGACGAATTAATTAAAATCTAAATGAAAGACTGCTTAAGGGGTGCATCTCTTGGATGCTGTTGTGGATCAGGCATTTCAATCTAGGCAGGTGCTGGGTCCCACCATTTCATGGTGGAATTCTCAAACAACCGTCTGCTGTGCCTTGTTTTATAGACCTCAAAAAATGTGTCCTTAGCTTTAGACCCTAGTCAGGGTGGCTTAGGTTGCAGTATGAGGTCAAGTTTGTGTTCCCTCCTGGAGGGACAAAAATCCACTTCAGAACAGATACAGGCTACTAGGGTATCTGTGGGTAGAACCAGCATTTTCCTTACTAAATGGATCTTCTCTAGGACATGCATTAGGCCATGTGTAACATTTCTAACGTTCTGCTCTATGAAAGGACGTTTTCATAGGGACGTTTTCAGATGGGTGTAACCAGTTCACTACATGCTTTTTTCATTAAAAGAAATTTTTTGTGGCCCCCCTGCAGTAGAATGAGGTAACTTTTCTGCCGAATACTTGAACACTGGTCCCCTGGATCCACAGTGATTTGGGGTCTTGTAAATTGAGCCTATGATGTACCCAGCTGCTTTCTAATGTGTGCCTGGTGCCAGAGGGTGAGTCAGTGTTATTAATATGGAAGATTCCTGTCTGTCTACACCCAAACTGAGTTGTGTAGTTACAGATTGCATAGTAGAGGAATGGAATGTGACCCTTCTTTAGACCATTTGAGGTGTGGTATGTCTCATGAGAATATTTGTTCCCACCTTGATTTTGGTAGCTATACTTGGTCTTCAAGCTCACGATTTATAGATTGAAACTGAATGGTTTTGTCCATAGATGGTTTGAATATATTGAGTCCAAGATGAACAAGGGAATAATAAATACTACAGAATTGTGTTATATTGTTCTTAACTCTTTACTTGATGATATATAACAGAACATACCAGAAAACAGTAGTGGAATGGCTGAGGCTAAAAACTACTTATGCAAGATGTTTTGTTTTTTTTTTAAGAACCTATTCTTCCAATTCTTGCATGACAAAGTAAGAATAAAACTTAAAAGGAAGATCCAGTAGGATGATGATAGGCTTGGGATTCTGGAGAGGTTGATATAGGACTTTTAAATTTTCAGTATCATCATTGTAAGAGAAATATGTATGCATTATTTTAAAAAGGCAGAGAAGAGTTTTTAATCATGTACATGTACATTATTTTTTAAAAAGGCAGAAAAGTCTCCTTCTCCCTGACCCCTATTTTCATTCTCCAAACATAACTGCTGTTACCAGTTTTCATGTGTAAGCATTCAGAAAAATGTTACGTATATGGATATAGACACAAATGGGAAAATACTATTCTGCACCTTGTAGTATTTATTTAATACTCTATCTTGGAGACCTGCCCTATGTCATTATGTAGGCTTTTGCCATTCTTTTTTTTAACGGGCTTTATTTTTATAGTTCTAGGTTTACAGCGATATTGATCACATGCACAGTTTCCTCCACTATTAACATCCCCCCACCAGAATGCTGCAGTAATTTTAATTAATTAACCTATATTAATACATCACTATCATCCAGTCTATAATTTACATTAGGGTTCACTCTTGGTGTTGTATATTCTATGGTTTTGCAGAAATGTTTCTTGTTTCCATTTTGTGAACTTTTTGGATTGATTATTAGTTGTTGGTGTTGATCTTTCATTTTCTTCTTGAAAACATTGAGATTATATATAATATATCTTTAGTTTTAGTGGTCACCCTTAAATTTTTGCTATAGGAAATAGATATTCAAAATAAACTTTATTTTTAGAACAGTTTTAGATTTATAGTGCAAAGCTAGTATAGAAAGTTCCCATGTGTTCCACACTTAGTTTTCCCTATTATTAATATGGTAGATTTGTCACAATTAATGAACCAATATTGATGCACTATTACAAAATTCATATTCTATTCAAATCCCCTTTGTCTTTATCTAAAGTCCTTTTTCTGTTCCAGGATCCAATCCAGGGTACCACATGACTTTCCATCACTATTATCTCCTTAGGCTCTTAAGGCTGTGCCAGTTTCTTACACTTTCTTTATTTTTGATGACCTTGACAGATTCTAGGAATATTGTTCAGGTATTTTGTAGATTGTCCTCAAGTGGAATTTTTCTGATGCTTTTATTGTGATTATACTGCAGTTATGTGTTTTTGACAGGAGTTCCTCACACATAAACACTTGTCTCATCACTTCATATCAAGGGTATATGAGGTCTGTCCAGAAGAAGTTCAGCCATTGTTAATATAATGAGAATGGTTTGTGTGACATCGATGTAACCTGGCAGGCAAGGAGTGGACTGGAATGCACATGCAAGAATAATGATGACTTCACTGTACTAGTAAGTGGGGGTGGTAGATGCCATTGAGTGAGCATGTGTAGTGTGTGGCTGTCACATTCAAAATGACTGAGCCTGTACAGCAACAAATTTGCATCAAATTTTACATTAAGCCTGGATATTCCTCTGTAGAAAGAATTCATATGATTGAGAAGGTCACAGCTATGGACAACTGGTGATTGGCAGCTTCATCAGAACAATGCGCCTGCTCATGCATCACGTCTCATGCAGTTTTTGGTGAAACATCAAATCACTCAGGTGACTCAGCCCCTTGGTGCCCTGGGACATATGGCTTTTCCCAAAACTAAAATCACCTTTGAAAGGAAAGAGAGTTCAGACCATCAATGAGATTCAGGAAAATATGATGGGACAGCTGATGGTGATTCCAGCAAAGGATTTTGCAGTATTTTGAACAGTAGAAGAGGTGCTGGGAGAACTCTGAAGTCCCAAGGTGTATACTTTGAAGGGGACTGAGGCATCATTGTCCTATGTACAATGTTTCTTGTATCTTGTATCTTCTTCAATAAATGTTTCTATTTTTTCTTTTTAAATATATTTTATTGATTATGCTATTACAGTGGTCCCATTTCTCCCCTTTATTCCCCTCCTCCCTGCACCCGCCCTCCCATCCACATTCCCCCACTTAGTTCATGTCCAAGGGTCATATATATAAGTTATTTGGCTTCTACCTTTCCTATACTATTCTTAACCTCCACATCTATTTTGTACTTGCCATTTATGCTTCTTTTTCCCTGTACCATTTCCCACATTCCTCTTCCCCCCTCCCCGCTGATAACCCTTCGTGTGATCTTTATTTCTGTGATTCTGTTCCTGTTCTAGTTGTTTGCTTAGTTTGTTTTTGTTTTTGTTTTTGGTTCAGTTGTTGATAGTTGTGACTTTGTTGTCATTTTACTGTTCATATTTTTGATCTTCTTTTTCTTAGATAAGAACCGTTAATATTTCATATATTAAGAGTTTGTTAATGATGAACTCCTTTGATTTGACCTTATATTGGAAGCACTTTATCTGCCCTTCCGTTATAAATGAAAGCTTTGCTGGATAGAGCAATCTTGGATGTAGGACCTTGTCTTTCATGACTTGGAATACTTCTTTCCAGCCCCTTCTTGCCTGCAAGGTTTATTTTTGAGAAATCAGCTGATAGCATTATGGGAACTCCTGTGTAGGTAACTGTCTCCTTTTCTCCTGCTCCTTTTAAGATTCTCTCCTTGTCTTTAATCTTGGGTAACTTAATGATGATGTGCCTTGGTGTGTTCCTCTTTGAGTCCAACTTCTTTAGGGCTCTCTGGGCTTCCTAGACTTCCTGGAAGTCTATTTTCTTTACCAGATTGGGGAACTTCTTTTTCATTATGTTTTCAAATAAGTTTTCAATTTGTTGCTGTTGTTTTCCTTTGGCACCCCTATGATTTTGATGTTGGAATGTTTAAAGTTATCCTGGAGGTCCCTAAGCCTCTACTCATTTTTTTGAATTCCTGTTTCTTCATTCTGTTCTGGTTGACTTTATTTCTTCCTTCTGGTCAAAATGGTAGATTTGAGTCCTGGTTTTCTTCCTGTCCCTGTTGGTTCCCTGTACATTTTCCTTTATTTCACTTTCCATAGCCTTCACTCTTTCCTCTATTTTGTAACCATACTCAACCATTTCTGTGAGCATCTTGATTACCAGTGTTTTGAACTTTGCATCTGATAGGTTGGCTATCTCTTTATTGCTTAGTCATATTTTTACTGGAGTTTTGATCTGTTCTTTCATTGTCTTGGTGAACCTGTTATGTAGTAAGGGGCAGAGCCTTAGGTTTTTGTCAGGGTGGAGCAACCAACACTGCTGCATTGTGGTGCTGCATGTATGGGAGGGGTCCAAAAGGGAACAATGCCTCTTGCTCATCCCTTGGCAGGCTTTTGCTCACTTCTCCACTGCCCACAAATTGGGCCCTTCTGGTGCTGATTCTCTGGTGGGTGAGTTTGTGTATGTTATAGAACCCTGTAGGTCTCTCTAACAAACTCTCCTGTGAGGTTGGAAGTTTCTCCCACCACTGAAACCTCCACAGCATTTTTTAGTCAGTGGTTTTGTGGCTTTATTTCCCCACAATGGAACCCTGGGATGCATGGTCTGTCTCCCTCCCCGATTATTCCTCTCAGTTTATCCGTACACAAATGGGGGACTGCCTGGTCTGCCAGCTGCCACCTTGCTTTGAGTTCTCTCTTCCCCAGCTGCCTGTCTCCACTCCTCCTACCAGTCTGGATGAATGTTTCTTCTTTAAGCCTTTGACTTCCATATGGATCAATTTTCTGTGAGTTCTGGTTTTTTTTTTTGTTTTGAAATTTGTTGTTGTCCTTCTTTTAGTTGTGTGAGAAGGCACTGTATATCTATCTGTCTATGCCTCCATCTTCCCCAGAAGTCTCCAAATGTCTCTATTTTTAAATACTAAATGGCCATATACTTTCCAGACAGACCTCATATATTGGGTTGACTGAGAAGTCTGTTCATTTTTTTCTGTAAAATAAAACACATATTTTTCATTTTCACTAATAACTTTTTATCACTGTCAACTTCAAATGGTCTACCCAACCGTGGAGCATCGTCCTGCAAGGCATCTCCAGCATACAACTTCACAAACCATTTTTGACACATTTGGTCAGTCACAGCACCTTCTTTATATACAACAGAAATACTTTTTTACATTTCAGTTGTGTTTTTAACCTTTCTTGAAATATAAAGCATAATATGGCAAAATTTGCATCTTTTCTTCCATCTTCAATATTAAAATGGATATACAAAAATTCACCGATTTTGACTTTTTAAAAAATGCACATTGATATGACAGCTGTCACATATAATCTAACAAAATTGTTTTGAATGATATAAAAGACAACTAGGCGCTACTAGAACCAACTTACGGAAAAAAAAACAAATGAACTTTTTGGCCAAGCTAATACTATCAATTACTCATCACTATTTTGTTAAAATTATTTTATTGTTGTTCAATTACAGTTGTCCATATTTTCTCCCCACTCCTCCCCCCACTCCCTCCAAACCCACCTGCCTCCCTTGCTTCCACCCTCCCCCTTGGTTTTGTCCATGTGTCCTTTATAGTAGTTCCTGAAAACCCTTCTCCCCACTGTCCCATTCCCCATCCCCTCCAGCTATTGTTAGAATGTTCTTAATTTCAATGTCTCTGGTTATATTTTGTTTCCTTTTTTCTTTTGTTGATTATGTTCCAGTTAAAGGTGAGATCATATGGTATTTGTCCCTCACTGCCTGACTTATTTCACTTAGCATAATGCTCTCCAGTTTCATCCATGCTGTCACAAAGGGTATAAACTCCTTCTTTCTCTCTGCTGTATGGAATAGATTTCCACTCCATAAATGCACCATAGTTTTTTGATCCACTCATTTGCAGATGGGCACTTAGGTTGCTTCCAGCACTAGGCTACTGTAAATTGTGCTGCTATGAACATTGGGGTGCATAGGTTCTTTTGGATTGGTGTTTCAGAGGTCTCAGGGTATAATCCCAGCAGTGGAATTGCTGGGCCAAAAGGCAGTTGCATTTTTAGTTTTCTGAGGAAATTCCATACTGTTTTCCACTGTGGCTGCACCAGTCTGCATTCCCACCAACAGTGCACTAGGGTTCCCTTTTCTCCTCATCCTCTCCAACACTAGTTTGTTGATTTGTTTATGTTGACCATTCTGACCAGTGTGAAGTGGTAACTCATTGTGGTTTTAATTTGTGTCCCTCTGATGGCTAGTGATGCTGAGCATCTTTTCATATGTCTCTGAGCTGTCTGTATGTCCTCCTTGGAGAAGTGTCTGTTGAAGTCTTTTGCCTATTTTTTAATTGTTTTTTTTTTGTCTTCCTGGAGTAGAGTCATGTGAGTTCTTTACATATTTTGGAGATCAAAACTTTGTCTGAGGTATCATTGGCAAATATATTTTCCCATAATGAAAAGGTGGTTCTCTTTTCATTTTAATGCTGTTTTATTTAGCCATGTAGAAGCTTTTTAATTTGATGAGATCCCATTTGTTTATTCTTCCCTGTATGTCCCTTGCTTTAGGGGACATATCCGTGAAGATGTTGCTGTGTGGAATGTCTGAGATTTTCCTGCCAATGTTTTCCTCTAGGACTTTTATGTTGTTATGACTTATAGTTAAGTCTTTCATCCACCTTGAATTTTTTTTGTGTATGGTGTAAGTTTGTGGTTGAATTTCATTTTCTTGCATGAAGCTGTCTAGATCTCCCAACACCATTTGTCGAAGAGGCTATTTTCACTCTATGCTTCTTCCCTCTTTGTCAAATATTAATTGGCAGTAGAGACTTGGGTTTACTTCTGGGCTCTCTATTCTGTTCCACTGGTCTATATGCCTGTTTTTATGCCAGTACCAGGCTGTTTTGATTACAGTGGCCTTTTAATAAAGTTTGTTATCAGGTACTGTGGTCCCTCCTGTTTTGTTCTTCTTTCTCAAAATTGCTGCAGCTATTTGGGGTCATTTATGGTTCCATATAAATATCTGAAATGTTTGTTCTGTATCTGTGAAGTATGTCATTGGTACTTTAATCACTATTGATGTTCATCCCAGTTGCATGGCTGATGTAGTTTTTGTCGGTTTTATCCACTGTAAAATTATTCTCCACTCCCTTCACTTTCTCATAGTATATTGTTTGGAAGGAAATCAAAACTTGTGGGGAAATTATGCTTTATCTCCTTTGAATTTATATTCTCTCCCTTTTATTTGTTTGATCATTTATTTGTATCAGTATGGACTCATGTTTTTTTTTTTTTTTTATGTTTCAGGTTATAATCCAGTACTATATGTTGTTGCTTTAATTGTTCCATCTCTAGCCATTGGGAACTCTTTCAATTAGTCATGTGCTCCTTTCACATATACCCATCAATATCAATATTTTTAAAAGTATTTCTTGGCAGTATAAAATTTTTCAAACCCCTCTTACATATTTCCTGTGTCTAACCCTAGCATCAGCCATTTGTCCAAGGAGTTCTCTTACATTTTTTTGAAGAAAAGTATTTAGAAACTAAGATCTGGGTGCTAGGTGTCCTCATTACCACGGGGGTGTTATTGCTTTCAGACCCTTACAGCTGACAAAGCAAGGGAATATATATGTCTGCATAGTTACCCAAGCATATGCACATTCATAAATCTTTCTTATATGTAACCATCTCTGTGTATACATGTATATATTCGCATGTATATGTGTATATATATACACACATATATATGAATTCATATATATATATATATATATAAAATTTTAAGCTAAACATAATTCATACTGAGGTCTCCAGCTCCAATCCATTATCACATGGATAATTCTAGCCTTCTCTTAACTGTAATGTCCCTCCCCAACCATGAGAATCCTGGCTTCTACAATCTACCATTCATTTACTTATTTGATCAATTCCAGTGCACATGCATAGTTGTTTGCTTGAGACTTGATAATATGTAGACACCTGGGGAAACTACATGCCCATCTAGAGGGAGTGATAGCTGTCAAATTCCATAGGAAGCATGGTTGGACAGGTGGGTCCACTTATGAGGAAGATTCTATTGTGAAAAGTTTTCCCCAAAGCCTTTTCAATTATATGTAATCAGAGCTATTAGTCTAGGGGTGAGTGCTGTGGTTGTGGGGAGTACCCCAAATTAACAAAATGCAGAACAGCTCCATTTGTGAAACCTGGAGTGGGGTGAAAGAACTTAGCCCATTATCAGTGGAGATTTGGGCTCCAACATTCCTTGTTGGAAAAGTCATACATAACATGCAAAAATTTTTGTAAGATTGTGCATTATGTTCCATACAGTTGTGCCTTCAAACTTCTAGTGGACTGAAGGATATATATTCTTTTTGTGGGGATAAGTTGTTTGTGGAAGGAGATCAACTCAATATATCTTTGGGGGGCTTCAACTCATTTCCTTTTGTGGTGTTACCTTCATGACACTGTCTAAAGGGAAATGACCATTACAAGACAGTATTTTAGTATTATTTTGTTTCAGGCAAAGATAATTAAATTTAAAAATCCTTTTTTCTTTTAATTTTTAGGATCTGGAGACCCAGAGGATGCATTGAAGGAAAATTCCTCAGTAAAGCGTGAGTAGTAAATAAAAGAAACTGTTAAAAGCAAAAATAGCAATTAATATGTACCCACTCAGAGTGGGCAGCCTGTATTTCACTTGATCAAATAAAATATGGTATCATAAATTATTTATAAGAAAATCTAAATATTTAAAATTCTCTTTCTTTTGTGGAGAATACCAAACAATATGTTACAACTGGAATAGCATTTTCTCCGAGTTCAGTCATAGCATATACTGGAGTAACATTCCAGCAGTGGCCTCTGAGGGCTGTCTTTCCCTAGCTCAGAAAAGGGTACTTTGAAATGAATAAGGGGTTTGTTTCTCCTTTTAGGATTTTTAAAAAATAATGGCTTTACTTAAAATTGTGTCTACATGTAATCTCTCAAATGCTAAGCTTTGTTATCAGTTTGTCTTTAAATTTAAAATATATTTAAATCATTGTTTAAAAATGTATGAAGACTTAGAAAATAAAGCTGAGATTTCCTTTGACCCCTCCCCATCCTACTGAGACCCACTCCCATCCCAAGAAGGAATTGTTGATTAGTTTTCTATGCTGTTATGTATATCTATATATACATTTTTTGTTTTACATAATGTGTAGGGATTTTTTATTTTGTTATATGTATTATAACAAAATTTGTTATAATTTATATATAAATTTATTATAACTTATAACAATATATTTGTTATATATATTTCACAATTTTATTTTTATTAATATGTATAAAAAACCTGAGTGAATATATCTGTCTGTATTAGTTTCCTAGGGGTGCTATAAAAAAGTACCACAAACTGGGTGGCTTCAAACCACAGCAATTCATTCCCTCACAGTTCTGGAGGCCAAACATCCAAAATCAAGGTATTGGAAGGACAACACTCCTTCTGAAGGCCCAAGTGGAGGGTCTGGTCTCTTCCAGATTCTGGTGGTGGCGGCATTCCTGGGTGTTCCTTGGTTTGCCACTGTGGCACTCCAATGTCTGACTCTGTCTTCAAATGGTCTCCTCCTTTGTGTGTCTTTTCCTCTTCTGTTTCTTATAAGGATACTTTTTTGGTTGGATTTAGAACTCACCTGGGTAATCTTGAATGGTATTATCTCAAGATTTTTAATTATGGGGTTGGCCAAAAAGTCAGTTTAGTTTATTCTGTAAAATAAAAGATACATTTTTTCATTTTCAACAATAACTTTATGGATTTGGATATTTTGAGTATATCAGCTATCTCCAGTTTAGTAGAATATTGACTGTTCTCAGTTAATGTCTCAATTTGATTGGTGTCAACTTCAACTGGTCTACCTGACCATGGAGTATCATCCGGCGAGAATTTTCTAGCACAAAACTTCGCAAACAACTTTTGACATATTTCATCAGTCACAGCACCTTCTCCACACACTGCACAAATCTGTTTTAGCATTTCAGTTGCATTTTTAGCTTTCTTGAAATAATAAAGCATAATATGCTGTAAGTGTTGTGTATTTTCTTCCATCTTCAATATTAAAATGGCTACACAAAAATTCACCAATTTTGATGCTTTTTTTAATGCACACTGATATGACAGCTGTCAGAATACAATCTAACAAAATTGTTTTGAATGAAGTTAAAGACAACTAAATGCTACTAGAGCCAAATTACAGAAAAAACAAAATGAACTTTTTGGCTAACCCAACTGCAAAGATCCTTTCTCTGAATAACATCACATTCATGGGTTTTGGGGACTATGACTTGGCTATACATTTTGGGGGCCAGCATTCACCTTACTCCATTATTCATATACCTGTGTTTCAGACACAAACCTGTGCTTTGTGGAACTGGCATTCCAGTGATGTGACTTTGGCCTTAGCCAATGATGCCATTTCCTTACTGGTGGACATGTTGTTTTCGTTTTGTGCAATTACAGATAGGGCTTCAGTGAACATTTATTGTCCTTATCCTTTGTGCCCAAGTACAATGGAACTAAAAGGCTGAACATGATATGTATTATATATTTTAAAAGATTTTTCCAGGGGGACCCAAGATGGCTACAGAGTAGCTGGAAGCTCCATCCACTTGCTTCCAGTCTCGGACTGATCTTACAGTTAAACCACAGAGCAATCAACTTGAAAATCCAGCTGAGAGTGAGTGAGAGTGTGTGTGAGCATGTGTGTGGACCGGTGTGTGGGGCATGTGCCTGAGTGTGTCCACCCATAGGGCACTCAGAAGCAGGCAGCCCAGGCTCTCCTAGTGGAGCAGCTGCCTCTGCCACTGCCCAACCCAGCACTTCTGGCTGCACAGATTTGGGACAGAAGCCATTATGAGGAATTTAAAGAATCCCTCTCAAGAAGAAGCTCCTGGAGTGCCCTTGCCTCAGTGCCCAGAAGTGTATCTGTGCCCTCTGTCCCAGCAGGGCCATGTACCCAGCCTCCACCAGGAGCCAGGGGCCATGGACTGTGGTATTTACTGGGGAAGGGACTGTCACTTCCCTGATCCTGGATGTGATGGGACCTGAAAACGGGACAGAGTCTAACTGAGGAGACTGCGGTTCAGCTCAGGAGTTGCCAGCAAGCTCTGGGGTTGGAGACAGATGGCTGGGGCGGTGCTGGCTGCAGAAACAGTGTGGCAGGAGCAGGCCTGCCTGAGGCTGAGAATCACTGGAGGGAGCAGCGAGAGTACCCACAACCACCCCATGTTATAGTATCACTGTGGGACTTCCCAGTGCCATCTGGAGAGATCCAGAGATAAACTTAATCTAAAATTGTCACAGGCTCTGGCAAGCTGTGGCCAGCCCTGACCAAGAGAGATTTTGTGTTTATTGGAGAGGGTGATTGTGTGGAGAATAGGCCCCCCCAGAGCTCGGTGCTGCAGTGAGAGGGCCACACAGAAGCTCTATAGAAGAGGAGCGGAGGTAAGACTTGAGACTAAGCAGAGGCCCTATGCTCATATGTGCTTGTGCACAGTGGCTCTGCCAGCAAAACTCAGAGAAATGGAGTCACACTGAAGAGACTGTGGGACCCAACATACCACAACTGGTGAGCAGGGCACAGTGTAGAGTGGAGAGCTCGGGCCTGAGTCTCCTGTGAGTGCAGTAGGATGGCCAGGAGCTGATGCCTGAGCTTCGTTGAAGCCAGGCAGGCCCCTCACAGAGAGGCATGCCCAACCCTGACCTGCGGGATCTGCAGATCAGTGAGGCCAGGCTTAAGAGACCCCTGCAGGGTGTATATCCACAGGGGAAAGAAGAAAACGCTCTGACAGGGCACTTTCTACCAGACACTATGAGCTATACTGTTCCTTAGGCCATGATTCACTGAAACCAGCAGAGGAGAGATTAGAGACAGGTGCAACAAGAGATGTCAAGGGCCACATATAGCCTCTGTGCCTAGACAGAGCTGCTGTCTGCACCAAGCAGGAAAGAGCGTCCCCTTTTACAGAGATTGGCCCCTGACAGAAAACAGACAGCTAATTCAGCAGCAGTAAATTATTGGAAAGAATCTGGGTAAGACAAAGACGTGTGGCGAGGGGATGGGGAAACATTCCCACTGTCTTCCCTGAAGACTGAACAGCACCCCCTGGGGGTAACTCAGGGACTCCATTCTCCCAGTTGCACTAGAGACCCCCCTCTGGAGACAGGCAGAGAAGGTATTAGCAGTCCTCTTGGGTCATTAAGTGAACCACTCCTGGGCCCTGGGCTGATGGAAAGCTGGCAGGGCAGAACAGTGGGTACAAGCCAGATCTGAAGGAGTCAGCCAAGCCACAGACTGTAGATCACTGGTAGTCTAGAACAGCTGCCTATTGCCAGTCTAAGACACCATCTGTTATTACTAAGGGCAGAACCAGAAAGAGAAGATAGTGGTAAACACTGGATTATACTGAGACAAATTCCACTACAGTCTTCTTCATTATTTGTATTACTTTCTCTCCTGAGTAGCTTTTTAACATTAATTTCTTTTCCTTCAAGTTCGTGCTTATTATTTCACTAGTTTATTTTATTTAATTTATTTCAAATCTCATATTTTGCTACTCCCTTCTCTTACTGCATTTTACCTTCTTCCTTCTACTTATTTTTATTTTAAATTTTACTTTTCCTCTGGCTAATGATTTGTATCCATTCCACATTCTTACTATTTCTCTCCCCTCCAGCCTCTCAAAATATTTTTCTTGTCATTACTCATCTCATATTCCTTCTCACATTCTTAAAATAGCCTTATTCTCTCTACACCTTTATTAGTCTTGGCTCGTTGGTTGCTCATATAGTGGTTGTTGTTGCATTTCTTCAATTTTATTCCTAGATCTTCACAATTTTCAAATCTCCAAGTTTACTATTCCCCTCTCCTCTGCCATTTGCCCATTCCCTGCCCTTTCTCTTTTGTTTTAAATTTTACTTTCTCCCTGTCTTAGCATGGTTTTCATTACTCACTCTTAGTATTTCTTCTCCCTCTATCCTCTCAAAATCACTTTCCTTTCCTCTAGATATATCATAAGCTTTTTTGCCTTCTTTTTCCTTCATATTACCACTCCATGTGTATTAATCTTTGCTCCTTTGTTATTAATATGGTGGATCTTTTCCCCCAATTTAGTTCCTAATTTTTTTATTGTTGTTAAATTTTTTAAAGCTCATACTGTACTCTTCCCTTTTCTTACTCCATTTCGCCTTCTTCCCCCTTTTTAAAATTACAATGTAAATTCTGCTTTCTTTCTTCACCTTGTTTCTATTCCCTACTCTTATTATTTCTCCTCCCCCTACCCTCTCAAAATCATTCTTCTTTCAGTTACTCATCTCATATTTCTTTTTCCTTTCTTCTAATAGTCTTAATCTCTTCACGCCTTTATAACATTTGCTCATTTGCTGTTGATCATGTGGTTGTGTGTGGGGTTTATTACTGAGAGTGTGGGCTTTTTTTCCTGGGTTGTTTTGTTTTGTTCTGTCAGCACCTGTACAGCAGCATGCAAGGCATGAAGGGTAGTGGGACTTTCAGAGAGTCAGCCAGAGGGAAGAACTCCCCCCTCAAAGAAAAACCCAACAATAATCAAAATCAAATCTAACAAGAGAGCCCACATAAATGCCACAAAGGGCATCACAAGAATATGCAGCTCAAGAGACAAAGAGAATGCATCACTGACTCCCACATGTCTCCTACCACAGAGGGTCACACACCATGAAGACAGGGAGTAAAAGCAGATAATGTAATACATAGAAACAAGAAGAGTCACCTAAAATGGGGAGACAAAGAAATAACACCCAATCAACAGGAAAGGAGGAAAATGTAGAAAGATACAGACTTACCTAAAAAAGATAGGAGCAATTCAAATAAACAACCTAGCCCTACATCTACAAGAACTGGAGAAACAACAACAAAGAAGGCCCAGAGCAAGTAGAAGTAAGGAAATAACCAAGATCAGAGCATAACTAAATGACATAGAGACTAAAAGAAAAATTCAACAGATCAATAAATCCAGGAGCTGTTTCTTTGAAATGATACACAAAATTGACAAGCCTTTAACTAGATTCATAAAGAGAGCCCAAATAAAATCAGAAATGAAAGAGGAAAAATTACAACTGATATCACAGAAACACAAAGGAGTGTAAGAAATTACTGCAAACAACTATATACCAAGAAGTCTGAACCTGTGTGAAATGGAGAAATTTCTAGAAAAATATAATCTTCAAAAACTGAACCAAGAAGCAGAAAGCCTAAACAGAGCAATAACAGCTGGTGAAATCAAAGCAGTAATCAAAAAAGTCCTGTCACACAAAAGCCCTGGACTAGACAGTTTCACAGGAGAATTTTACAAAACATTTAAGGAAGAGCTAACCCCTATCTTCCTCAGACTATTCCAAAAATCCAAGAAGATGGAACACTCCCAAACTCTACATTAGGCCAGCATCATCCTGATCCCCAAAGCAGACAAAGACACAACAAAGAAAACTACAGGCCAATATTTCTGAAATCCTCCACTGCATCCAGCAATACACCAAAAAGACCATACACTGCGATCAAGTGGGATTCATCCCAGGGAATGCAACCATGGTACAATATTCACACATCAAAAAACGTAATACATCACATAAAAAAAAAAAAAAAGGAAAGAGGACTTCCAGCCAAGATGCAGGTGTAGGTAGACACACTGTGCCTCCTCGCACAACCAAAAGAAGGACAACAATTTAAAAACAAAAAACCAGAACTGACAGAAAATTGAACTGTATGGAAGTCCAACAAACAAGGAGTTAAAGAACACACATTCATCCAGACTGGTAGGAGAGACAGAGATGGGCAGCCTGGACAGAGAGGACTCGCGGCAAGGTGGCAGCTGGCAGACCCAGCTAGGGAGCAGATTGTGGAGTGGGATGGGGCACTCAAAGCTACAGCTGGGCGGCGAGGCAGTGGCTGGCTGACGCTGGTGGACCGGGTGATCCCACATTTGCAAGCAGATAGTCCAGGTGAAGTTGGGGAGCAGAAAACAGTGCACTACCCAGGGTCCCAGTGTGGGGAAATAAAGCCTCAAACAGGCTTTATGTACATAAAGCCTTTATGTACATAAACCCACCCACCCAGGAATAAGCACGAGAATGGCCCAATTTGATGGTGGGAAGTGGGGGAAGTGACTGAAATCCACCAGAGAGCAGAGCAAGTCCCATTGTTCCCTCTCAGAACCCTTCACTACATACAGCATCATGACCCAGTGACAAGGGTTACCTGGCCCTGGTGAACACCTAAGGATCTTCCCCTCACTGCATAACAGGCATATCAATACAAAAAAAATGGCTCAAAAGAAAGAACAGATCAAAGCTCCTGGAAAAATACAACTAAGCGATGAAGAGGTAGCCAACTTATCAGATGCACAGCTCAAAACACTGGTAATAAGGATGCTCACAGAACTGGTTGAATTTGGTTGCAAATTAGATGAAAAAATGAAGGATTTGCGAAGTGAAATAAAGGAAAATGTACAGGGAACCAATAGTGATGGGAAGGAAACTGGGACTCAAGTCAACAGTGTGGACCAGAAGGAAGAAAGAAACATACAACCAGAAAAGAATGAAGAAACAAGAATTCAAGAAAATGAGGAGAGGCTTAGGAACCTCCAGGATATCTTTAAACATTCCAACATCCGAATTATACGGGTACCAGAAGGAGAAGAGGAAGAGCAACAAGTGGAAAACTTGTTTGAACAACTAATGAAGGAGAACTTCCCCAA
>CM052552.1:38436485-38455202 GCA_028533065.1 Trachops cirrhosus | reverse complement strand
TTATCTGGGAAGCACTTTATCTGCCCTTCCATTATAAATGAAAGCTTTGCTGGATAGAGCAATCTTGGATGTAGGTCCTTATCTTTCATGACTTGGAATACTTCTTTCCAGCCCATTCTTGCCTGCAAGGTTTCTTTTGAGAAATCAGCTGATAACCTTATGGGAACTCCTTTGTAGGTAACTGTGCTTTTCTCTTGCTGCTTTGAAGATTCTCTCCTTATCTTTAATCTTGGGTAACTTAATGATGATGTGCCTTGGTGTGTTCCTCTTTGGGTCCAATTTTTTGGGATGCTCTGGGCTTCCTGGACTTCCTGGAAGTCTATTTCCTTTGCCAGATTGGGGAAGTTTGCCTTCATTATTTGTTCAAATAAGTTTTCAATTTCTTGCGGCTGTTCTTCTCCTTCTGGCACCCCTATAATTCGTATATTGGAATGTTTCAGGTTGTTCCAGCAGTTTGTAAGTCTTTCTTCACCTTTTTGAATTCTTGTTTCTTCATTCTGTTCCAGTTGGATGTTTATTTTTTCCTTTTGTTTCAAATCACTGCTTTGAGTCCTGGTTTCCTTCCTGTCACTCTTGGTTCCCAGAGTAGTTTGCTTTATTTCATTTTGGGTACCTTTCTTTTTTTTTTTTTTTTTTTTTTCATTTTTTGACCAAGCTCAACCAGTTCTGTGAGCATTTTGATTACCAGGGCTTTAAATTCTCCATCAGATAGGTTAGCTATCTCCTCATCACTTAATTCTCTTTCTGAGGTTTTGCTGTATTCTTTCATTTGGGCCCTATGTCTGTCTTGGTGCATCTGATAATTTGTATAGGAGCAGAGCCTTAGGTATTCACCAGGGCAGGGTAACCCTCTTTGCTGTGCTGTGGAGCTGCTTGTCTGGTTGTTCTGGTTGGTTTTTTTCTTTTAATTCCTTGGTTGTCAGAATTCCATGCTGTTTGATTTTCTGGCACTTCTGGTTGTTCATTGATTTTAGATTGATTGTTATCCTCCTTTTTGTTGTGCAAGGGAGTGAAGGTTTTGTACCTATGCCTTCATCTTGGCTGGAACTTCTTATACAACATTCTTGACCAGGGCCACAACATACAGATACACAGGCTGTGCACAGTACTCCAGGAGGCACCATTCTCATTTCAGAGCACAACCTGCACAACTGTTCATGGTCTTCCTCCTTGAGATACTGTCAAATCACCAAGGATTAAGAAGCTTGGCTGTAGAGTGCGATGAACAAGTATCAGAAGGAGTACAAACCTGACCCCCCCAAAAAACTGAGTGGCTTAAAACAACAGAAATTTATTCTCTCACAGTTATGGAGGCCAGAAGTCCAAGATCAATGTGTCAGCAGGACTGGTTCCTTCTTAAAGCTCTATGGAAGGATCCTTCCTTGCCTATTCCAGGTTCTGGTGGCCCTAGGCATGCCATGACACATGGTTGTATCACTCCAATTTCTGCCTTTGTCTTCACATGGCTTTTCCCTCTATGTCTGTCATATTGTGTCTCTCATAGGTAACTTGTCATTAGATGTAGAGCCCACGTGGATAATCCAGGATGATCTCCTCTTGAGATCCTTAACTTAATCACATCTGCAAAGACCCTTTTCTAAACATGGATCCACAAGTTCCAGAGATGGGGGCCACCATTCAACCCATTACAGCATCATTACCCTAATAGTGAGAACTCCCACAGCCCAATCCAGTAGGTATGATGTGTACCGTTATCTCATAGATGAGGAAACAGAGGCTCAGATAATTATTGAAGGAGCTTACTCCAGATGGGAAGCTCTGAATCCATAGGGATGCCAATAGGTAGAAACACAGAGAAAAGAGGTTGATTTCCAAATCAAAGAAGAGATGTCTGGGTTATATCTATTTGTCTCTATGGGGGTACTAAGATGAAATTAAAAGACATTGTTTTCACACTTGTTTCCTTAAACAAAGAGGTGTGAAGTTTTGCAAATTGGATTAGCAGGGAAGCCAAATAAAACATAAGGACATAAAGGCCTTCATATGTAGAGTTGAGCAATTTATATATTTGAGGAAGAATAAATCAAAAAGAGGGGGTATTGAAGACTGCTGAAAGCCATGTGACAACAGAGCTGGAGGACATGAATGTGACCTCTCTTTCTGTGAGGCAGCCTTGAGATGAGGGTGTTGCTGTGCCAGGGAGTGGGGTAAGGGTCTGCTGGTGGGGTGGCATATGCTAGGGAGGCATGTGGGCTTATAGGGCTAATGGTGGCTCCCAGGAAGTTCATGGAACCCGCTGCCCTCACAGATCCTGAGTGGGAGCCTAATAGGCCTCTCCCCAGCCGCCCATTCAGTCTAAGGGAAGGTTTTTCTCCCTGCCAGAGAATTCATGCCAAATCCACTGACCCCTGTGTAGGTAGCCCCTCCACTTGTGTCTTTATCCCCCAGGTTTCCTCCTTTAATCTTTTAATGATGTCATCATCATTGTTCACCCTGCACTGTCCTGAATCCCTCACCTGGACTCACTCATGCAAATGCTATCAAAGGATCTCTCTTGCTTCTGTATCCACTCTATTTACTACCCTATTTCTCTCAGAATTTTAAGTTGTCTTTACCTCATCTCTTTTACACCATGTGTGAGGCCTTCCCTCACAGATTCTACCAGTCCTATTGTATCCTCCTGTCCCCCTCAGCCCACATTAGTGGTTCCCCAATCCTGGGAACTGTGTCCTCTGTTCTGGGGTCACACCACCATGGCCCCTGCCTGTCTAGGGCCAGATCTCCTAGTCCTCTATCTGAATGGTTACATCAGCCTCCTACCCGCTCTGGTGTCCCCTACACTTCTGCCTGCTTGGAATAGCCAGAGTGACCTGCTTAAAATGCACAGGGCCAGCTCTGCCTGGACCTCCCATGTTCCCTATTGATCCCCAGGTCATGTCCTAAGCCCTGAGCTTGTCATTCAGAGCACTTCATGGTTCCACTCCAACATAACTCTTCCCTTTCATTCTCCTCCCCACCCTTGCAACCTGGCCCCAGAATCCTTTCTCTATAGCCATACTCACTTTCCTGAGTGTGCCCTGCTGTGTCCAGCATCCTCTCTGCGATCCCCTCTCCTCACCTAGCTGCTCTCATTATGTGGGCCTGGGCTATCATCACAAGAAGCCTTCCTACCCTCCTAACCTGAGGGCCTTGACTAGATGCCACTCCTTGAGTGTGACCACAGCGCCCTCTGCCAACTGATGTGGAGATCATGGGGTAGGATTGGGGTTGGTTTATTTCCACATCTGTGACCGCAGTCCCCATCACTCTCTGGACTGTCAGCATGTGGGGGACTGTATGCGCTTCATCCACCGATGTGTGCCTCATACCTAGGCTGGGTCAGAATCAGGAATCATCCCATGGATGTAGGGCGGCTATTTCCACTGTGAAGGTGGGGGTCAGGACCTCCCATCCCTGCCCTTTCTGCTGAGGATCTACCCAGAGTGACCTCAGCTACCACTGTGTAGAGCTCAGTGAAGGCATAGTAGAAACCACTCTGTACTGGGTACACCAGGAAGCCTGAAGGGGTGGCACATGGCATCTTGGAGGGCCTGTCCCCACTGTGGCACTCATGGGCTCCTAGCCTTTTTTGCCATCAAAGGGGTTTAGGTTTTAAGGACCCTCTGTTTCCCCTTTGTCTGCCCTCAGTGCCAAGGGCTAGTGTGTCTCACTGAAAGCCCATGTGCTTTGTTGCCTGGGCCTAAGTTCTTGGTCCTAAGCTTTGTGTCTTGCCTTCAGATGCAGCAGAAGGTCAAGGTAACAGTGTGCTTTGACTTACTCACTTTTCTCTTCTGCTATACCTTGTTGTGCCCTTCCTCATCCCGCTACTCTTGCTGCTTCTCACCACCCTCCACCCATCTGCTTCTCTAGTACTCTCCAACTTGGCTGCAGCCACAACCATCTTTAGCTTTCCCTGATATGTGTGGGAAGGTGCCACCTGCCAGACTCTCTATCCCTAGGCTGTGTGTGGCTGGGTTCAAGGATGTCAGGGAGAAGGGTGGGAGTCCTGCCTGGGACTCAGATGCCCATTGGTAGTCATCCCCGAGGAGCAACTGAATGGCTACCCACAGGCAAGCCAGTACAGTTCATACCAGGATGATAGCTGGGCAGTGATCAGGGATCAGGGTACATTTCCCATCCCCTGCCTATTGGCTGAGAATAGCTTCCTTCAACCCCATTACCTGCCCTGCCCCATATGGGGGCCAGACACACCTGCCAATGACTGATTCTCACATTTTTTCTGGGCCCATATGATATCCACCTTGAGCCCAGAAAGCATCAGGGCAGGCAGGTGTACTTTTCTAAGCAAAGAGCCTATGTGTAGCCCAGAGGAGCAGAGTGACTTATGACTTAAACTGGAGCCTACTCATTTGGTTTTTGGTTGTAACCATGACCCAATTTTCCTACAAGCCTAGGGTTCTGATGAGATTTCCAGTCTCCCACTCATTCCAGGATAAGACAGGGACTCTTGATTCTTCCCAAGCAGCAGCAGGATTGGGGTCCAATCTGAGGCCTGAGTAATGGTCCTGTGTCCAGCATGGTGCTGCTCAGTGACCAGAGTGCTGGCAAGCAGAGTCCCCAAGTCCCTCTAGGAAGTGTGTGGGCAGAAAGCCCAAATGACTAACTAGACCAGAGAAGCTATTGGTAGGCTGTGGGCCCTGTATGCTGGGGCAGACACTGCTATTCCCACTGCCTAGAGTCATTGGCTGGCCTCTCCATGTGCGTGTTGCCTGGGAAGGCTGTACACTAGCAGGAGGCTTTGTTGGCATCTCCCAAGTGAGCCCCACTCAGCCATCTGCCCCTCCCTGCTCAGCATCCATCAGTTACTCATGTAGTGCTTGGCTCCCACTCTGCCTCCCTGGTCCCTGGGCCAGCATGTAGACCCATGGGTGACACTAAGCCCTGCCATTGGGTGCCTCCTCTGCTGAAAGGAGCTGCTGACTGGCCCAATCTCACGTGGTGGTGCCTGCTCTGTGAGGCTGGGGTGTCCGTCAGCTACCTTTGCCTTGTGTCATCATTTCTGAGGATGATGACAAGAACTCATGGGAAGGCAGCACACTCCCAGACAACCACTCTTCCCAGACAGGGACATTCAGGTGGCTCAAGATGCAGGGTCTGAATCTGTAAGGGAGTTGTGCTTTTTTAACTATATAATGGAGGACTTGATCAGGAGTGCTTATTAATCGTGGTGCCAGACCCTTTGGTTCTGTATCAGTCACTAACTCTGTCCTTTGCCCTTTGCAGAGGGTCTCAATGCAGACTATGTGAAGGGAGAGAACCTGGAAGCTGTTGTGTGTGAAGAACCCCAAGGTGAGGACTTCTTGGTTCGTGTACCCTGCTGAAGGTCTCCTAGTTGGTGAGCCTGACACTGAGCAGAAATGTGATAGTGGAGCAGGAAGCACTGAGGCATCTCTTTGTAGAATTTCCAGCCAGAGCAAGGGGCTTTGGGGGCCCAGAGGTCCCTGCACTTAGCCCCTGATCAGCTGGCCACTAGGGACACCGGGACTATAGCCAACACCAACTGGTGCCGTGTCGAGGACTTCAGTGCACTGCTGGGGCTCAGGTTCTGCTCTTGACTCATTTGAGCATGAGCCTTAGGCCCCTATACTCTCTGCAGTGGAAAGAGATGACGCCCAGACAAATTCTGATAGAAGCAGAACTTTTCAATTTTCAATTTGAAAACTGCCATAGGCAAGAGGGAACTTGGTTAAAACATAGACACATAGACCCTATTACATTCCCCTCCTTCCCTTCCTCTCTCCCTCTTCTGTAGTCATCAGGCCCTTTCTGAGTGCAGGAACCATCAGTGATGAAGATGCATAAGTCAGGCCGCTGGCCTGGACTGGCCAGTTTCTCAGGGCATATACCACCTATGGTCCCAGAATGCCAGTGGGGTGGTCAGGAAAGGCTGTGTGAAAGGGAGAACCCAGCAGTTTTCTTCTGCAAAGGCTGGAGTAGGTGCAGACAGGGAGACAGGAGTGTGGTACATCTTGTACCTGGACCAGATGGCAGCAGCCGTGGGGATAGGCCCCACTGGTGTGTAATGGGGGGCAGGGTACTCCATGACATTGCTTAGGAGAGGTACTTGGCAGTAATGTACTGAATGGAGTAAAGAGCCATGGACTAAAATATGGGAAAACTGACTCTACAATAGCACTCACTAATCATTTTTAAAACTCTTAGCCACCATTGTATAAGCACATTCTATAGACCAGGTACTATGTTAAGTGTTTTATTTAAAACAATCCTGGGAAACTCTGAGGGGGGGTGGGCTGGGATGGGAGTAAAAGAAAACTGTACTGGAACAACAATTAAAATAAATAAAAGAAAAATATATATAAATAAAATAAAAAAATAAAACAATCATCCCAGCCACCCCATCAGAAGCATTTCTATATTGCAAACGAGGAATTGGAGGCTGAGCTGTTCCCAGGATCTGTCCAGCTCCCTTCTCTCCAGGGCCCAGGATTGCCCTGACTGCGGACAGAGTGGGTGCCAGAGGGGAGGTTGGCCAGGAGGGGCTGAGCTGCCCAAGCCCAGAACAGGAAAGACAGAGCCAGATCGTTATCCCCAGCAGGGGCTGACTTGTGTATTTGTGGCTTCTCTGCAGGATGGAAATCCCTTTTAACAAGCATCTTCTCTTCCCAGTGAAATACTTAGAGCTGCCACCACAGTCCTCAGAGCCACCACAGCCCCAGCCGCCCAGGATCTGAGGGCCCCTCCTAGCAGTGGGTGCACAGTGGTGCTGCCATGGAAGACCAAGCTCTTTTCATTTGGACCTGCAGCTGCTGTACTGCTTCTTTGATACCACTGGCTTCTCGTTCTAAGTTTTCTGGATGAGCTCTGGGTGTTTGTGAGTTTGATTTCTGTGCCCCGCACACAGGGTGGGGTGCCTGCCATGCCACAGGCACCCTGAAGAGACTTGGTATTGAAATCCAGCCCTGGAAGTTGCTGGGTCACCAAACTGCCCAAAGACAGCCTATCCCAGGCCTTATTGAGCTGAGGACAGAGACCAAGCTGAGGGAGGGCAAGACAATGTTTATACTTAGGGGACAAGAGACAAGACTGGCAGCCCTTGGTGTGACCTCAGAGAGCTGTTGGGGAGCCTAACTAGCTAGTACCCAGTGCTTAGCACCCCTGTATTGAAAGAACCAGAGAACACTAGGTAACATTATACACATACAACACCCTGGTGGGGATGGGGGTGGGTGGGTCATTTGGGTCCTTTCCAGTTCCAGCTTTGGTGCTCACTGCTGGGCTTCCAGAGAGCTGGTCCACATGGAGACTTTTCATTTCTTTAAGTGCAAACATGCATGCCATGATAGATTGCCCTGAGAGTTTAGGAATCCTCTGGACAAGTAGAAGCTGTGAATCTCAGGTCTAATTCCCATCTGATTCCATAGGGGACTGGGTGTGGTCTGTAGACTGACATTGTTAGTTTTTAGGAATCATTGATATACTAGAAATGCATTTTATCCTGGGCAGGGGAGGTGTCACCCTCCATCCTGTTTGTGTTTTCATTTTGCTAGCAAACAGACATCCTGAATGAGCATTAAAGCCAGAGCATGCTGTTGCTTGCTTAGAAATATATTTGAGGGGGATAGGAGAGGAGGGGAGGGGAGGCGAGAGGAAGGATGTTTGCTTGGTTTAGTGACATACACCTGACTTGGAAAGTTTGTAGCTACCCTGTCTGCCCTATTGATGATGAATGAGCACTGGGTGCCTGCTTGCTATGGTAAACACCATCAGCCCTGGCCTGTTACCTGACCTGCTGCTGTCTGGTTTGGGCTGGAGCAAAGCTGGCTTCCTGTTTGACCCACATGTGGTCCTGTCCCTGTGAGCTCTGCTGTCAAAGGCTGACTTAGAGTCTAAAGCCACGATCTATTGCTAATCATTTTGCAGTGTCAAAAATCAGTTCTGAAAGCATAATATAGGTCAGCAGGAAGGACACAAGTTCATGTGCCTCTGCCCTGCAAGGGAGGCCTCACGAATTCCACAGGCTCTATGTTAGCTCCTTGTCTGCTGTGCCAGGATGAGACAAAACTCCAACTTGTTGAGGAAACAGTCCAAATCTGAACAGACCCCTTAGGTTATCTAATGCCTGCCTTGTGTGTTCATTTTAGTGCTTGCTTTAAAAACATACTCTTGGGGTGGTAATCAATTACAGTGAGTGGTTCAGTATTGTCCTTTGGATCTATTCCCAGTGCAGGCCTGCAGGTCCTAAAATGCCTTCTCCCGTGTGGGGGTACATCACAGACAGGCCAGGAATGTGTGTCTTTGAGGGGGCATGGAGCACTTAGGATACACTTCTGCATGGTACTGTGGAGGCAGAAAAATGTGACCTCCCCGTGCTCCAGGAGATTAAGCAGGGGAGGCATTGGTTGTAAGGTATGCCTGTTTCTAGTACCTCCCAGCCCCTCACAGTAGCTAGATCATTGTCACTTTTGCTGGGCTTGTCCCTCTCAAGGATGGCAAGAGCTGATGGCCTCTTCCCCTGACCAGTACTGGGTAGGAGGTAGCTATGAAGGATTTTTGCATCAATGGCTTGTTGCCACATAGACAGGATGACCTCAGGACTCAGGGAAGGCAGGAGATGGAGGGATCACATTAGGATGTCTGAGTACCAAGACCCCTGAGGCATTTTAAAGGATAAAAAAATACGGGCAGCACTTGCATATGGTAAAATATTTCTCCTCCCTGACACTAAGAAGTGTAGACATTTATGGAAAAGTCTGTCACAACAGCAAGTAGTATGAAGAGTGATGTAGCCTGTGTGTCCTGGCGTGGCCAGGCATGGCACTGGTACTGGGCGGTTGGGCTTCTCCACTGGGAGGGCAGAAACCAGGTGCCTGCCCATAGCTGTTCCCTTTAGCTTTAATCTGAAGCTTGTGATGGCAAACAGCATGCTCTCTTCCAGCTGTGATAAGTCAACACACTCTGTAAAGCCATCTTCTCAGCAGCAGTGACTTCAGTTGGCAAACCCATTTTATTCCCCCTTAGATATCTGGGTAACTTCTACAGAATGCCCACAGCCCAGTGCCCAGATCTGCTCCTAGTGGCTAGCCATGCCTGAAAGGTCACTCAGCCACTCATTTGTAGAGCTCTCATCCTGGGGCAGCAGGGGATGGGGAGGACTAACACCTGAAGAAGCCTACGGGGCTCTTGTAACTGTGTGATTAACTTCAAGTTGCATGGGCCAGCATGGGCCTGTCCTAGGTGACAGAGGAGATAAAGTGAGTGAATTAGTAGGGTCAATTGAAAATAGCCAATCTGTATCAGCCTAATGTGGTGGTGGGGGGGGGCAGTGTTAACAATAACTGAGCACATGGAGGAAGGAGACATGTCACCTTTGTGGAGTGAGGTACCCTCCAGGGTCAGACCCACAGAACAGTGCCAGGCCCACTACCTTGGCAACCTGGGGGTTAGTATCAGTTCTCTAGGAAGAAGGAATAGAGGCTGATCTCAGAATCCCCGGTACTTTTTATGTGCTTGTATTTAAATGAATTGTAATCTGTCTTGTCTTTGCATTAAACACAATGGAACCTAAACAGCTGATTGCCTTGTGATGGTGTTTAAGGCACTTCCTTTGTCAAGTGATGCTGTCTGTTAATTTATGATATGGAGCTGACCCTCCTCCACATCCTCCCCAGCCACATGTGTTTCTCTAGAAGGTGAGAGGAGGCTTAGGGCTTCCAGGGGGCAGCCCCCCTCAGGGTACAAGGAGCTAAGGCCTGATGTCAGGGGTCGGTGGGGAGAACAGAGGCAGGCCCCAGACTCACAACTCCCAAGCCCATTACTCCGCATTCTTCAAAGAAAGGCAGTATCTAGGGAGGATATAAGGTCTGTGCAGTGATTTCAGCCACAGAAAGCTGAGCAGGGAGGCAGACCTCTGTGCTCCACAACCCACTGCAGCTGTGTGCAGAATGGCCTATTTGGGATCAAGTGTGCCCTTGTCATGACCTGACAGCTGGGCTTAAAAACTGAAAAGACAGACATTTCAGTGTGAGGATTTTCACAATGATATGGTGGCATTTTTGTTCATGTAGTAAAATAGTACCAAGTCTTCAAACCCAAACTCACTGAGTGACTTCAGTGCAGAGGTTCTGCATGGCCAGCTGAGACTTGGCTAAGTTGCCCTCCCAGCCTTACTACTGGGATGTCACTGCTGGAGACTACAGCTACAGTGACTGCTCCAGGGAGAGAGACAGGGAACCCAGACCCTTTTAAGAAGGGTGACCTGCAGGGGTCGCTGTGGTATCATCCAAGCCCTTATAGCCCACCTGCAAAAGGCCAGCATTCCTTCTGTAGATTTGGGGTGGGGACCTTGGGGCTTCTCAGAAGTCTGCCAGGTTTTAGACTCTAGGACTCAAGGCCGTGAAAGAGAACCCTGCCTCCTCAGAGCTACACCTGACTCTCAGGTGTCTCCAGTCCTTTCCCATGTCCTTAACATTTTCTCAAGGTACTTACCCATTTCAGCCAAAAACACTGAAGACTTATGATAAACTGCATTTACAATTTAGTAAATGAATTAAATCATGTAAAGGCACTTTACATATATTGCACTTGGCACATAACAAAATAACATGAATTGTATGTTTACTATTGCTAATTTTCCCCAAGGGAAAAATCTACCAAAATACTTTTAAAAAATGACAGAGCAAACATCATTTTAATTACCAATTGAAATATAGTGCATCAGATGAGGCAAATAAGATACTGTACCAGTTTTTAAAAATCTGAACTGTAAAGTTTTACATTCTAGTACACTTAAATAAAACTGAAAAAAAAATTGTTTAGGTAAAAAAACTATGTTTCAAATTGTTTTAGAAATATTTTTCCGCTAGGAACATATAAAGGAAAATGATCTGTATTGCTGCTTTCAAATCGAATGGGAGTTTCTAGGGCTCCTTCTAGGGTCCAGCATACAGAGGAGTGTGGGGCAGCCCAGTCTAGGTCTCCACGCTGCCCCAGCACCAAACTAGCTGAGGCAGGAATAAGCGCACTCTGCTTCTGTCACAAGGCTCATCTAGTCCCCACCAATTTTAATAGTCTTAGTGCATCTGGGGGATTACAGAATATTTCTAGGGGAAAAATGGCAAATGTCTGCTATCAATGAATAATCCGGTTTATCCATTCATAAATAAGCTTTCAGATATGTTGGGAGTGTAAGTCAGAAACTAATAGCAATTGAACTGTGACTTAGAAACAAATCTCCAGCTGATAAAAATGGAGACTTCATTTTAAGTGATCAAATTACTTTGAAGTACTTCTGAAACCCTACAGATACCAGATAATTTTCTGTAAGAATCAGAAAGTTCCAAGTTGAAAAAACATCTGTTCTCTATTTGACTGTAAAAAAAAAAACCTTTTTTACGAATATATTTTAAAAAATAAGGTCAATATGTAAGACTTGGCACAGCATCCAGTAATTTGAAACACTGGATATTCCAATACAGTTGTACTCAGGTCTGACCCTATGAGCTTCTGAGGCCCCTGATTTTAAATGCAAGCTTAATTCCTGCAGCGAAGGGAGTCCCTTTGAATGGCAGGGCAGAGGGAGGGTATGCCTGCTGGGGTGGACTCAAATGTGCACGATTCTGTAACATGCCACACACAGAAGCTCAGAGTTTTAGCACTAGTGGATGGACTGGTTGATCATAAATTAGTTCCTGCTCATGCTGATAGAGGCCTAGAACCCAAAGTCAGTGAATGAAGGTGCAAAACTGGGAGGAGAGACATGGTTGGAGAAGGTTGTCTCTGAGAGGAGAAAACCAAGGGAAGTATGTGCTATACTTTTGGCAACTCAAGCCACAGGACAGTGGTTGCTTTAAAATATTGACATTAAATCATATGGGTAAACTAAGTTAAAAGGATATTCAAAGAGGCAGATAACAGGTGAGAGCTGACTCACTTTGACACAAATGGCCAGCAGCAAAGAAGCAGGAGGCTACAAGGTTAGACAGGCCAGGAGCTGTGGACAGGCAACTCCTTAAAGGAGTCCATGGGAAAGCCAGCCCCTGCTCAGAGCTGCCAGAGTCCTTGGTTTGCCCGTTACAAAGCCATCCCAAGGGAACTTGCTGCTAGTTCCATCAATGGTCTAGGCCACCTCAGGAGGCAAGTACCAGAATTAAGGTGAGGATAGAAGACAATGCCATTTAAATAACCGTATTCTAACTGCATTTCAAATGTATCACATAAAAGTTAGCATGAGCTTTGTTTGAAAATAATGTCTTACACAGTCCAGTTAGGAGATACCTCCTGGGGTGACTGGTCTAAACATAAAAAAAGACATAGGAAAATAAATGCATATTTGTTTTTTTTAAAAAATACCTTATATGTACACAACAGTAATTGGTACAGGGGTCCCCTTGCAAGAGAATACTCTAGAACAGAGGGCAATGGTCTGTCTTTCCCCCCAGGTAGTTAATTTTAAAACAGTTTTCAAGTTGTGGCAAGGAGCTAAAAGCAGCCCCGTGGCTGGCAACATGGTCTGTAAGTGAATGGCATTTGTTTTAATGAATGAAAGAAATGGTATGAGGCCTTCTTGATCCTAAGCACTGCATTCCATTCACTATGGCTTCTCCCAAGCTGCCTGAGCAATAGAAAGTTGGGTCACAGGGTCAGTGGGACAGACGGCCACCCTGAGAAACTAGAAAGGAGAGAAATGGGGTATTCAGAAAACAAAAGGTACAGGTGACAGTGGGAGCTGTCAGCTAGCCACACACATGGTCACTGGCTGGAAAGGCCATCCAGATGTGGAGGCACTAGGCCTAATCCTAAAAGACAAGATCACAAACTACAGCCAGAACAGGTTGCAGGACCCTTGTCTGAATCACTGGGAGGCCAATGGAGCTGCAGGATGGCCTTGATGGCTGGACTCCCTAGAATTGCCACCCCTGGAGCCCATCAGACTGAGGTGTGCAGGGGTGTGACTGAGTGGGAAGGTGAGGAGCCCCGCTCGGATGGGGACGAGGCTCGAGTGGCCATTTCCCGCTGCAGGTCCTCCACCCTCTTCTGCAGCTCCGCCCTGATGGCCAGCAGCTCCTTGAGATTTTGGTGTATCGGCATCTGGGGGCAAGCAGGACACAGCTGGGTTAGTGGGTCACTCTTGGGCACTGTTTCTAACAGCCTTTCAGCACGCAGATGCTGCTAACTGCAGGCCGAGTTCAGAACCAATATGGCCTGTGTGTCTGAAGTCTCCAAGCCAAGCTACATGGCCCCCTACCCAGGAGCTGGGGGCTTCAGCTGGCCCTGTGGAGATGCTTGGATGTTTTTGTCACCTGTGCTCTTCTGCCAGCTTGTATAGGTTCTCAGAGAACACTAGTGGCCTCAGGTAAAACCCCAACCTGTGCATCAGGCAAGGCCACAGTCACAGACTAAGAAAGGGATAGTCAGTCTTCCTCAGAATGGTGGGAAAATGCAATTGGCTTCCGAGATGCCCCAGAGCACTGTTTACATGTAAGCCCCCTGCATGCACACATACCTTCAACACCTCTGAATTTCTGCAACTTTAAAATAGCTGTACTGGCTAAATATATTTCTTCTGTTAAATCAGCACTTTCTACAACTTGAAGTATTCGTTTTTATCACTTGGAACAGGAGCTGGTAGAGGCCACTGGAGAAGGCAGTGCAGAGGGAAGTCCCTTGGGGGCAGTGGCTGCTCCCTCCCTCCCTGTATGCGACAAGGGACTACTTAACACCCTCCAATGGCTTTCTCCTTCCACCCTGGGGGCAACAGCCTGACCTTGGCCTCAAGGCCATGTGTGATCAGACCCTAGCCTGCCTGTCCTGCTCACTTTTCACCAGGTCCTACCTACACTCCCCTCTAGCAGTCCAGAATCCTCTAGGATTTGGAAGGTCCCATGCATGTGCTTTCCCTTCTACCTCTTCACACACATGCTTGCTTCATCCCATAGTGACCAGCACAAATAGCGTATGCTCTGGGTGGAAGGCTTTTGGACTCTCCATTCCCACCAAGCCTGTTTGTTTCATCAGGGATGCCAATGATAGCCTGACTGGAAGGAAGAGGAAAGGAGGGAGACAGAGATGAGAGGGAGGGCCAAAAATACAAAACAGGGGGAGAAGGACAGAGACAAAGGGGTGACAGAGATGAAAGGGAAAGAGAAGGGCAGAGATTTGAGTGAGTGAGCCAGAGAAGAGAAGAGAGGAAGGGAGAGTGCAAGAGAGGGGGGTGAAAAATAGGGCAGCTGGGTGCCTCCACCATAGCAGCGTAGCTCAGTGACCAGCACTGAAGAGGCCAAAAATAAACTGGCTTCCGCAGGTCAGAGGAAGAAGGGATAGGACAGCAATGTGGGAGTCTGACAGCAAAGGCCCCTCAAGTAAGAGAAAGTTAGGGATCAGTCCCAAATCAGGTGCTGATCCCTAAGCCACTATTAGATAGGAAACAGCACCCCTCTTGGTCTTAGGACTTATTTGGCATTTTCCTGTTTGCGAGATCATTTGGTTCCAATCAAATGACAGACTGCTTTGCAATCAGGCTCTTGTTACTAACACACATGCAACTTGGCCTCAGATAGAGCAGACAGTGTGAGGAATACAAGCTCACATACACCCAGGGACCAAGAGGAACATTATACATCTCTGTGCAGCCTTTTGGATGTTTTACTGTATGTCATCTTTATTGACAATAAGCCAAAGGTATGCTTGCTCAAGAAAATGCACACCTAGGGGCCTTTCACCCAGTGGGTGCTAGCATGCATGAGATACAAGCCACGAGGGTTTCAAAGGACACAAGGTATTTGCTGGGCCCTCCTCCCCACCCAGTGATCCTTTGATGGATGCCCAGGAACCCCTTTCCAGGCAACCAATCTAGCCTGTCCTCAGAAGAAAGAGGCCCAGCAAGCTATTCTCCCTGTGCCCCCGTCTATCCTCTCAGTTCCTTCTCCTCTCTGCTCAGCCTGGCTCACTGCCTCCGTCATGGACACCCACATTAGCCTTCCTGCTGATCCCTTTGCCACAGCCTTCACTACACCCCCATACCTGTCCACCTTAGTGCTACCAGAGAGAGCTTTCTAGAACATATACCAGGTCTTGCCCTACAAACCCTGGTGGGGGTAGGGGTAGGGTGCTCCCATACTTTCTGGGATAAAGTACAAACTCCTACAGATGCTTTACAAGGTCCTCTGAGGCTTGGGCCTGCAAAGCTCTGGCCTTGGATGTTACCAGGGCCCAGCCCACTCTCCAACACACTATGTTCCTGGCACCTAGAAAGTCTCCAAAGCATGCCTGCTGCATTGAAGATAAAAAGCTGTGACCCATGGGACTGCCTTCCTTCCAGTTCTCCCTTCTGTGTAGCACAGTGCAGGGAGAATGCAAAAAGCTGGACAACTTGCCTACCACCTTTCAAGGTAGGGACTCATTTTACACTCAAGTCCCCCTATCCCTGCAAGCTCTCAGAGAGGCTAAGGACCTTGTCCCACTTCAGGTATCAGATCACCATCAGAGACAGAGTCACCACCAGAAATAGTATTTGGCCTTGGCTTAGAAGCAGCCTTCCCTTCCATGACTGTCTGTGCCAGGGGACCTTGTATGACTGACTGGCCACTAGGGAATGAGTTGCCCAAGGCATGGGCCAATCCAAAGAGGGAAAGGGAAAAGATTTGGGTACCACACTTAAGAGGAAGCCTTCTGGAGGCCACAGATGATTGCTAACTGATGCCACAGAGCTAAGGATGGATGCTCATTGGTACAGGCATAAGCACTAAATATTTGAAATGCATTACTAATGGCTCACTGGCCACAAATAAAATTAACCTATATTTAAAACATTGACCACTGACCAAAGAAGCTGACTAAATGTATACTCTTTGTTTTCATGGGGTAAAGAGTTGAGACTGTGTCTTTCTGGCTTCAGATGTTCTTTCAATAAAGAAAATATTTTACAACTCTTAAAAGTTATCATTTTTGCTAATCAGAAGACACACTAAGCCCAGAACCTGTTTGGTATTTAGAAATGTTCTCTGGCTGCCTTAGTGCTAAGGTCCCCTTATATCAATGTAGAAATGCTCACAGCCCTTGCTTCTCCATGCTGTTGTAACATAGGAAGCAGCTAGTGGCCCCTTGCACCATGTTACAAATTTGCATGGTACATGGTAACAGCAGCTGGTGCCCTCATATAGTAAATGGAGGGGAGTTTCAGTTCTGGCAAGTTTGAGAAAGAAGGTTCTCAGATCGCCAGCAATTGGCACCATGAGAGACAGAGAGCAGGGAAAGCATTTCCAGAGTTGGAAGGGGGGTGGTTGAGGGGCAGCCTGTGGAGCATGGAGTCCATCAGTCTGGGAGGAGGAGGTGGCAGAGGCACAGGTACAGTGGACTCCTAGTATCTAGGGCCTGCTCACAGAGAAGGACAAGTACTGTGCTGAGCACGCCCTGATCATGGTGTTCTGGAAAACAGGCCTCAGGTCTTGAGGGTGGCATGACTGACTCAGGTTCTAGAGTAGGGAAGGGCTTTTATAGCTAAAGCTTTGTGGAGCAAATGAAATGAACTAGGAAAAGGGAAGGACAAGCAAGTGATGAGCACCTTGGGCTGTGATGTTAGAGAGAAAGCGAGCTGCTCAGGAAATGAAAAGCAGTGCCATGGGCAGTAGTTTGCATCTCTCAGAGCCTGGAGCTAAGTGTACAGTGAGTGAATTTTCCAGTATGGAGGAAAGGTTACTGAAGTGATGGTCCCTTCCAAGTTCAAGTGCCAGGTCAACTGAAAATAGTTGGTCTTCCCCATGGCTAGTGGGGCTTGGGGATTGTTATGGGTTGAATTATATCCCCTCCATTCATATGTGGAAGTTCTAATCCCCTGTACAATACATTGTCACTGTATTTGGAGAAGGAGTTTTCACAGAGGTGACCAAGTTAAAGTGAAATCATTAGGGTGGACCCTAATCTGATATGACTGGTATCATTATAAAAAGGGGAAATTTGGACACAGAAACACACATAAAGGGAAAACAATGTGAAGAGACACAGTGAGAAGATAACCATTTACAAGTCAAGGAGGGAGGCCTGGAGCAGATACTTCCCTCATAGACCTCAGAAGGAACCAACTCTGCTGACAGCTGATCTTGGACTTCTAGCATCCAGAACTGGGAGATAATACATTTCTGTTGTTTAAGCTACCCAGCCTGTGGTACTTCGTTGAAACATGCCTGTAGAGCAGGAGTCCCCAACCTCTGGGCTGTGGACCAATACTGGTCTGGGCCTGTTAGGAACTGGGCAGCACAGCAGGAAGTGAGCTTGAATGTAATGTGCTTGAATCGTCCCAAAACCATCCCTCCCCCACAAGTCTGTGGAAAAATTGTCTTCCACAAAACTGGTCCCTGGTGCCAAAAAGGTTTAGGACTGTCGTTGTAGAGACTGTGAAGACACTGAATGAGAGGAAAGGATTGAGCAGGAAGAGGGCAGAGGAGAAAGGCAGATTTGTGTATCTGCGGCCAACAGAAGTGATGATGTTAAAATCCTAGAAACAGACTTCTGGCCAAGATGGAGGCATAGGTAGACAAACTGTACCTCCTTGCACAGCCAAAATGAGGATAACAACAATTTAGAAAAAAAAATAACAACCAGAACTGACAAAATTGAACTGTATGAAAGTGGGACACCAAGGAGTTAAAATAGATACATTCATCCAGACCAGTAGGAGAGGTGGAGTTAGGCGGCCGGGCAGAGAAGGGTCACTGCACAAAAAGAGGTGGCACCAGGCACACAAGACGGCAGTGGGCAGACCCTGGGTGCACAGGCAGTGGCTGAGAGACCCCAGGTGTGGGGTGGCAACTGGCAGACCAAGCTAGGCAGCGATTGTGAAGCTAGGCAATTCACGCAAGGTGGCTGGCAGACCACGCAGTCCCACATTCGCACGCAGATAAACCAGGCAAAACTGGGGAGTGAGACAGACGGCGCAACCCAGGGTCCCAGTGCCAGGAAATAGAGCCTCAAAACACCAATTGGAAACACCTGTGGGGGTTAAGGCACAGGGAGAGACTCCCAGCCTCACAGGAGATTTTGTAGGAGAGACCCACAGGGTCTTAGAATGTACACAAGCCCACCCACTCAGGAATCAGAACCAGAAAGGTCCAGTTTGCTTGGGGGAAGCAGCGGAAGGGACTGAAATCCGACAGAGAGCAGAGCAAGCGCCGTTGTTCTCTCTCGGACCCTGCCCCCACATACAGCGTCACAACCCAGTGACTGGGTTGCCCTGCCCTGGTGAACACCTAAGCCTCCTCCCCTCATACATAACAGGTATGACAAGACAAAAAAAAAAATGTCCCAAATGGAAGAACAGATCAAAGCTCCATGGCAAATACAGCTAAGCGACCAAGAGATAGCCAGCCCATCAGATCCACAGTTCAAAGCACTGGTGATCAGGACCCTCACAGAATTGGTTGAATTTGTTCGCAAGGTAGATTAAAAAATGAAGGCTGCACTAAGTGAAATGAAGCAAAATGCACAGGGAACCAATAGTGATGGGAAGAAAACTGGGACTCAAATCAATGGAGTGGACCAGAAGGAAGAAAGAAACATACAATCAGAAAAGAATGAAGAAATAAGAACTCAAAAAAAAAATGAGGAGAGGCTTAGGAAGCTCCAGGACATCTTTAAACGTTTCAACATCCGAATTATAGGGGTACCAGAAGGAGAAGAGGAAGAGCAACAAGTGGAAAACTTATTTGAACAAATAATAAAGGAGAACTTCCCCAATCTGGCAAA
>CM052552.1:38367758-38407494 GCA_028533065.1 Trachops cirrhosus | reverse complement strand
CTACCTAATACACAGAAACAAACACAGGCAGGCTGCCAAAATGAGGAGACAAAGAAACATGGCCCAAATGAAACAACAAAACAAAACTCCAGAACAAGAACTAAACAAAATGAAGATATGCAATCTGTCAGATGCAGAATTCCAAACACTGGTTATTAGGATACTCAAGAAACTCACTAGATACTTCAACTGCATAAAAAAGACCCAGACAGAAATAAAGGTTACACTAAGTGAAATAAAGAAATATTTACAGGCAATCAACAATGGAGTGGATGAAGCCGGGATTCAAATCAATGATTTGGAACATAAGGAAGAAAAAACATTCAATCAGAACAGCAAGAAGAAAAAAAAATTTTTTTAAAAAGGATAGGCTAAGGAGCCTGTGTAACTTCAAACATATCAACATCCGAATCATAGGGGTGCCGAAAAAAGAAGAGAAAAAGCAAGAAACTGAAAACTTACTTGAAAAATTAATGAAAGAAAACTTCCCTAATTTGGTGAAGGAAATAGACATACCAATTCAGGAAGCACAGACAGTCCCAAACAAGATGGACACAAACAGCACCACACCAAGACTCATCATAATTAAAATGCTAAAGGTTAAAGAGAGAATCTTAAATCAACAAGAGAAAAGCAGTTAAGTTACCTACCAGGAAGCTCCCATAAGACTGTCAGCTGATTTCTCAAAAGAAACCTTGCAGGCAAGAAGGGACTGGCAAGAAGTATTCAAAGTGATGAAAAGCAAGGACCTACAACCTAGATTATTCTATCAGCAAAACTATCATTTAGAATGGAAGAACAAATAAAGTGCTTCCCAGAGAAGGTTAAGTTAAAGGAGTTTATCACCATCAAAGGCCAGGATAGCCATGCACTGTCCAAAGCAAGTTTGTGAGCCCAAAGATTTGTGACTTGGAAAAGTAAAGTCTTTTTTTAAAAAAGGGATTTCAACTGCAGTCTAGGGCCAACCAGGGGGTCGGGGCTGTCCTTGGAGATTTTACCAAAGCAAACAGATGGGCAGGAATCCAAACTCCAAGTTTGGAAGGGACTTTGATGATTCTGCAAGCAGATCCTTTTTCCTAGTACTTCAGGTAGGGTTGTTAATAAACTGTATTTCCAATAAAAAACATCAGTTAAGGCATTTAAGTGACTAATTACCACTCCAGTTATCACATACATTTCTAATTAACCATTTGAAGAAGGGTATAAAACCAAAACTAAGCACAGGGTCCTTGCCAGGTGGTTAAGTTGGTTGGAGCATTGTCCCATGCATCAAAAGGTTGCTCATTCAGAGGGAGGAGGGGAGGAATGGGTGGGTGGGCTGGAATGGGAATAAAGGATAGAAACTGTACTGAATAAACTAAAATAAAAAATTAAAAAAAAAAAAAAGGTTGCTCATTCGATTCTTGGTCAGGGCACATATGGGAAGCAACCAAACAATATTTCTCTCTCACATTGATGTCTGTCTGTCTGTCTCTTTCCATCCCTCTCTCTGTATGCCTCTCTATGCCCCATCTCCCCAATCCTCCCTCTTTCTCTAAGATCAATAAACATATACTCAGGTGGGAATTAAAAAAAAAATAAGCACAGCTCAGGTGAAAACTGCAACATAACCAAGAAACTTAATTGTCTTTTTAATCACAGAATTTATGAATACAGTTTGACAGTTGTATAGCACAGGTTTGAACTGTGTGGGTCCACTTATACACATAATTTTTTCAATAAATACTATAAACATATTTTTCTTCCTTAAGATTTTCTTAACAGTTTTTTAAATCTAAGCTTACCTTACTGTAAGAATATAGTATACAAGGGGTGACCCCCCAAAAAATGAAATTATCTTCTGGAAAGTAGGTCCCTTGTTGTAAAGGCTTCCCCTGCTCGGTGAGTGTTCGAGGAACCCACCTGTATCAGTGTACCAGCTGGCACTGTTGTGAGAGGTTGCAACTGAGTTCAGTGAATTTTTTGAAGACTCTTTCAACACATTTGCCCATTTCATGATGGGTGATTTATGAACACACCTGCCCACATCACACTGAGTGTTAAGCACCCCCATGTCTCACCCTCCCTATTCATCTGATCTTACCCCGAGTGACTCGTTTTTTGTTTCCCCTGCATAAAAAAAAGTTTCCAAAGGGAAATATCTTGTCAATGTGGAAGAAGTGAAGCAAAAATTGGCAGGAGCACTAAAAGGCATCAAAGGGGGTGCAGGGCAGAGGGGAATAAAGGGGAGAAAAATGGAAAAACTATAATAGCATAATCAATAAAATATATTTTAAAAAATCGACAAGGTTAGAAACTTTTGAGTATTGGAAAAAACATCTCAATAGGTGTATTGCATCAAATGGAGAGTACTTTGAAGGTGACTGAAGTTTAAACATGGAAGAATAAATACACAATTTTCATAAATAAATTCCAGGGGGGTTTTAGGGTCCCCCCTCATATAATACATACAACACACAAAATGCACATTAATCAACTGTTGCCGGTAAGGCTTCTGGTCAACAGCAGACTATTAGTAATTAAGTTTTGGAGAGTTAAAAGTTATATGTAGATTTTCAACTGTGCAGGCAGTCAGTGCCCCTAAGCCCCATAGTGTTCAAAGGTCATATTATTGTTGTCCCTTTAGGAAGACTTTGACCCTCTATTGCTTTTAAGATTAGTCTTAACAAACTGGAAAAAATATGAATCTCTATTTTCTACTTGATTTCTCTAATATGCAACAAATAATATTAGCATGTAGGTTATAGGTCCATTATAATTAGAATACTTCAACAGAAAAAGAGATTTACTTCAATGGTTTACATAATGATACGAATTGGTTGATACAAGATTTGAAGAGGTCTCTGTCTTAAACATTTGAGTTACTAATAGTACAAATAACCCTGACTGTACAAAGACCAGGAAAAATGTGTCAGAAAAAGTTCCCAGCTGTCTGCCTCTTGTAGTTTTACTAGTGTTGGTACCATACCTTGCACACTATTTCTATACCACAAGAATTATCCCCATGGCTCTGTGCTCCAATCTTCTCAACTCTGCTGATCACTCCCAGGGGAACATCAAGGATGAAATGCGGGTCCTGAGTTTACAAAGTAAGATGAATGCCTATTAGTGTCAGTCAATAGTTTTCATATTTTAAGTGTTTGCTGGCTTAAAACACATTTGTTAACTTTGTCCCAGCTAATAAACTGAAGTTTGGTTTATAACATGGTTTCTGAAGTACACATTGAAACTACAATTAAACTTCCCTTGCAGGTATAAGTGCTACTTTAACAGCTTTATTTTTTCAGGAAAATAAAATCTGTTTGTACACATCTAAAAAGTCACCTTCTGGTTCTCTCAGGGTAATGGGCTTTCAGGGTACTTCTTACTTTCTTCTTTTTGTTTACTTGCTTCTGAAATGTTTTTAAAAAATAAAATACACTTTTAAAAACTCACCCTCTCCACATTTTTGAAGTACATCTTAAAGTCTGTCACTGTCAGCATTCCACTCACAGCTCCCATAAATGGGCAGATATACATGACATCTTTTACTGAAAGAGAAAATTCAAAGTATCAACTACTGCCATAGGCATGTACTTCAATAAATCTTAACATGAGTACGCATATATATATATATATATATAATTTCCAGTTTTCTAGAAATTTTAAATGTATTACTCTAAATAAAGACATATATAGATACTCTTCTAATAAAATTCCTTTTCTTCAAATAAAATTATGTTTTGGTACTTAATGAGGTTTTAAATAAAGAGCTTCATAATAAGTTACACTTTGTCATTTTTTTCCAGGTAGTTAACTTCTTCCCTGATAAATTAATCCCATCAAAAATATATTAGTTAAACTCAAGACCCTGGGCTACCATTTAATAAATTACTGCTAATGAAAACTAAGTAAAGCTAAAAACTGTCCCCTAGTGCATCTCCAAAAAGCAATTTCTTTACAGATGACAAAAACTAGAACCACATCAATGGAGTAGAAAAAGACTTCTTTACTTCAAATTCCTTATCAGCTTCCATATTGATCTCTATTTTCTGCTTGTGAGTATCAATATCAGCATATTTGATTTCTATGAATGCTAAGAACCTCATGCCTACCACACCTTCATGATCTTCCCAAAGCACCCTTCTACTGGCATGCCAGGAAAGTACATAGCTAAAAGATGAGTCCAAGTGGATCAATGAAAGGTACTAAAGTTGTCATCCAGCCAGACACTTTCCACTAAAGTTTTCTATAACTCATTATATACCAAGTGGCTTCTCTTGTTGGGGTTCTAGTAATAACTCGAGATAGTCCCTGCCTACAGCAGCCCATGACCTATGATTGCACTATACAGAAAATGACAATTATACTATAGTCTGATAAATGCTATGATACCCATGTGGACATGATGTCATAAGAGCTCAGAAAAGGATCAGTTTAACCTAGCAGGGAAGCAGGAGGGAGGAGGGTTGGAGGAAAGGAAAGAGAGAGCAGCCAGTTGTTGGAGGTTAGTATGGCTGGATCAAAGAATGCATGAAGATGATAGGATGTGAGGCCAGAGACGGCTTGCTTGTGAATGTTCATAGCAGCTTTATTGGTGAAAGTCACACAGTAGGAGCCACCCAAATGCCCCTCAATAGATGAAGGGATAACCAAACTGTAGTGCATCCATACAGTGGAGTACAATTCAGCAATAAAAAGGAATGACTGTTGACCCATGCCACAACATGAATGAGCATCAACATAATGATGCTGAGTGGAAGAGGCTAAACAAGAAAGAGAATATACTCAATTATTACATTTCTAGAAGACTCTAGAAAATATAATCTAGTCTATAATGCTTGAGAATGGGGAGAAGGCATGAGAGGGAAGGTTTATAAAGGGGCCTAAGGAAACTTCTGGGAGGTGAAGAATATGGTCACTATCTTGACTGTGATGATGGTTTCCCAGGTGAATAATGCATCAAAGCTCTTCATGTTTACTTTAAATCTGGGTAGTTTGCTGTCAGGAGAAGCAGAGGTATGATATAATTAGCTCTGCATTTTAAACAGATCATTCCAAAAGCAGCATGGAGGCAGGGCTAAAAGAACTTCTAGGGAAAGAACAGCCAGAGAGGCCAGAGGACCGCCAGGAGTGAATAAAATTCCAGAAGCCAAAGAAAAAAAAAAGAATGCCAAAAGCAAGGATGAATAAGCAGGGTCCTGAGCCAAAGAGGATATCCAGTGTGGGTAGCTGTTTGTATACCCTGGTAGGAGAGTCCAGCTACTCAAAAGTTCTTGACACAAGGTGACTATACTCTGAGACCGAGCACACATCTTCGAAAGGAAGCCCTGAGAAAAGAAGGCAATACTCAGCCTAGAAAAGCAGACTCTCCTATCGAACCCCAGCAACTGTGAGGTGAAAAGGTTGCGCCCAGCTATTCTACCATCTACCCATGGCATAGTATACTACCTGCTGAAATGCCTGCTAGTCCACAGTGGGGGGAATATGGTAGCTCCCTAGGCCATTGCTCTTAAAATCCAGGGTGGCAACACACAACCTTTTCTTGCACTAAAATTGTACTTTCTTGATATATTTTCCTTATAGTGAAGGATTCCAACAAAGCAATGAATTGACATACAGCAAAGGTCTGATCAGCCTTCATTTCATCAGGAAAAGTTGGGCCTTTTTTCTGTTGGTAATGCCAACTAATGCTTGGAGTTTAAAGTGATTCTCTATAGTCTTCTATCTCTTAAGGTAATAAGGACATTAATAAGAATGAATAGGCCTAGTCCATTTGTCCCCTAATGAACCAAAACTGGTCTGGCTGATCTTTAGTACTTACATCACCTGCGCTCACAAAGAAAGTACTATATCGTTTTATGGATCCGTATAAGTAAAGTGTACGCATTAAACTTACCAATAGCTTTGATTGATTCTCCTGGAAAAAGAGGTGCTTCTTCCATCTGTACCAGCTTATTTCCATCCCTTAGTGCCTGGCAATAAAACAAACAGGAGTAAATCTCACTTTCCATCTATATGTGTGGGAATAATTGTGGTGTTCTATGCTCTCACTACAAAGCTACAGAAGCATGCAAAATGTATGCCCCCTCCCCTTACAAGACAATTTCAAAGCTCAGCATCACAGGACACCATGCTGCATATTCTAGCAAATTATTACACATATTTAAAGTTCAAAGTTAGAAAGCATTAATACATATATGGCTTGACCATAACAGATACATACTCTAATCGCTACACAGACAGCTATTATAAGGTGCCTCCAGAATTTGGAAATAAAGTAAAAAAAAAAAGGTTACCTTTTGAGAATGAAACTAATACAGATAAAATCAACATTAGATGTAGGTGTTTAACTACCTATAGAAATGACCCAGCCTATGAGATAGTATGGGAAACCCTGAAGTCTAATTAAAGTAGTCAGGGAGGGGTCTCAGAGCAGTGATATTACCAAGGAAAGCCCTAGGCTTTTGTATTGCTCTCCAGCTACAGTGTGTGTGTGTGTGTGTGTGTGTGTGTGTGTGTGTGTGTGTGTGTGTGTGTGTTTGTGAACACAAAGCGCTGGAGCTTGTCAGTGTGTGTCCCATCCATGCCAAGAGAAAGTGTGCCCTCACCTGGCAAAACTAGAGTATTTCAATCAAGACACTGGAGCAGTGTGTGTTCATCAGGCTTCTCCGAAGCCAATTCACTTTGGATGAATTCCACACTTACCCAGCAAATTGATAATGAGGTATTAGATTTCCCACACTGATACTAGGAAAAGGATGTCTTGGATGGATTGCTATTATAAGGTGCTTGGGTATATTTGTGGGTACATGCCCACAATTCTAAATGTCCAGATTGGCACCATGATCCAGTAGCCAGTTTCTTATGAGTTTGGTTGGATAGTGCCAGAGAACTCAGGGGAGCTGAAAAAATGTTGCCCTCAAACTACAAAGCTATGGACCAGAGCCTGGACTCAGGGCCTATTCCAAGAACTACCATCCCTTACAATGTTGCCAAGGAAACTAGTTACTTTTTTCCTTGGCACCTCTGACACAATGTATCACGAATAAGAATAAGGTGTTCAAAACTTCAGAAATCCCCCAGCTGTGTGTCATAGAGCATTAAATTCACAAGAGATGTGAATAGGTCTTTTTTGTGAAAAGTTGGGGAAATGCAGAATTAAAGAAAACAAACTTTTTTTGAAGTGAGATGTCTTTAGCATGTTAATGTACACCAGGTCAGCAGAGGGCGCTAGAGCATGCATGCTCCATTTCCCATACCTATTTGATCAGGGGCTGCTTTCTTCAAAAAAATTATATTACCTGTTAACATCAGGTCACTAGTGTTCAGAGGAAAACAGATTGGACAATACTAAGTTTCCAGCATAATTTTGTGAAGCAAAACATTAAAACCTGATAACTTTTTAATTCTAATTACTGAAAATTCAAAATAACTGTTTTTCATAGTTAAAAGAATATTCCAATATGATTTACTAAAGGGAGTCAATTGAAAACACTATACACAGCAGTTTCACCAAATTTTTTTAAAATAAAGGAAAAAGGTAAAAATATAAAGAGCACATTCAATGCTAAATGTTGGTCAGGATAGATATGTTCTTTGGGGAGGGCACACAATGACATAGTCAGTCCTCCTCCTTACCAAGAACACAGTTAAAATAATACAGGTTGCCTCCAAACAATTTTATTTCATTTGAATTTTTAGTCCAGATTAGTTTTTAAGACACTCTTCAGCCAAAAATTTTACGGAGGTAGAGAACGGTTAAAGGGGACATGGGGAAATGTTTGTGGATTTTTATATTAACACCTGATTTGGAAATATATCTTTTACACATGGAAGTATAAACCAATATTTATATTTTCAAATGTCTAGTTTTAGAAACACTGAAAAAATCATTAATCCTTAATAGAAGCCTTAATTTGAAAGTCACCTTCTTTAATTTATTACTTGAACTAGAAACTAATTTTATAATATAGTTACAATGTGAAAAAGCCATTTTAACCAATATCCAAGTTTCGTATTACTTCAAATATAACACTGTCAAAGCTTATTTTATTGGCTAAATATTATATTATATAGACTTAAACTCCTTAACTCACACTTTGAAGTAAATGGGGATAAGTTATTTTGAAATATATTTACTAAAGCAAGCTGTTCTAATCAACTATATCTGGAAGGACTGGGGGGAGATGTGGCTCACTTTAAGCCTTATATTGAGCCACATCAAACCCTGTCAAGTCCTGCAACTCGCTAGCAAAATGTTGCAGATGGGAGAAAGTGGTAATTGGGATCATTCTGAGAATGTACAAGGCTCTCAAGATAGAGGTTGGAAATCAAACATTTCTCTTTTCTTCTCTTCTGAAAGCCACGGTGAATTTGGTGTGAAATACCTGTGCATTTACATGAAGCACGACTGTGTTGGTGAGACAGTGAGACAAACCTCTGACTAATAATTAAATCTGGAACATGCTTTTTAAGTGATGAGAAAGGAAACAAATAAATAAATGAGCTCACTGCTTCAGATTTCCCCACAAAAGGTTTCTTTTGTACAGGAAACACATTTAGCTTTAGCAAGGGAATTCAAGATGAGAACAATTTTAAAAGGCTCACTGGTGAATACAGTAGATTCTCTTTATAAAGTTGGTGTTAGGAAATGGGATTCACACTTGTGCTACCTTAAGCTTTGATTGCAACTACCAAGTTGCACAGGACATGATTTGACCCTTGATTTATCCAACCCATGTACAGCATAATCAATTCTTGTAACGGAATTTGATCTCATGAACACACCCGTTCCTCTTGTTGCCTTTGAGACAAGTGTTGCCCAGTTGAGGAATTTCCTGATGATCCCATCCAAATCCTGTTCTGGTGACCCTGTAGGACGAGCTGAAGGACAACCAGCTCCCTGAATTTGTCCCCAAGGGCTCGAACCTGTGGAATGTCCCTGGCTTCTCCACTACTTTTCTCCTCATCTGAATCTAAGCTGCTGGGTGGGTAGTTTGTATAACCACTGCATGCCAAAAGCAGTGGTTCTCAAATCGGGCTCTTCAAATTGCTTCCAGAGTTACCAAAGGAGGGTGGGCTGGGCAAAGACACAGCTGAGCATGGGAACTTACCACGTTTCGTTGGAGCTGTACTTCTACCACTTTCACATATTAAGTTACTTCATAAACTTTGTGTAAAGTTCTGTTGCTTTAAAAGACTCCAGAGGGTCTAGAAGTACTGACCAGAGTAAGCACTCAAGGCTACTTGAATGACTTTTTCTGATTAATAAATACAAACTATATGGACTCATTCCACAAATACAAGGTACCATGTACCACGTTGGGCACAGACCACACACATTTGAAGAAATCCAAGTCCACACCCTCAAGGAGCACTCTTAGTATATGCATCTGTCCCTTTTAAGTTTTTGTAAAGGCATTTCAGAATCCTGTCATGACTGAGGCTCATTAGCTCATCAATAATCCTATGTGGGAAAACTGAGAATTACTGAGAAAACAGAATGAACAAATTTCTGGTTGACAAAATGTTGGATAAACCAATTCTTGCAAATAATGTCATAATGGAATCCATCAAACTTGGACAGGAGGGACCTACTGTAGTGGTAAAAGCATTTGTTTATCATCTAGAAATCTAGTATGAAATGGCTTCTAAATACACAATCTGTAGCTACAAACAGATGAACATGTAGCACTTGCCACCTGATCAGCTTCAGCTTCAGAAGGATAGCCATTGTGTTCTTCCTGAATCTCCTGCACAGCATCAGGTGCATGGACAAGAAAAGACAAAGAGGAGAAAGAGAAACATGTGCAAACAGACAGGTGAAAGGACAGAACTTCTTTTTTAAAGAGACAGTAAGCATGTAAAAGTCAACACACCTTTCATGACTTTGCAAATCATAACATTTCACCCCTTGGAGGTAAGGAAACAACATGTAGGCCATCTATAGCACCCTCAGCCTAAAATCAAGTATCTAGTCTATATTTGTGTTGGGGTAGAAAAATGAGAAGCAAACGAGTATCATGGATTTCAAAAAAATGTACTGTCTTTTTAAAATCAAGCAATACATACTATAGCATATAGTAAAGGAACAAAACAACAGACACACAATATGCTCATAGAAAATAAAGCACACCGCAGGAATGAGGTAAAGGGCAAAATCAAGCAGTACTCATATACTATCAAGAATTATTATATTGTCCAGGGATCAACTCCACTGGTATTACCAAAATATCCACAAACATGAACATGCACATATCACATGCTGGAGATATACATATGCATATAAGTATACATATAATCTGGTATTTATTGCTTATTGCTAATTAAATATTATGAATTATGAATGAACATATTAAAATATTTCTAATTACAGCATCAATGTGCTTCAAAGAAACAACCCAGAGGTCACACATCTTTATTTAAACTTTTAAAAACTGGACATTTAGTATATAGCACATGGTATAAAGAATATGAATACTGAAGATGACAAGACTTTTAACCCCTTTTGAAAGTTGTATGAAGTCTCTAGGCTGAAAGTATTAAAATTTAGCAAAAATGTATATTTTTTCCTTCATGAAATTTTGGTTTCAATGACTATATTTCTTTTAAGGGTAATCAATGAAAAAGAAACAAAGATTTAAAAGAATTTACTATTTCCCATATTTCATTTTTGTCAATAAAGTGAAATTGTTACTTAATATGTTTTTATGCTTTATATCAGACTGAGTTTAGTATACAATTGGTACTGCTACCATTCAAAGAAGGGTAATTTTTTTAATTAGCCTTCAAGTTTTTTGAAATTTCCATTTTTAAATACAAAGAAAATGGAACCATTATTTGACAAAATTTAAAAAACAGAAAAATGAATAACTAAACAACAAAAACATATAGCATTTCAAAGTCCATGCAAGTGTAAAGCCAAACACTAATATTTAACAATGTGAATCAGTAAAACACAATGATTCTCATGAGTGAAAGAAAACATGGTGAAAACAAGATTAAACAAAGATAAACCAATTAGAATCATAAGAATTTGACTTAACCTGTTTATTTCTTTTTACTACTCTATTGGCTTCAATAAGGTTAAAAATTAAAAACTGAAGTCACTAAATTATTCTACCATAATCCACATTGTTTTCATTTAATGGGAATAGGTTAATTTTCAACATCTGATACTCAGGCTTAAATGCATGCACATTACCAATCTTTGTCTTGCTTTATGAATATTCTGAAATAAAGGGAAGGAAAATCATGAAGAAACATAAGCAATAACCCACTAGATGTAACAGTTATATCTGTGTTTTAAGAAATACTAAATGTGACTGATTTTGCTAACTTATCTTTAGGATTAGCATTTCTGTTTTTTGGATTCAGTATGCAAACATGAAGGTGACAAACTCTTACTTAGGATAGACAACAACTGAGCACTTTCTTGTTTTGCCATTGCTAAATTGTTTAGCATGAATTACATAATAAACAAGGTTAAAAGAGGACTCTATAGGCCTAGCCTTATAAGGTCCTGCCATAAAGATTCATTTGGTCAGAATTCATGTAATACAACAAAAGTCAGTATTACATACTGGTAACAATTTTAGCATCCTGTCCTCACACACATTGGCTTTTACTGTACATAAAAATATTGTAACAAATAAAGCGCTTCCAGTGAACACTTAAAAACTGACACAGCAAAGCAAACTGATCTGAGTGACTCATAAAAACCAGTGAGAAGGTAAAGAACACTAAATAGACTCAATGTTCAGTAAAGCACAGAGACACACAAGTAGGAGGCCCATCTGCCAAACATCCTTACCCTTATATCAGGCCTCCTGAAAACCTGTTAGTTAAAATACAGAACATCATCATCACAGACATGTTACTATTGACCTTTGCAAAATGTCATTAAGTTCACCAGCCCATTCTGTAAGAAACATCATACTCCTCTACATAAAACCAACAAGATCAATCCTAACACATTTGCCCTCTAAGTTTCATTCAGTATCAAATCAATCTTAACACATTTGTCCTATAATTTTTAGGCAAGTCTATGGTTTGAAGAAACTAATTGCCCTTAGGCTAAGACAAGCAACATTATTTTAAACACAAACACCTCTGTCAAGTACTATGACAAGTCATTGTGAACAGGCTGTGTTTGGAAAGTTCATTTGTGTATCTATTTGGAATACTGAATGCATTTTCCCTATAGAAACAATGATATATAAAAAGGCGGTTCTGCTCCCAAACCAGCCCACAGAAATAAAACAAAACCAAAAAACCCATAAAACTTCCCACATTTCACCCAGAGCATAGCTTAGCTACAGCTTTAATGGTACCACAAAACCTAGATAACCACAAATATAACCTGGTTTCTGCAGAAATTATATTTCCAATTTGCACTTGGGGACTCTGGGATTAGATTCCCAGATATGGCCACCCCACCGAGAGAAGGATGGCTGTCTTACCTACCCCTAGCCCCTGCTGCCTAGGGAGGGGCAGCTCCAGGTGGGAAGAGGTAGCTGCCTGGTCTGAGAAGGCAGAGGAGGGCAGGGGAGGCCTGGGCTGCTGCTCCTGCAAGGAGAAGCCAAGTTTCCTTGAATGCAAACACTGATTTGATCAAAGTTCTTCCTGCACCAGTAGCCTATGAATGCACTTGAACATGCAGCATGTGCACTGGGGAAGCCCAGAACACAAGAAACATTGCAGAGAATGAAAGGAATTTTTGAAAAGTATATAGTGGTAATGGTCTGAGAAACATGTGAATCATCTGTTCCCCATTCCAAACCCTGAAATCTGATCATCCAACCACTGCATAGTCTATGAAAAACAGATCATTAAAAAAAAAAGTCACCAGAGGTTCTTATTAGCTGTATACATTTTTTCAGGATAGATAAGAACAGCACATGAAGACTTCATCATGCTATCATCATTAAATGTAAATACTCTGAGTAAAAAAAAAAGTTTTCTGAATTATGTGATGCTGTAGCACAAAGGGATTTAAGCCCGTAAGTTCCTAAACACAGACTATTTAGATAAATAAGCTGAAACCTGGCTTTTTTGGAAAGTGGTGGTGATGGATATTTTATCACCTTAATTGTGATAATAGTTTTGCAAGTGTACACCTATCAAAACTTATTAAATTATATGCTTTAAATAGGTGAGGTTTATCATTCGTTAATGACACATCAATAAAAGTTAGTATAAACTGCATGCTTATGTTAATAAAAACTCAGAATGGGATATATGTGGCAATAAAAACTCAAAATAGAAAGTCTCCACTCCCACCCTGACTGGTGTGGCTCAGTAGGTTGGGTGTTGTTCTGCAAACCGAAAAGTCACTGGTTCTATTCCTAGTCAGGACACATGCCTGGGTTTTGAGCCAGATCTCCAGTTGAGGGCGTGTGAGAGGCAACTGATCGATGTTTCTCTCACACATTGATGTTTCTCTCCCCCTTTTTCTCCTTCCCTTCCCTTTTCTCTAAAAATACATAAATCAAATCTTAAAAAAAAAAAAACTCTTCATTCCCTGAGCTTCATTCCTCAGTGATAACTATGCTTAACCGTACCTATTCTCAATTCTGAGGATTGCCTCCATAACCATAAATATGATTACACCTCAACTTCTTGATTTGTCAACTTTATTTTTTTTAATTGTATTGATTATGCTATTACAGTTGTCCCAATTTTTCACCCTTCCACCCCTCCACCCAGCACCCCCACTCCCTCCGCCAACCCCTATACGCATTTTCATGTCCATGGGTCATGCGCATAATTCTTTGGCTACCCCATGTCCTATACTATCCTTTACATCCCCATGACTATTCTGTAAGTACTTATTTGTACTTCTTAATCCCCTCACCTCTTCACCCATTCCTCCACAGCCCCCTCCCATCTGGCAGCCATCAAAACACTCTCTGCATCCATGATTTTGTCTCTGTTCTTGTTTGCTTAGTTTGTTTTTTAGATTCAATTGTTGACAGGTATGTATTTATTGCCATTTTATTGTTCATAGTTTAGATCTTCTTTTCTTAAATAAGTCCCTTTAACATTTGATGTAACAATGGTTTGGTAATTATGAACTCCTTTAGTTTTTTCTTGTCTGGGAAGCTCTTTATCTGCCTTTCAGTTCTAAATATCTTTGCTGAGTAGAGCAAGCTTGGCTGTAGGTCCCTGCTTTTCATGACTTCAAATATGTCTTGCTAGTCCCTTCTAGCCTGCAAAGCTTCTTTTAAGAAATCAGCTGACAGTCTAATGGGGACTCCCCTGTAGTTAGTTAACTCCATTTTAAACAGTAGCTAGTTACCTCCCATTTTAAAAGATGAGAAAATAAGCTCTATCAAACTCCCTCTTCCTACTATTTGATGATTGAAATTTTGATTTTTAGTTCTTTTGTTGTCTTCCTTAAGTAGCACGTGCATCATAAAAAATACTCATGGGAGTGGGGATAATTAGATGAGGATAATGGGGGGATAAATGGTGACAGAAGGAGACTTGACTTTGGGTGGTGAAAACACAATATAATATACAGATTATATATTATATAATTGTACATTTTAAACCTATAAAGTTGTATTAACCAATGTCACCCTAATAAATTCAATAAAATTTTTTAAATATTCATGACCTGATTTTTAGGTGCCAGACACTCTTCCAAGCACTTTGTATGTATTAACTCATTTTATTCTCAGAACAACCTTGTGAGATAAAAATTATTATGGGCTCCAGGGTTGAGAAAAATCAAGGTACAGTTAAATAATCTGGCCAAGTTCAAGGTGGCAGAGCAAGTACTTAAACCCTCTTGGTCTGCTACACGACTTCAGCATGGTGCCACTATAATTAACACATTTAAACTAGAGTCTTCAAGCTTACCACCTCTCTTGGAGGGTTGATGAAGAATATACTACCACTACCCTTTCCCTTGTTTGCCTTCTTTACCTCCAAACCTCTGCTCTAGCAGGCCATTATTTTCATATTTGTTCTGTAACTATAATTATTTTTGACACTTTCTCTATAAAGGGACACTAACAATTGAAACAACAAAGCAGGATTCACAAGTAGTTTAAATGGGCCTTCTTTATATGTAGAACATATATCATTGTCAACAGGCCTTTCTTATTAGAAGGATAAACTAACTCAAAACCTGAAAACAGGTAGGATGATATGTGCTTTTACATTCACATAATTCTTTACCTACTGTAATGAAATCCTTGGTATTCTTGGTATGAGACCAAGAAGGTCAATGGAGGCTCTCCCGAAAGTCTCTAAGTTGATACTCAAGTGTATCTCTCTGGTTTAGTTTACATCTCTCCTGAAATAAGCCACTTCAGGTAGACAAAGAGATTCTTTTCTCTTTCTTTCTTTCTTTTCTTGATTCAAATGCTGATGAAAGCTGCAGAAGAAAGCAGTGATTTTAAGTTAGGAGGCCTGGGGCCAGCTCTCCTTGGCCAATTCAGGGCCTCCTACTGTCCGCACTTGGTCTCAGTCTCTACACATACAAAAGGAGAGGAGTGTCCAGAATGGCTGCAAGGTCCTGACCAGCTCTAATAGTAGTTATTTATCTAAGCCTCATGGGAAGACGTCACAAAAAGCCTTCCCAACCAAAGCTTCTGGAGGCAAACTGGCATAGTGGTTATAGGAATGAGTTCTGGTGTCAAATCCTGCTTTACTGCCCACCAGACCACTGACAAGCCACACAAGCCCTCGGATTCTTAGTCTACTCTTCTCTAAATCAGTGATGCTGGACACCACTCTCCTGCAGAATGTTGGGAGGGTTAAATTGGATAAACAACTGTACCTGAGTACATAAGTACTCATGAAGCAGTTGTTAGCATCAGTACTATTTAGGTAACCTTTTGAAGTTGATGGGTCTCAGCCTATCCAACATGCACCACAATTGTCTTGACCTGCCTCATATCCCCTCTCTCAACTCCTACACATGCCAAGAACCTACAAGAAGGTGCAAAAAAGTTAATAATGATCTTACTCTATGTAACAAAGCAAGAAGACCACCTGAAAGTTAACTAAAAATTTACCTACGTCTAAATGGCTTTCACTGAGTTCTGGCCAAGATGGAGGCATAGGTAGAACCCTTCGCTTCCTTGCACAACCAAAAGGAGGATAACAGCCAATCTAAGATCAATAAACAACCAGAAGTGCCAGAAAATCAAACTGCATGGAACTCCCACAACCAAGGAATTGAAGTCAACCAGATCAACCAGACCAACCAGACCAGTAAGATGGGTGGACGGAAAGAACCCCCTGCAAGGCAGCAGACCATTTGGGAGGGGCTGACTGAATGGGAAACTGAGATGCCGAGGTCACTGTGGACTATGGCAGGGGTTGCCATCGTGGGAGAAACTCCCAGTATCACATGAGGGTTCGTTGGAAAGTGGGGCTGGCACCAAGCAGGCAAGCTGCCTTGTTCCCTATATGGCCCCTCCCCCAAAGGCAGTGCCACAGCTCATTAAGGAGGGCTGTCCTGCCCTGATGAATACTGAAGGCCCCGCCCCCTTACAACTTATCAGGTGTGGAGACAAAGAAATAGGGCCCAAATGAAAGAACAGAGCAAAACTCTAGAAAGAGAGCTAGGTGATGAGGAAAGAGCCAACCTATCTGATGAAGAGTTCAAAACCCTGGCTGATTGAGCTTGGTCGCAAAATGAAAGAACAAATGAAAGATACCCAAAGTGAAATAAAGCAAAATATTCAGGGAACCAACAGTGACAGGAAGGAAACCAGGACTCAAATCAATGATTTGGCACAAAAGGAAAAAAATAAACATCGAACCAGAACAAAATGAAGCAACAAGAATTCAAAAAAATGAAGAGAGGCTTAGGAACCTCTGGGACAACTTTAAACGTTTCAACATCTGAATTATAGGGGTGTCAGAAAAAGAACAAGAGCAAGAAATTGAAAATTTACTTGAACAAATAATGAAGGAAAATTTCCCGAGTCTGGTGAAGGAAATAGACTTCCAGGAACTCCAGGAAGTTCAGAGAGTCCCAGAGAAGTTGGGCCCAAAGAGGAACACACCAAGGCACATCATCATTAAGTTACCCAAGATTAAAGATAGAGAATCTTAAAAGCAACAAGAGGAAAGGAGTTACTTATGAAGGAGTGCCCATTGGACTCTCAGTTGACTTCTCAAAAGAAACCTTACAGGCTAGAAGGGGCTGGAAAAAAGTATTTGAAGTCCTGAAAGGCAAGGACTTACATCCAAGATGACTCTATCTAGCAAAGCTTTCATTTAGAATGGAAGGGCAGATAAAGTGCTTCCTAGATAAGGTCAAGTTAAAGGAGTTCATTATCACCCAACCCTTAGTATATGAAATGTTAAAGGGACTTATTTAAGAAAAAGAAGATCAAAACTATGAAGAGTAAACCGACAACAAACTCACAACTATCAACAACTGAACCTAAAAAGAAAAAAGTAAAGACAAAACAAACTAAGCAAACAACTAGAACAGGAACAGACTCACAGAAATGGAGATCACATGGAGAGTTTTCAGTGCGGAGGGCACTGGGGGAGAATGGGGGAAAGGTACAGGGAACAAGAATCATAAATGTGCCCTGGCTAGTGTAGCTCAGTGAATTGAGCACAGGTCTGCAAACCAAAGGGTTGCCAGTTCAATTTCCATTCAGGGCACATGCCTGGATTGCAGGCCTCTCCCTCCGTTTCTCCTTCCCTTCTCTTTTCTCTAAAAATAAATAAATAAAAAATCTATAAAAACAGAATCATAAATGGTAGATACAAAATAGATAGTGGGAAGTTAAGAATAATATAGGAAATGGAGAAGCAAAAGAACTTATATGTATGACCCATGGACATGAACTAAGGAGGCAGAGGATGTTGGTGGGGGGTGCAGGGTGAAGGGGAATAAAGGGGAAGAAAAAATAGGACAACTGTAACAGCATAATCCATAAAATAAATTTTTTAAAAAAGAAATATTAGCCCTGGTCAGGTGGCTCAGGTGTTTGTAGGATCGTCCCATGCACCAAAAGGTTTAGGGTTCAGTTCCCAGTCAGGGTGCATATGGGAGGCAACAGATCAATGTTTCTGTCCCACTGATGTCTGTCTGTCTGCTTGTGTCTGTCTGTCTCTCTCTCTCTGTCTTAAATCAATAACACATATTATATGTGTGGATTGAATACACACACACACACACACACACACACACACACACACACACACACATAGTTCAAGCACAATGAAGCCTTCTCCATACACTGCATTCCACTTTCCTCCAAAGCCCTTCAGGAAATGTTTGTTGAGGATCCAGAATTTAATCACTGTAATAATCTGTTAAATGGTTAAATTTAGTACAGGAACCCCTCCATTTTTCCTTTTTCTTCAGAATATTTAAAGAAGAGATCTAACTACTAAGTGTGCATGGATGAAGAAAGGGGGAGTACAGAGAGCTGATGATAATAATGATGATGGAGCCAGAGGCAGTATGATTATATTAAAATTCCAATGCCCTAATTTCCTGAAAACTAGCCAGAATCAAATCCTTTTGGACAAAACAGTTGAAGAATGTTCTAGAAATAAAGGAATTTAGAGACTTACAATCTAATCCAAACTTTCTTAGCTTTACAGACAAGGAAACTGACAGTCAGAGGTTATACAAGGTCACAAAGCTAACCAGTACTGTTTGTACTATTCCATCATGTTGCCTCTTCTTGGCCTAGTTCTAGTTTTCCAGCAATGGAAACCAATCAACTGTGTCACTTCTAATATTTCCTAAGAATATTTCAGTACAATCCTTAACTATATTATTTCATCTAATCTAGCCCAGTCCTCCAGAAGTGCCTGGCTCAAATGAGTGATTGCATCTTGTCAAAATGGTACCCTGTTCATACTAGAATTACTTGGTGAGGGTTCAGCCTGGGCAACCTCAAGCCCAACATTCCCCCTCAAAAATGTCACTTCTGTCTCCATCTTATAAATGTCTCAGGGTGCCCAGCTTCTTCTTCTGGTGAACCATTCCCAGAAACTCAACTCTGTTCATTGCCATCTGTCTGTCTAACAAACATTTATCAAATACCTGCTGTATACACACCACACATTCATGTACCCCGTAAACATTTATTAAGCACCTGCTGGTACCAGGCACTGTTTTAGATGCTGGAGGCACAGTGGTGAACAAAACAGACTATAAAGTTCTAGCCCTCTAGAACAAACTTTTTAACTAGGGAGACAAGTTTGATGTGCTGGTTTTTCTAAGACTCATTAAAATAATTATATAACTGTTAAAACATGTCCATGGACATACTATCTAAACTCATCTCATGTGATATCAGCAATATTCTCGGCACACTCTGGGTGATCTGATCCTGAGCTGTCAATTTATGATAAGAGAAAATGATAAAACAAATGTTCCCCAAAATCTAGCATAAGTTGGTAATTGTTCAGATTTATGGGCATGTAGCAGAAATGTATGGTCTCATCACCAATTTCAACAGATCTAAACCTCAGAAACCTAGCTTTTCCAATTTTAGTATATGTAAGAAAAATATGAAGCACTGAGTTAACTGCCTTTAGAGATTCTGATTCACTGAGCAAGATGGAGTGCAAGGAAGCTGCATTTTTGCAGGCACTGCAGTGAATATTGATGTAAGAAGACCCAAGGGCCACATCTTTAAAGATGGTGGGTGAGGCAGGGCACAAATTTTAAAACTCACTCTAGCTTTCCAGTAGGATGACTTGGGTTCAAATCCCAGTTCTGACTGCGTGGTATTAAGCAAGTCAAGTAACCTCTCTGAGGCTTGATTTCCTCATCTGTTCAATGATGATTATAATAAAAGGTACCTCGCTGAGTTGTTTTAACGCTTACATGGGTGATACGTGAAAAAGTATTACAAAACCATAAGGCCCCGTATGTGCTACTGGGTTAATGAGGATGATGATGTGGAACCACTCTTAGCAGCCTATATCTCAGAAGACAATCAGCATTTCAAATCAAGATACAAGCACTCTGTTCCATACAAACATTTGTTCCCATTTAATTACAGACTTTGAGTTTAAGCTATAATAAATTAACGCCCAAATTGAGCATGTATTTCAGATAAGATATTTGCACGATAGATAATTTCAAATATTATTGACTGATGGCTACAAAGTAAATCCTCAAGAAATTGTACCTGAACCTTTAGGGAAAACCCCATGCAATGGCTCCAAGGTGTCACAAAGGCCCAGCTTGGTTATGCTGATTTTAAGAACTACTTTATAAGTAGCATATAAAACTATCCTTGTGGTTCAGAATAAAAATATTTATTATTTAAAAAAAAAACTCTCTTCCTGAAAAACACATAACTCCTAAATAATAAATTTAATGCCAACTTTGCAGAGTTGGCTACAGGGCAAATATAACAAAGACAATTACAAAACATACTGTTTTACATTAATTCATTAAAGGCTTTAGCTATGATCTAGTGTAGATACTTAAAATTCCATTTATAAAATATAGAAAAGCCTTATTTTTATGAATACCATCTGTTAAACCATTCCAATATGAGCCAATTGTGCTATGCAAAATTTGTAAACAGACAAAAATTGAAAAATAACTTAGCTACTTCATGTTTAAGTACAGACTCAGACTGATCTATTAACAGAGAGGTTATAAAGCTATGCACGTGGTCAATATTCAAACTTTTATAGAATCCACACAGCACTAACAAAAATTCAACCAAATGAAAACATTACAGTTAACTCATAATTGTCCAAAAATCACTCCAAGAAAATCACTCCAAGGACTGACAGCTATTCTCTACTAATATGGGTCCTTGAGCCTCTCCCTCAGCAGGGCAGTTTTTCAACTAAAGTAGGGGCAATAGGGCAACTGGGATCAATGGGGTCAGTAGCTACTCAGTTACCAGCTATTCAGGCATTGGTGATGCAGCAGATGTTTCTCCTACCTGGAGGTAGCATATTTGCCCAGCAGGGTTTTGAGGACTGGGAGCCCCAGCTGCTCCTATGTGTGCAAACATGAAAACCAAATAGCAGGGAAACCTATTAAGGAATATACTGTCACTCCTCTGGCTGGGCAGATCATCCAATTTCTATTAATGCACGACCATGCTTTTCTTCAGTAGATGTAATCAAAAGCATCCAACAGCTTGGATGAAGCAAGTACAGCATGACAGCCAAATCTCAATTACATAGCTTCTTGAGTCAGTCTCTGCACTTGTTACATTATGAGCTAAAGAGGAACTTACGCCAGTACACTTAAACAAGGAGCAGCTATCAGGAATGAATTAGGATTTTTATTGTAGTTCTTTGTTTGTAAGACTTGATGCCTGGCAAGGACCACGATTTTGAGAAACTGTTGACTGAGAGTAGTCTGGAATACTAAATGTAATTAGCACATATGTGTGAAAATCACTTCTCTTACTAGCAGGCAAAAAAAATGACTATAATATATGGAAAACTCATTTCAAGCAAACATTACGATTAAAATGTAAACATGGTTTCATTTAATGTATCTGTTAATAGCTTATTGACATTAAAACAAAGTTAATATTTAGCCTAAAAGATGGAACACCCAAGTTTTTTATTTGTTAATTGATTCAACAAATATTTATTGAGCACCTGCTAAGTTCCATGATCATGCTAGGAAACCACAGTCCCTCTCTGCTGACTAGGGTCTTTCCACTCTTTAACTTTAGAATAAACAGGTAATCCAACTTTTAAAATAAGCAAAAAGATATTTATTAACTCAATAAGGACTACAAAAAGCAGGCAGCCCATAAAATATTCTTGAGATTTTGAAAAATTTTTACATTCTGTTATCATATGTTAACGCTGAATACTGACAGGTAGTACCTAAATACAGTAACAAATTATGATGTTAGGGAAACACTGCACATCAGACATTTTCTGAAATTCAGAATATTAACAAAGAAGATATAGGTATCTATTATAATAAAATATAATATATAGTATAATAAAATACCTAATAAATCAAAAAATGAAACTGAATTTTTAAAAGAATGATTATAATCTAAAGACAGCTTTTCCACTTAATTACAAAATTATGACCACATGTACTAGATCGTGGTAAAATTTCTCTTCTAAAGTTCCTGAGAACTTTTCAGCCTTGTTCCCAACCAAATGGTTGTCCAGCAACACGGGGCCAAAGTCTCACTCCAATTAAAATTACAAAGCTTCTTGGCTACTTGGCATATTGAAAATGAATTAAGGACTCAATGTCGCTTACCTTGTAATCTCTGGATACATTTTCTGATGTCACTGAACCTGATATCTGGCTAGAAATTGTAGCAGCTATAAGCTGTTTACACCATTCAACATGTGATCCTGTGGGGCTAAAAGAAATAGTGTGATTAAAATATTTTAAGACATAGGCTCTTGGTGAGAAAAATGAGCACTGACTGGGGACATAAGTACATTTCTACTTTCAGACAAACTTTTATTAGGCTATTTAGTTACCTTTACATTTAAGTATAAGAACTGAAATACTGGCCCTGGCTGGTGTGACTCAGTGGATTAAGCACCAGCCTGTGAACCAAGGTGTTGAGGGTTCGATTCCCAGTCAGGGCACATGCATGGGTTGCAGGCCAAGTTCACAGTAGGGGGTGCACAGGAGGCAACCACACAATGATGTTTCTCTCAGTCTCTTTTTCCCTCCTTTCCTCTTTCTAAAAATAAATAAATAAACTCTTTAAAAAACAAATGAAATGCTAACAACTAGGAAGTAAGATTAGCTTCTAGGTTGATTTTAAATAAATCAATAATTTATTTTTAAGTTTAAGATTCTAAGCAAGTTATTCCCTATCATTTGATGGAATTTTACCCTTACCGTGTAAGGGTAAAATTACAGGGATGGGCAAAAGGAGGTTTACAGTTGTAAGTACCCCAAACAGTTCATTCTTGTATTATTTTCCATATGAAAACTGTAAACCTACTTTTGCCAACCCCTGTATATAAAGTGGATATTCTTAATGTGATATATACAGAACATTAATTCTAAAGTGAAATATTTATCTTACATCATATGCTTTTCAAACATTCAATCAGTTTCATGTTGGTAGTTTTAAATATAGGAAATAATGTAATTTTGAGTAAATCAAAGTGACTCTTAACAGAGCAAAGTTGATTATGTGATTTTTTTATAAGAACAGAATAGAAAAATGACTTCCTGTATCTAGTAATAATGTTATCTCATATTTCTATAAGGGCTTTGATGACTTAGAAAAGGCTCTTCCTGTCCGTTATTGTATCAGAGCCTCACAACCACAGTGTGATAAGAAGACAGAACAGGGAATAGCTAACTTGTATCTGAGATGATAAAACTGAGGCACAGAGGGGACATGCCCAATCAGAAAGTGGCAAGACTGCCTACAGGTCCATTAGGGCTATCCTGCCAAACATGGCACAATCAGTAGCAGCCAACTAACTGAGCTAGAGAGCAAAACAGAGGCCAGGACCACAGATACTAGCCACTGCCTTATATGAGAACAGTGCAATGCAATGAAAATGGCACCTTCCACTTGTATGGTGCTCCAAAGTATTCAACACATTTCCAAACACAGCCTCACCCCAGCCTCATAGTGATCCATCTTACAGATGAGAAAACTGAGATTCCAGTGTTTAACAAAAGTCACATGACTGGTAAGTGGTCAGGCTGTGCTCTTCTGACTTTAAGGACCACATAAGCAAACTAGGCAAAGAGGGAATTAAAAACTGGCCCCTAGAGGCCAGATTTCTCTCTCATCTGGTCAAAGCACTGAAGAAATCAAGCAAAAGGGTAAAAGATGCTTATGAAAGTCTGTGTTGCAGGTAGCTTTCACTGTAAAGAATGTTCCAGGCTTTGAAAAATCTGATCACTATTTAAATCCACATTCATGTATTAGAAAGTTAGAAAAAACTTGGATTCCCAGGCAGTATGTAAAATAGGCTAAATAGTAAAATAAAGATATTTGGTGTTCTCTACTAGTGATCTAAATTGCAGTCTCTGACCAAGACAGCTCAGTGGTTATCTATGGGACTGAATAATATAAGTAAAAGCATTCGCTGAATGGGCAGACATTCCTATGATACATCAAAAATTCCAGACTTCCCATCAAGATGGAGGCATAGGGAGACACACTGTGCCTTCCCACACAACCAAAATAAGGACAACAACAAATTTAAAAACAAAACAACAACTAGAACTGACTGAAAATTGAATTGTATGAAAGTCCGACAACCATGGAGTTAAAGAAGAAACATTCATCCAGACCGGTAAGAGGGGCAAAGACGGGCAGCCCGGTGCAAAGAATTCACCGTGAGGTGGCGACAGCTCGAGGACCAGGTACACAGGGTGGTGGCTGAGGAGCAGGCAGTCGCACATTTGCATGTGGATAAAATGGGAGGAGCAACTGGGGAGCGAGACAGACTGCACAACCCAGGATTCCAGCGTGAGGAAATAAAGCCTCAAAACCTCTGACTGAAAACACCTGTGGGGGGTTGAGGCGGCAGTGTGAGAAACTCCCAGCCTCACAGGAGAGTTTGTTGGAGAGACCCACAGGGTCCTAGAATGTATACAAACCCACCCACTCAGGAATCAACACTACAAGGGCCCAATTTGATTTGGGGTCGCAGAGGAAGTGACTGAAAACTGGTAGACAGTGGGGCAAGCAGCACTGTTCCCTCTTGGACACCTCCCCCACATACAGCATCACAACTCAGCTATGTGGGTTGCCCCACCTTGGTGAACACTTAGTAAAGGATCCGCCCCTTACTACAGAACAGGCATGCCCAGACAAAAAAATAGCCCAAATGAAAGAATACATCAAAGCTCCATAAAAAATACAACTAAGCAATGAAGAGACAGCCAACCTATCAGAAGCACAGTTCAAAACACTGGTAATCAGGATGTTCACAGAATTGGTAGAGTATGGTTGCAAAATAGAGGAAAAAGTGAAGGCTATGAAAAGTAAAATAAAGGAAAATGTACAGTGAACCGAGAGTGATGGGAAAGAAACCAGGACTCAAATCAATGGTTTTGACCAGAAGGAAGAAACATTCAACCAAAACAGAATGAAGAAACAAGAATTCAAAAAAAGCAAAAAAATGAGGAGAGGCTTAGGAACCTCCAGGACAACTTTAAACGTCCCAACATCCGAATCAGAAGGGTGCCAGAAGAAGAAAAGGAAGTGCAAGAAATTGAAAACTTATTTGAAAAAAATACTGAAGGAGAACTTCCCCAATCTGGCAAAGGAACTAGACTTTTGGGAAGTCCAGGAAGCTCAGAGAGTCCCAAAGAAGTTGGACCCAAGAAGGAACACACCAAGGCACATCATAATTACATTACCCAAGATTAAAGATCAGGAGAGAATCTTAAAAGCAGCAAGAGAAAAGGAGAGAGTTACCTACAAAGGAGTGCCCATTAGACTCTCAGTTGATTTCTCAAAAGAGACCTTACAGGCAAGAAGGGGCTAGAAAGAAGTATTCCAAGTCATGAAAGATAAGGACCTACATCCAAGATTGCTCTATCCAGCAAAGCTTTCATTTAGAATGGAAGGGCAGATAAAGTGCTTCCCAGATAAGGTCAAGTTAAAGAAGTTCATCATCACCAAGCCCTTATTATATGAAATATTAAAGGGATTTATCTAAGAAAAAGAAGATAAAAAATATGAACAGTAAAATGACAACAAACTCATACCTATTAACAACTGAACCTAAAAAAGAACAAAAGCAAAAACAAACTAAGCAAACAACTAGAACAGGAACAGAATCACAGAAATGGAGATCACATGGAGGGTTATCAGCAGGAGAACAGGAAAGGGAGAGGGGGGAAAAGGTACAGGGAATAAGCAGCATAAAGGGTAGGTAGAAAATAGACAGGGCTAGGTTAAGAATAGTATGGGAAATGTAGAAGCCCAAGAACTTAAATGTATGACCCATGCCCATGAAGTAAAGGCGGGGAATGCAGGTGGGAGGGGGTGTGCAGGGCAGAGGGAAATAAAGAGGGGAAAATGGGACAACTGTAATAGCATAATCAATAATATATATTAAAAAAAGAATTCATTTGACACAATTTATTTTTTTAAGATATGAGTATGTTTTTTAAAAGGACTTTATTTATTTATTTTTAGAGAGAGGGGAAAGGAGAAAGAGAGGGAGAGAAACATCAATTTGTGGTTGTCTCTCATGAACCCCCTACTGGGGACCTGGCCCACAACCCATGCACGTGCCCTTCTGGGAATCGAACCAGTGACCCTTTGGTTCTCCACTGAGCCACACCAGCCAGGGCTGCCACAATTTCTAACTAAGAGGAAGAAGGAGGGAAAAGGGAAGGAGTTATCTCCTTTTTCAAAGGCTAAGTCACCTTTATTGCCCAGTTATAGCATACTTTTGTCATCATGTGGCCTTTTTCTCTGCCAGCACCAACCCCTGATTGCAAATCTAATAGTAGGAACCTGCCTGCTTACCTACCATGGATGACCTGTTTTTACTATTTTCTCAGCATGCTTTCCCTCTTCTGATAAGGACAACTCTCTCTACTATTGGGAACAACCCCTGCCCCAACTTCATAGGCCTCTGTGGGAGAGGGGGAATGGGAGTACCTGACCCCTTGCTCCTCCTGACTCCACTTGTAGGGAAGTGACCCAGGCTGGGCCAATTGAAAGTTTTTCTTTTAGACCCTGGGTAGTGTGGATCCGCCCCAGCTCCTTGAAGGCCACTCCTCACCCCATCCACCTTGAGAAACCCACAAAGATAAAGAGTAAGACAAGAAAAAAAAAAATAGATGGGCTGTTCCCTGACAACACTGTTTGCAACTCTGGCTCCAAATGTTGTGATGGCCATGAGACAGTTCCTTTTTGGCTTAAGCTAGAATGCTTTGTGTGTTGTTACCTGCAACCATAACTGTCCTGGCCAACAAAGTTATACACAGCGTGGTTTGTGTAGGTCTGGATCGAGTCCTGTTTCTGTCACCTGCTAGTTCCGTGATCTTGAGCAAGCCACATCCTCTTGCAGGACCACAGCTTTGACATCATTAAGAGAAGTACAGTATTCAGAAGAGAGGGTAGGGCCCTGAAGTCCACAGGGTGGGACTGAATCCCAGCAGGAGAGCCAGGTTCCACTCTCACAGTCACTTTTAAGAGTGTGCATCAGAACTGTGAATGATAGACCTGAGAAGGGAAGCCATGTCTCCTCTCCCCCATGTCTTGTCTTTAGTCTGTAAAATTTCCCTCCACACGCCAGGTATCAACAACCACTCAGGGGCCTCCCAGCTTTATTTCTCCAATCTGGACTCTCCCTCTGGATTCAGATTCCCATAATCCTAGGAGACATCTCCACTGGTTGGTCCCAGAGACCCTGCCAACTCAACCAATTCTGAACCAGCATCTTCCCCATGTTTTCTAAATCAGGGAAAAGCACAACTAGTTACCCAGCACCCCCTCCCGGGCCTTAAAGCTGGGATTTACACTGAAGCCCATCCCACATTTCACTCTCACATCTGATATCATTGCTCAATTCCTATTCCAGTTTCCTTTTTGGACACGCATCATTCTTCTGTGTTCTCCTGCCTCATGAATTTAAGCCTCATCTCTACATGGATAACTCCCGAATTGAGGTCTGCAGCCCAGACACCACCTCTGAACTCCAGGTTCATATACACCAACTGCCTCTAGGACATGCAACTGGTGTCTCATAACTGATAAATCCACAGCTGAGAGGCTCCCAGTCTCCTAAAACTGCTTCACTTAGAGCCTTCTACATCTCAACTATACCACTTCCTACAAGCCAGAAATCTTGGGATTGTCCTGGATTCTTCTTCTATCTTAACCAACAACCAATATTCAGCAAACCCTTTTGGCTCTACCCTGAATGTTTTCTTCAAACTGTATCCCAAATCTGACCACTTCTCCTTCCTCCACCCCAGTGCAATGTTTTAAACCATTATCCTCTCACTTATAAGACTGCATTAGCCTCCTGCCTGCTAGTCTGTCTGCTTCAACTCTTCCCCTTTCAGACTGTTGTCCACAGAGCAGCCATGGAGATCTTACTGAAATCTACATCAGATTACATCCTTCCTCTGCTACAAGACCTCCAATGGCTCCCCATGACTCTCCACCATCTGCCCGTGACCCTCCTGCCCCTCATCCCATATTGCTCTCTCCCTACCCCCCTGCCCTCTAGTGACACTGGTCTCCTTGCTGACCCTTGAACACTTCACTCAAACTCCCACCCCAGGGTGCACAGGGTTCTGCCTACAATGCAATCACCCCAGACATCTGTATGACTGAAACTCTCACCTCTATAGGGGCATTACTCAGATGTTTCTTTCTCAGCTAGGCTTTCTGTGACCACCCTACATAAAATTCCAACCACTCTCCAAGTACATATCCCCAACACTTCCCATCTCTTTCCCAACTTACTTTTCCCCTCTAGCACTTATCACCACCTGATAGAAAACACATTTCATTTGTTTTGGGTTTTTTTTGGTCTTTCTCTCACCAAACATATGCCCCTCGAGGGCAAGGCTTTGTCCGTTTCCTGCTATACCTTCAGTGCAACACAGGGCCTGACAGTGAGTGATTAGCATTTCCATAATCTGCTACATAAGATTTACCAATTCCAGTCCATTCGCCACATTACTGTAGAGCAATTGTTCTCAAATGTCAGTCCCATCCTGTAACTCACCTGATGGAAATTCTTCTGTGGTCCCTACAGCTAGGATGACCACATAATGTTTCATCCAAACCAAGGCATTATTGTGAGTTGAAGGAGAACACTATTAATAATTATCCCAGCCCTGGGTAGTGGAGCTTAATGGACTGAGCACGGGCCTGCAAACCAAAGGTTTGCTGGTTCAATCCCCAGTCAGGGCACATGACTGGGTTATGGGAGAGGTCCCCAGTAGGGGGTGTGCAAGAGGCAACCACACATTGATGTTTCTCTCCTTCCCTTCCCCTCTAAAAGTAAATAAAATCTTTCTAAAAATAATTACACTGGCCCAACTGGTAAACCAGTACCATTTTAGGCAAATGAGACCACACAGCCCACCTCATGTAGCACAGGTGGTTGTTTAAAATGCAAAATTCCAGGCTCCACCTCAGAAGCAGATGGACTAGATTTATGGGGAACCTAAGAATCTGAATTTGATTCAAGCACTGGAGGTGATTCTGTGGCAGGTTATACAGAACTATACCCCCAGAGGCATTGTGCCACAGGATAAAGGCATAATTCCCTAGGAAAGCACAAATGCCCCTTTAAGATCTGGCCCCTACCATCCCTCAAGTCTTTTCCTTTACCAGTTCCCCATATCCAGTACCACCTGTGTGACTGCACATTCCACTCCAATGACCCCAAAGCCCTCCCCACCCTGTCCTCTGGCTAACTTCTCATTATTCACCATTCAGTTCAAATGTCAGCTTCCTCAGAAGGTTCTCACTTACTGCCCATACTCATCAATTCCCTGACCACTAACAAATAAATCAAGTACCCCACCTCCATATATCCACAACGTAGTGGATCACAACTGAGGCTGCAAGTTTTTTAGAAACTACTAATTCCTGGGTCTCTCACCAAACTCCTGAGTCAGAAGCCTCAGGAGTGGCACCTGGCCATGTAGTGTTCTTTTAAAAAAGCTTCTCAGATCATTCCCACATATAACCCATCCAGAGTGCTTCCATGTTCACCCTACCCCGGCATTTATCACATTCAGTTTAAACTGCTGGTTTGTCTTCTCCACTTGACTATAAGAGAGCAAATATTCTCTGACTCTCCAAGCCCTCAGACATTACAGAGTATCCATGAGTGCAATTCTGGCCATTCCAAAGTTCTCTCTTAGCTGTGATAAATTATCAATGAAGCTGATAACTTAGGTGATGAACGTATTAAAATGCACTGTAATTACACTGGGGTAGATACAAAGGAAGTGTTTCTTGTTGTTCCTATGCCTTTGGAAAGTCCCAAAAGTTCTGTTTGGTAGTGTGACTAAGCCAGGCAAGAATGAATATCTGCACACAACATTCAATATAATGTGTTCAAAATTGTTTAATAAGGTTATGAAAATTTTGGTGTAATTTGAACCCTTTACTGTAAAAAATTTGATATGTGTGAAGGTGCCTATGCATAAAAGAAAAATCAGGATATGTACAAAATGGATTTGTCTCTGGGGATTGGAAATACAGGTGATTTTTTTTTCTCTTCTTTTTGTTAATTTTTATTTCCTAAAGTTTATAAAATAAACATATAGTACTTGTGTAATAAAAAAAAAGAATGAATATCTGAACCTGATGGAGTTGTCTCTCTTGCCTAACTGCACTCTCTTGTCAGTAAAATGGCCAAGAGGTGGTAATACTGGATATTCTGGAAGTGGGATAATCCTTTCCTTGCACTGGGGGCATTAGGGTGGCCCTCCCATTTGGACAAGGTCAGTTCATGCTTCTAAGGGATGGATCTTAGTTCTGAAACTGTGTAAGAAGCGGGAGGCTTATGTGTTCACGAAAACAACAAACCGGTTCCTTTCAAGGGTGGAGAACTGAAAGGAAATGATTGTGTTCTGCATCAAGAGCACTATGGCCATTTTCCATCCCAGTTTTTCAAATCAGAGTATCTTTACCTCCATGTGAACCAGCTGCTGACACCTGCCGGGTTCCGCCCCCCAGTCCCCACTCCCAACCCCAACATCAAAGACCCCTAGCATAGAGCTGTTGAGACATGTTGGTCTTTAAACCACTGGAGGCAAGGTCACTCTACAAGAAGAAAGCCCGGGTGAAATGTCTTCTCCAGTGATTTGTGGCTGGAGCAATGTCAGCCCAGACTCAGTAGGAGGTGGAATTGGAAACAGTTTGACATCTTTAAAGCCCCTCAGGGGGTGTGGGGAGCTTTGGTGCGAAAGGAAAGGCGGAAGTGAGCCAGGTGAGGGGCCGGAGGTGTTGGGAGGGAGTTCGGGGCCTCCAGAGGTGGCGGACCCAGTAGGGGGCCAAGGAAGGGGTCGACTCACACGGGCTTCCGACTGGTGCACGCAGAAGGGGCAGCTGAGGCTCACGAGGGACCCTCTGGAGTCAGGTTGCTGGAGGCCTCGGCGGGCCGGGGTCCGCTTACCTGTCCAGGGTCTCCACGCTGGGCTGCCGGGAGCCCGCCGCCGGGACTCCCGGGACCCGAGGGGGCCTCCAGCCCCCCGCCGGCCCCGGGCCCGGGCCCGGTCCCCCGGCGCCCTCGCTGCCTGCTGCCGCCGCCGCCGCCGCCGCCGCCGGCCGGTCCATGGTGCGGCGAGACCGGTGCCACCGCGGGGAAGCCGCAGTCGGGAACAGATTGGCACCGGGAGAGTCCCGCCGTGTGCCCCCTGCGGCCCGATCTGCCGCCAGCCGGCTTAGGCGGTCGCCGCCATTAGCTGTCACCTGGCGGCCCCGCGTTACCCACAAGGCCCCGCGCGCGTGCGTGGGTTGTGGGTGCGTCGCCTAGTTGCTCCCGCGCTCCCACCGGCCCCGCCAACCTGCTCAAGCCCACCTGGGCTCGCCCACAAAACCAGAACTGGGTGCAGAGGCCCTCTGGCTTCAGAAACTTGGACAACGCCCAAGCCATTTGGGATCAAAATCTACAAACGGAAGATGCAGACGTGCTTTACTCAGGAAACTAACAGATTGACTATTGAGATACAGGTTTTTTAAAAAGTTCAGGGAATTTCAAGATTTAAAAATGATTTCTTTTCTCTCAATTTTAACAGAATAGTTTTGGAGTGGGAAAGCTCAGGCCCTTGGGCGTCCCTGGTCTAGACATGTCCAGGCAGTAGAAATGCCACACATTTTAGCAATTCTTCCCCACCCCGTTACTCCTCTCCCATAAAACCCACCTCCTGCCATCTGTAGGGCAACCAAGTGTTCTGATGCCGCCCTGGGAACTTCCACCCTTGGTTTATATTAAGGCTAACATTTAACTTCTGTTGGTTAAATCAATGCTATGAAAAACAATCCAATATCTATTGCTGGACTAGACTTAATTTCCCTGCTCATCTCTAGGGTTCATTCCGTGCCACCTCACCCCTGATTTTCTTAGAAATCATGACTAAACCCCTTCTCCTATGATTGCCCTGGGTGTAGACAGCAGACTTATGACCCTTATAAAAGGCAGACCTGGAGACATGAAGTTCCCATTTTCCATCCCAGACCCATGCTGCCCTACCAGCTTAAAAACTTCATACTGAGCCTCGACGATGTGATGCCTGGAGCCCCAGCAGCCATCTTACACACAAGAGGAGATGAACTTGGGGTGAAAAGGCAACAGGTTAAGGAGGGCTGAGAGGAAGGAGGGGAAGAAGATCCCTAGACACACTAGAAACCTACCTTCTGCAGGGTTCTGGTTTTCCAAAATTATTAAGTCAAATATTTAACCCACGATTATAGACTGAACGTTTGTGTCTCCCCTTCTCAAATTCATATGTTGAAGCTCTAACCCGCTATTGATTATATTTGGATATGAGGACTTTGGGTGGTGATTAGATCATTTGGATGAGCCCTTGGTCTGATGGGATTAGTGTCTTTATGAGAAGAGACACCAGAGACACTGGTTTCACTTCTCTCCATGGGCAGGAATGGAGGAAAGATTTCTATGAGGACATAGTGAGAAGGCAGCTGTTTGCAAGCCAGGAAGAGGGCTCTCTTACAAGGAACCAAATCTGCCCAGAACCTTGATATTGGACTTTCTAGCCTTCATAACTGGAAGAAAATAAATGTATTTTAAGCCATCCAATTTGTTGTATTTTGTTATGGCAGCTTGAGTAGACCAAGACATCCATTTTTAGTCAAGTACTTAGTTACAAGGAGCTGTGAGCATCCTAGCTGCGTTGAGATTTGTCAGAAAGAAAGTGGTGTAAATTTTAAGTATATGTGAAGTACCCCATTATTTAAAGAGGATTAGGCCAAAGAGGAATTCACTATGACAATATAAGACTTTCAATTCAGTTAAGCAAATTTAGGACTTACACAAAGAGAATCTGACATATATCCCTGTCTAAGCTCACAGTCAAGTGAAGGAGACAGACAAATTAACAATAACAATACAGGTTGGTAAGTGCTATGATGGAGGCAAGCACACCGGCTGTGAAAACACCCAGCCAAATCACTGAGGGAAAGGGGGTTAGGAAGACTTCTTAGAAAAGGTAACACAAAGCTGAATCTTAAAGGATGAGTAAGTCTTTGATCAGGTGAAAAAGTCAAATTGTTTCAGGCAGAAAAAACAGTTATGGACTAAAGTGTGTAGAGTCAGTTAAACAGCTTATTATGTGTAAGGGAACTCCAAGAAATATATTGTTGCTGCAGTATGGAGTCAGACAAGACAAATGAGGAGGTCAGCTAAAGGCTAGCTTGGTCAAGACATGGAGCATCTGGAATGCTAGACTAAGAAGTTTGGACTTTATTCTGGCTTCTGATGCTGGCAGGGCTTACTGCATTTGGAGATATACAACTATATGTTCCCTCTGTGATATACGGTACCTCCAAAGACAGTTTCAGTAATACACCCTTCCAACATGCTCTTTTGCAATGTGATCTTGAACTCCCACATAAAAAGTCACAGCCTATGTCCCTTCCTCTAAGTGTGGACTGGCCCTATAACCTCTTTTGAATGTGGCAGAAAGGATGCGAGGTAACTTCCCAGGCTAGGCCTTAGTGGATCTGTAACTTCCACCTTGGCTTCTAGGAATACAATATTTCTTGCAACACTGTGAGGAAGACAAACCAGCCACATGGAGAGGCCCATGTGGATGAGAAGCAAGACTCCTGGCCACCATCCCAGCTGAGTTTCTCAACTAGCAGCTAGCACTAACAACCAGCAATGTGAGTCAAGCCATTTCAGGCCTTCCAGCCATTCCAGAGGCCTAGCAAACACCATGTGAAGTTGGAAACTTATTCCAGATTTTTGAGAAGTAATAAATTGTTGTGTTGAGCTACTAGGTTTTAGGACATTTTTTGTTTTTGTTTTTGTTTTGGGGGGGGGTGCAGCAACAGAGCACCCAAACACTGCTCTTGGTATCTAACACAGAAAAATAATCTCCCCTTTTTTGCCCCCCCCACCTGAACTTGGAATCCATGCCCGAACCATCCCACCCTTTAAGGCAGGTGTTCCCTCTTATTTGGTCTGTAGCTCTGGAGAGTCTAAGATTTTCCCATACTAACAAGCTTAGAAAACCTAACCTGCCACTACACTCTGACACTAACAGGGTTTCTCTGGGTCAGAAACAAAGGCAGTTAATTGTTCACAGCAAAAGTAGCAGCCAGTTCAATATCTTGGATCTATTCCCTCAACCCATCTCCACAGTATGACATGCTCTTTTGCAATGTGACCTTGCATAACTACATCAAGAGGTGGTGTCTGTTCCCCTCTTCTTGAATATGGTCTGGCCCTGTGAACTGGTTTGACCAATAGGGGGCTAGATGATATCTGCTCATGAAGTGGGGTACATCACAAGAGAGAAATTCCAAACTTGGGAACTCTGATCTTCTATAGTACTGCTAGTGACCTGCCCATTCTCCCTTCCAAAGAGATCAATTTCTCTGGAATGCAAGCACATCTCTTTATTTCCATTACTTTATATTGGCTCCTGGGAGGGAGACTTCTATAATGTTTACTAGCTGGGAATGTCTCCTTATACCAGTGTTCTTAACTTGTCCATACATTCATTCACTCAGAGATCCTGGAACACACAGAAACCTGACATAGTCACGGAGAATTGCCTCTCAACACAAGTGACCCAACCCACTCTTCCCTACAAGGCCCACATCAGGGTCTATTCAGAGTTGTTGGGTTGACCATCCTGCCTCCCCAGGTATCACTTAAGGAGACATATGCCCACCTGTGTGGTAGGAGGCAAGGTGAGGAGTAAGTAGTCAGTTCCACACTGGTGACACCAGCACCTAAGAGGCAGGTGAAAAGAGAGAAGCCCTGGAGGAGCCTGAGGCATTGCCAGAGACAAGGAAAAGAGTCAGGGTAGAGGGGACCTGAGGACTAACAGAGTAGAGAGTTTTAAAAAGGAAGGAACAGATTTCTGGCCAAGATGGAGGCATAGGTAAACAGGTTTTGCCTCTGCCCACAACTACAGCAAAAATTACACCTACGCTACAAAACAAATAACACCCGGATTCATCATAAGATTGAGCTGTATGGAAGTCCAACAACAAGGATATAAAAAACCCACATTATTCCATACAGGTAGGAGAGATGGAGACGTGGAGGTGTGGAGAGGCTCAGAGAGGTGTGGAAAGGTGTCGGAATGGGTCCCACATTCATGTGTGGTGGATAAAAATTGGGAGGGGTACCTCAGGAGTGAGGGATCCCAGCCCTGGACCAGACCACATAGCCCAGGGTTCCAACACCAGGAGGGTAAGTCCCCATAACTTCTGGCTGCAAAAACCAGTGGGAGTTGGGGTGGCAGAAGAAACTGTGGGATTCTCAAGAGACTTCTTTTAAAGGGCCCCAAACAGACTTAGGGCTTACACAGACCTACCCACTCTGGGATTCAGCACCAGGGCAACAGCTGGAAGGGCACAAGGGGCATATGAGAGAAAGAGAAGTTACTGGCAAGCAAGCGAGTGCCAGAAGACAGCTTCCTCCTGGGAGATCTCCAGAGGCAGCGTCATTGTCCCCACTCTGAGCCCTCCTCCACACAGAGACACAAATCAGTGAAATGGGTTGCCCCACTCTTGCAACTACCTAAGGTCCCACACAATTTACAGGTGCCTTTTATACAATAAGCCACACTATTAAAACATGGATTCAAAACAGGTCTACCTAATACACAGAAACAAACACAGGAAGGTTGCCAAATTGAGCGGACAAAGATATATGACCCAAATGAAAGAACAGAAAAAAACTCCAGAAAATGAACTAAATGAAATGGAGATAAGCAACTTATCAGATGCATTGTTCAAAACACTAGTTACTAGGATGCTCAAAGAAATCAGTGGGTACTGCAACAGTATAAAATAGACCCAGGAAGAAATGAAGGTTGCATTAAGTGAAATAAAGAAAAATCTACAGGGAACCAACATTGGAGGGGATGAAGCTGAGATTCAAATCAATGATTTGGAACATAAGGAAGAAAAACCATTGACACAGAACAGCTAGAAGAAAAAATAATTCAAAAATGGGAATAGAATAAGGAGCCTCTGGGACATCTCCAAATGTACAAATATCTGAATCATAGGGGTGCCAGAAGGAGAACAGAAAGAGCAAGAATTTGAAAACTTGCTTGAAAAAATAATGAAAGAAAACTTCTCTAATTTGGTGAAGGAAATAGACATCCCAGTCCAGGAATCACAGAGAGTCTCAAAAAAGATGGACCCGAAGAGGACCACACCAAGACACTTAGTTAAAATGTCAAAACTTAAAGAGAGAATCTTAAAAGCAGCAAGAGAAAAGCAGACAGTTACCTACAAAGGAGTTCCCATAAGACTGTCAGATGATTTCTCAAAAGAAACTTTGCAGGCTAGAAGGGACTGGGAAAAGTTTTCAAAGTGATGAAAACCAAGGACCTACAACCTAGATTACTCTATCCAACAAAGCTCCAATTTAGAATGGAAGGGCAGATAAAGTGCTTCCCAGACAAGGTAAAACTAAAGGAATTCATCATCACCAAGCCATTATCACATGAGATGTTTAAAGGGACTTATTTAAGAAAAAGAAGATCAAAATTATGAACATTAAAATGGCAACAAATGCATAACTATCAACGACTGAATCTAAAAAACAAACAAAGCAAACAAGCAGAACAGGAACAGAATTATAGATATGGAGATCATTTAGAAGGTTATCAGCTGAAAGGGGAAAGGGGAGAATGGGGGAAAAGGTACAAAGTACAAAAGAAGTACAAATTGGTAGGTACAAAATAGACAGGGGCATGTTAAGAACAATACAGAAAATGGAGTAGCCAAAGAATTTATATGCATGACCCATGGACATGAGCTAAGGGGGAGGATTGCTGGAGGGAATGGAGGTGCCGGGTGGCAGGGGCAAAGGGGGAAATATTGGGACAGCTATAATAGCATAATCAATAAAATACATTTTAAAAAAGGAAGGAACAGTTCAGAGTGACAAGTGGTGCTGAGACATGTGGTAAGTAGGGGCAGAGAAGTGGTCCTTGGAATCAGCAATGTGGAGGTCGTATAGACTTTGATAAGAACACTTTCAGGGGACAATTAGAGCTGGAAGTGATAGTTATGAAATGACTAGGAGGGTGTATTAGTCAGGTTTCTCTAGAGAAACAGAATCTATCACTCCATCTTTATCTCTCTCTCTATTTCTATTTCTATATCTATTTATATATAGTCATGGGTCACTCAATGATGGGTATATGTTCTGAGATGTGTGTAGCTAGGTGATTTTGTTTTTGTGCAAACATCATAGAGTACACTTACACAAACCTAGATGATATAACCTACTAATCATCTAGGCTTTATTGTCTAGCATATTGATCCTAGGTACAGATCTGTACAGCATGTTACTATATCTAACAGCATGAGATTGAGTCAAGCACAAGAGAAAATGATGCAATCAGGAGAGGCAATAAACACAAGATGTATGACGCTGCTGGCATAACATGGCATACAGTTTCACAGCAAACTTTTTCTTATAACTAGGAAGAACACACTATAAAATGACAATAAAAAGTATAGCACAGTATATACAAAAACTAGTAATACTCATTTGTTATCATTGTGAAGCATTACATACGGTACATGATTGTATCTGCTATACTTTTACATGAGTGGCAGCACAGTAGGTTTACACCAGCATCACCACAAACACGTGAGGAATGTGTTGCACTGTGGTGTTAAAATGGCTATGATGTCACTAGATAATAGAAATTTTTCAGCTCTATTATATGAGGCCACCTCCATATATGCAGTACATCATTAAGTAAAGTGTAGAGCATGACTGTCATTATGTAGAGCATGACTGTGATAAGATTTATTATAAGAAATTGGCTCACTTGATTATGGAGGGCAAGCAGTCCCATGATATACTATCTGCAAACAGGAGACTCAGAAAAGCCATTGCTGTATTTTGAAGGTAGATCTTAGTCTGTGTCTGAAGGCCTGAGAATGCAGAGCACCAAGGGCAGAAGATAGGTATATCTGCTCAACAGTCAGCCAGAAAGAGAACTCCACCTTTCTCCACCTTTTTGTTCTATTCAGGTCCTCAGTGGATTGGATAAGATATCACATTGGGGAGGGACATCTGCTTTACTCAGTATACTGATTCCTTGATTCAAATGCTAATCTCTTCCAAATACCCACACAGACACACCGAGAAATTATGTTAATAAGACATCTAGACATCCTGTGGCTCAGTCAAGTTGATACATATAATTAACCATCACAAAATAGAAAAAGGGAGACAGTGAGTTCAAACCAGTTATTTCCAGAGTTTTAAATTGCATGGACCAATAAAATGAAAACAAAAACAAAGCCCACAGGATTCCTCCACCTTGAAGCGGTTCCACCAGGAGAGTAACATGGTTGCCAAGCAAGGACTTTATATATATCAGCTTCCAGCTTCCAGAGCAAATGTTTAAACGTTCCATTGACCTGTTCATTTTGCAGACTCTGGGGGAATTATTTTCATTCTGAACATTATCCCATGGGGCTCAACCAAGTGGAAGAAAAACACATCCAGTTTTTTGCCACTTATGGCAGCCAGGTGCCAGCACAGTTAGGCCTCAGGCAAAGATGCTTTCCAGCCCCAAGGTGAGCTGAGAAGCAGCAAAGCTGAGTGGCAAAGCTCGACTGCTTTTGCAAGGCCTTCATTGGAGAGTTTTCACAATCTGCTTTCAGTGTTATGAATTTTTGAATGCTAAAGTTGTCCTCGTTCAAATATAAGTTAAAATATCAGGTATTTTATAGGGATTATCCATTACTCTTCCCAAGTCTGAAATAGCATTGATAATTGACTTGTAATTAGGGGCTGAAATTTATAGACAGCAAACACTGAGGAGTGGAGATATGGTTTATTTAGATACAAGAAAGATATTCTGAAATGCTTTGCTTTGGCAGGATTCTGTGTTCTTTGACAAGGCAGCAAAGTAGTGCACACCAGAGCACAGACTCCTGGCCACTGTGGTTTGAGTTGAAACTGGCTCCATTACCCAGCACCTGGGTAACTTTCAGCAGTGACTTTTCTGTGCTAAGTTTCCTCCTCTGCAAAAGGGAATGATGATGATGATGATGATGACATAGCTAATCATCGGCTTGTTGGGAAATTAAATTATATATATCACTTGGAACAGTGCCTAGTATGTGTAAGAATTATGCCTATGTAGGCTATTATGTAATGGCAACTATAAAAACCTGTCTCTTTCTTGCCAGCACAGGTGAAGTATTTGTAATGTTAACGTGGATGATTTTGGGGCTCTGAATAGATCCACTATGGCAGCTTTGCTCCCATCTCCCAGCTGCTGGGAGTGTTGGATACTAAGGACTACCAGGCAACCCCTTCTGTGGAGGATTGCCCTCAGGTATGGGAGCCATCTTTCCTAGATGGTTACTCACATTGCCCCCCACCCCTACCCTGGGGCAGCACACAGCCAATGACTGGCACAGGAGAACAGAAGTCTTTCCCCTTGTCTCAAAATGAAACAGTTGGGGTGAGGCACAATTTCCACTCCAGAGCTCCTCATAGGATCAGGCTGAAGCAAGAGTCTAGCTGCCACCATTCCTTGGTTGTTGCAGTCCACCAGCCCGCGGTGACCGCAAACGTTGTAGCTGCTCGCAAGTCAGGAGAAAAACATACACACGGACTACCGAGTCCTGTC
>CM052552.1:38314982-38367258 GCA_028533065.1 Trachops cirrhosus | reverse complement strand
TCTAGTCTGAGCCTCACCGCCCCTGCTATTTCTGCAGGCCCTGAGTCGGGCAGAGGAGACAAAGGCAGCCAGGAGACTTGGATTTCTCACATCCAGAAGAAGGACTCAGGTTATTTGCAAAGCCGAGGGGGCAGGGGTGATGTCGATCACTCCCTCACTTCCACAGCCCCCTGAGTCTCTTCCCTGATGGCTTATTCCCACGTGATCGTGTCTGTCTTAGGTCCATTCTTTCCAGAGAATGGTTGCCCGTCTTTGACTATCCAACCAAGCTGAAGGGAATAGCAGAGCAGGCAGTGCCCATGTTCAGGGAAATAGGTTTTGTCTTCTTAGGCTTCCCAGTTCTCGGAGATTTCTCACTCAGCCTTAGCCATGGGGGGGTGGTTATGGCTCCTGAAACCAGACAGGGCAGACACCACACTTGGTCACCCCCTTCCTCTGCTCTCTCCAGCTTTCTACCTTCTTCTCCTGAAAGCTTATACATTGTACATCAGGTGCCCACACTTCCCTGTGTTTGCTTCTAAAAATCCTAACCTAAGTAAGACAAATGTCAATATGTTAGTGAGAAGAACACAGCATTTTAGAGCTGGAATGGATATTGGAAATAAACTGCAAAAATAAATTCAAATTCCAAATCTCTTTGGTTACTTCATAAAATATATAAATGTCTAACAACTATCTCGTACACTTGAAACTAATATAATATCAAATGTCAACTGTAACTGAAAAAAATATTTTAAATAATAACAATTGCCAAGATCTCTGAATTTCTTGCCAATGTCATTGTATTATTATTTTATAAGAATCTTATCACTGTGGCATTTTTCTTTTTAATAGCAATAGGTACAAATTGATGCATTCATTCACTTAAACATTATTGAATGCTTAATATGTGCCAAATATTGTACTAGGCCTGGTGGCCACACATAGATGACATGTTTTCAACTGGTACAAATGGAACATCAGGATATCCAGTGGATTAAGTTTAAGCTTCACAAGATCCTGAGCAATCATAGAAAGCCATGCTAGACTGAGTACCAAGAATAGTTGTTCTTGGAACATTTTGTTTAATTTTTATCTTAGGGATACTGTAAATTATGAAACAATCATATCATCTGTGCTTTGCTGAAAACTTCAGAAAGAAATATGTGGCAGGCTTCTGGTGACTATATAGAATCTTGAAGCATGAAGCCTAACTACCTCATCTATTGTTCCTACTTTGGTATCCTAGTTCCCTGATTAACTCATTTATTTTAATCTTGTTTGAATTTTTGTAACTCTCTTGAAATTCTTTTCTTAAAAATGATTTTGGATATTGGATACAAAGAAGTAAAACTTAAAGCTACAGACTTTAAATTGTTTTTCTCGTGGTGGTAATAATTCTCTAAACTGCTCAAACTCACTTCTAGGACACAGGACCTTACAAAGATAGGCTGCATTATAGCATTCCATTATTCATCCTTCAGTGAATCAGGTGTGACAGAGATACAAATCATCTTATAATAAGCTATATTCAACCTTGGTTGGTGTGGCTCAATGGACTGAGCACCAGACTGCAAACCAAAGGGTTGTGAGTTTGATTCCCTGTCAGGGCACATGCTTGGGATGTGCACTGGGTTCCCGGCTGGGGGCATGTGAGAGGCAACCACACATTGATGTTTTTCTCCCTCTCTTTCTCCTTCCTTTCCCCATCTCTAAAAATAAATAAATAAATAAAATCTTAAAAAAAAAAACCCTATAATCAGTTTGGGAATGTATCTAATCTAAGTTCCATACTTTTGTTCAGCTTCTTTTTGCTTTGTGTGACATTCTGGAAATAGACATTCAGTCTCTATTGCAAAGCATCAGCAAAAACCACAACTTCCCCTGCTCTCAAACACTCCCTGAAGAAAAGATGATTAGACTTCTGGCCAAGTTGGAGGCATAGGTAGATATGCTTTGCTTCCTTGCACAACCAAAAGAAGGACAACAGCCAATTTAAAAACAAAAAACAACCAGAAGTGCCAGAAAATCAAACTGTGCGGGAGTCTGACAACCAAGGAGTTAAAGAAACATTCATCCAGACTGGTAGAAGAGGCAGAGATGGGATGCCAGAGCAGCAAGGATGAACTATAAGACAGCAGCTGTTGGACTGAGATATCCCCCATTCTCATGAGGATAAGACAGGAGGAACAACTGGGGAGTGAGACAGACTGCAGAACCCAGGGTTCCAGTGTGGGAAACTAAGCCACAAAACGTCTGGCTGTAAAAATCTGTGAGGGTTGCACTGGTGGGAGAAACTCCCAGTCTCACAGAAGAGTCGGTTGGAGGGGCCCACAGGATCCTAGAACATACATAAGCCCACCCACCTTGGAATCAGCACCTGAAAAGGCACCATCCACTTGTGGGAAACCAGGGAAGTGACTGAAGGTGGGGTGAGAGCCGAGCAAGTGGCATTGTTTCCTCCCTGACCCCTCCCCTCATACAGTGCCACAACACAGCAAAGTGGGTTGCTCCACTCTAGCAAATACTTAAGGCTCCACCACTTACAATGTAACAGGTGTGACGAGACAAAGAAATATGGCCCAGATGAAAGAACTGATCAAAACTCCAGAAAAAGAACTAAGCAATGAGGAGATAGCCAACCTATCAGATATAGAGTTCAAAACACTGGTAATCAGGATGCTCACAGAAATGGTTGAGTATGGTTACCAAATAAATGAAGAAGTGAAGGCAATGCAAACTAAAATAAAGAGAAGCATGCAGGGAATCAACAGTGAAGGGAAGGAAACTGGGACTCAAATCAATGATTTGGAACAGAAGGAAGAAATAAAAATCCAACCAGAACAGAATGATGAAACAAGAATTCAGAAAAAAAATGAGGAGAGGTTTAGGAACTTCTGGGACAACTTTAAACATTCTGTCATCTAAATCATAGGGGTGCTAGAAGGAGAAAAGGAAGTGAAAGAAATTGAAAACTTATTTGAAAAAATAATGAAGGAAAACTTCCACAGTCTGGTGAAGGAAACAGACATACAAATGTAGGAAGCTCAGGGAGTCCCAAAGAAATTGGACCCATGGAGGAACACACCAAAACACATCTTAATTAAATTACTCAAAATTAAAGATGAGGAGAGAATCTTAAAAGCAGCAAGAGATAAAGGAGACAGTTACTTACAAAGGAGCTCTCATAAGACTATCATCTGATTTCTCAAAAGAAACCTTGTGGGCAAGAAGGGGCTGGAAAGAAGTATTCAAAGCCATGAAAAGCAAGGACCTACAACCTAGATTACTCTACCCAGCAAAGCTATCATTTAAATGGAAGGGAAGATAAAATGCTTCCCAGATAAGAACAACTTAAAGGAGTTCTTCATTACCAAGCCCTTTTTATATGAAATGTTAAAGGGACTTATCAAAGAAAAAGAAGAAGATCAAAACTATGAACAATAAAATGACAACAAACTCACAATTATCAACAACTAAACCTAAAAAAAAAACAATCTAAGCAAATAAGCAGAGAGTGAACAGAATCATAGATATGGAGATCATGTGGAGGGTTATCAGCAGGGAGGGGGAGGGGGCAGATTGAGGGGAAAAGGTAGAGAGAATAAGAAGCATAAATGGTAGGAACAAAATAGACAGGAGGAAGTTAAGAATAGTATGGGAAATGGAGAAGCCAAAGAACTTATATGTATGACCCATGGATATGAACTAAGAAGCTGGGGAGAAGCTGGATGGAGGGGGGTGCAGGGCAGAGGGGGATAAAGAGAAGAAAAAAAATGGACAACTGTAATAGCATAATCAATAGAATATACTGAAAACAGAACAAAACAAAAAGAATAAATTATCACTAAGCTTGTGGTGATTTCTTACCGAAGGAAGAGAAAGCTAACACACAAAGCAAATGCCATCTTGTGCCATAAATATTGTCATATGTGCAGTGATTAAAAAGTATTTACAGAAAAGGGTTGTTTTGGGGGTATAAGCAACCTTAAAGAACATGCAGCCCATATCCTTGCTGAGCAGATGGACACTGAGGCCTACTCCCAGACCTCACACCATCCATCCAAGTACTTCAGAAAAAGAAAAAGAAGTAGTAGTAGTTCAGGGCCCAGACAGATATCCAGGTCTCCACACATTCTAACCAGGGTTCTAACACAGGTTTGTGATTTAAAGCTCTTGAAATGAGGCAAACAACTTTCTCTTATAGTTTACATAGAATGCTCTGTGAAACAAAGTCAATTTCAGAAGCACGTAAGTATTAACCACTGTAAATGAGTGTCATGTTCTACAAAGCCACTAGAAAAAAGAACTGTTAGGCCTTAACAGTTATGTATAAACATTCCCATGTGGCTTAAATACATTATTGTTTTGCTTTCAAAGGACAAATTATTGCAAATAAGGAATAAGCTGTATCTAAATCTAAGCCTTATAAGGAAATGAGAATACTTTGTTTTGCTGATCTTTCCTCTATCAAATATGTTTAATACAAAATATTTTGCTAATAATTCTTTAAGTTATAAATCCACCAATAGATGTTGGAATATAAAACTCTAATTTCAAATACTGTTATTTCAGCATCATGCATTAAATGATTCTGTGAACCTAAAAAAATTAGCTGCAATCTACAACCCTGAAAGACTTTTCTGTGAATGTGGCTGCACGCTATATACATTTCTTATTTCCTTTGGGTATATCCTATTTTTGCTTTATGGCCACCAATAGGTATATTCATGAAAAAAGCACCATGAAATTTTACAGTTATAAGTGTATAGACCCTAATAAAATTCCTGTATTTTAAGAACCCTTTGTATTCCCTTTGTATAGTCCTATTTTTGCCTAATACCCCCAAATGCCACAAGAGCTGTCCAAATGACTGACACCACAGATTTGCACTCTGTGGAGAGGGCTGCAGTTGATGAGATACTAGTCAGCTTAGTGTAAAACTTGTGAAAATTATTCCTTCCAAAAAAAAACATAAAAATAAGCTTTGTTGCATTACCAAAAATAGATCAAAATGTGCTATGACTATATTTAGAAAAAAACTGTTATATTGTCAAAAGTAGTTATGATTCCAAATTATATGGAAGGCTGTGCCAGGAAGATACTGTTCTACTTCATTCCAGAAGGCAGAGCTAAGGTATTCAGTGGGGACTCTAAAAAGGCTGAATTTAGTTTAATCCTTGTATATATTCTTTTTATTTAATTTAATTTTCTTTTTTTTCTGTTACCATTCAGTCTACTTATATCTCCTAGCAATCACCTAACACTGTTGTCCATGTCCATGAGTCCTTTTTCCTTTTTGTTCAATCCCTCCACCCTATAATGTCCCCACTAGCTATCATCTGCTGTCCATCAAAGAGTCTGTCCAATTTTCCTTATTAGTTCAGTTTGTTATTAGATTCCACATATGAGTGAAATTACATGGTATTTGTCTTTTTCTCTGTCTGGCTTATTTCACTTAGCATAATGTTCTCTAGGTCCATCCATACTGTTGCAAAGGGTAAAATTTTCTTTTTTACGGCCAAGTATTCCATTGTGTAAATGCCCCATAGTTGTTTTATCCACTCTTCTACTGATGGACACCTGGGCTGCTTCCATATCTTAGTGATCATAAATAACACTGCAATGAACATAGGGGTGCTTATGTTCTTTTGAATTAGTGTTTTGAGTTCCTTCAGGTATATTCTCGGAAGTGGGATTGCTGGGTAAAAAGGTAGATCCATTTTTAATTTTTTGAGATATCTCCATACTGCTTTCCACAGTGGCTGCACCAATCTGCATTCCCACCGACAATGCAAAAGGGTTCCCCTATCTCTACATTCTCACCAGCACTTGTTTGTTGATTTATTGATGATAGCCATTCTGACAGGTGTGAGATGGTATCTCATTGTGGTTTTAATTTATATTCCTCTGATGATTAGTGACATTGAGCATCTTTTCATATATCTATTGGCCATCTGTATATCCTCCTTGGAGAAGTGTCTATTCAGGTCTTTTGCCCATTTTTTATGGGGTTGTTTTTTTTTCAGTGTTGAGTTTTGTAAGTTCTTTATAAATTTTGGATATAAACTCTTTATCAGATGTTAGGAGAATATGTTCTTCTATTCTGTGGCTTGTCTTTTTATTTTGTTGATGAATTCCTTTGCTTTGCAAAACTTTTTAGTTTGATATAGTCCCATTTGTTTATTTTTCTTTTGTTTCCCTTGCCTGGGGAGATATATCAGAAAAAGTATTGCTATGAGCAATGTCTGAGATTTTGTTGTCTATGTTTACTTCTAGGACTTTTATGGTTTCAGGTGTAACATTTAAGTATGTGATTCATTTTGAATTTATTCTTGTTTGTGGTGTAAGAAGGTCATCTAGTTTCATTATTCTGCATGTATTTGTTCAGTTTTCACATCAGCATTTATTTTTGTAATTTTTTGTATTTTCCTCTGTGAATTTTTTTATTGTTGTTCAAGTACAGTTTTCTGTCTTTCCCCCCACCTCAGCCCAACACCCCAGTCACATTCATCCAGAAGGGTAGGAGGGGCAGAGTCATGGACCTGGGGCAGGGAGGACGTGGTGTGGTTTGGAGAGGTGATGTGGTGGTGGAGGAATGGACAGTTCCACATTCACGTGTGGTGGATAAAAATGGGGAGGGATACCTTGGGAGTGAGTCACCCCAGACTCAGGGCAGAATGCACAGTCCAGGGTGGCAGCAGCAGGAAGATAAATCCCCATTACCTCTGGCTGTTAAAACCAGTGGGTGGTGGAAACAGTAGAAGAAATTGCTGGATTTTCACCTCTTAAAGGGCCCACATGAGCTTAGAACATACACAAACTACATGGCAGCAGCTGGAAGTGTGCCAATCATATACAGAAGGTGTGTCATGTGACTGAAAGTGGGGAGAGTGCTTGACAGGCCTCTAGAAGCCAGGGAGCAACATTGACCCCTCTCTAAGCCCCACTCCCAGAGCCAAAAAGCAATGAAGCAGGTTGTTCCACCCTGACAATTACCTAAGGCTCTGCTCCACACAATTTACAGACGCCTTTTCTACATAGGCCATGCTACTAAGACAGGAAGTAAAAGCAGCTCTACCTAATACATGGAAACACAGGGAGGCCACCAAATTGAGGTGGCAATGAAATATGGCCCAAATGAAAGAACAGAACCAAACCCCAGAAAGAAAACTAAATGAAATAGATATAGCCAACCTATCAGATGCAGAGTTCAAAACACTGGTGATAGGGATGCTCACAGAACTCATCAAGTATGGCCACAAAACAAAGGAAGACATGAAGAATATACTAATTGAAATAAAAAAAAATCTACAGGGAACCAACAGTGAAGGGAATGAAGCTGGGATTCAAATCAACTATTTGGAACAAAAGGAAGAAATAAACATTCAACCAGAAGAGAACAAAGAAACAAGAATTCAAAAAAATGAGGAGAGGCTTAGGAACCTCTGGGACAACTTCAAATGCGTCAACATCTGAATCATAGGGGTGTCAGAAGGAGAAGAGAAAGAACCAGAACTTGAAAACTTATTTGAACAAATAATGAAGGGAAACTTCCCCAATCTGGCTAAGGAAATAGACTCTCAGGAATTCCAGGAAGCCCAGAGAATCCCAAAGAAATTGGACCCAAGGAGGAACACACCAAGACACATCATAATTAAAATGCTGAAGTGTAAAGACAAAAAGAGAATCTTAAAAGCAGCAAGAGAAAGGAATGGAGTTAACTACAAAGGATTTCCCACAAGACTGCTGATCTCTCAAAAGAAACTTTGCAGGCTAGAAGGGACTGGCAAGAAGTATACAAAGTGATGAAAAGCAAGGCCCTACAACCTAGATTACTCTATCCAGCATAGCTATCATTTAGAATGGAAGGGCAGATAAAGTGTTTCCCAGACAAGGTAAAGCTAAAGGAACTCATGATCACAAAGCCATTATTACATGAAATGTTAAAGGGACTTATTTCAGAAAAAGATCAAAACTATGAACATTAACATGACAACAAAGTCACAACTATCAGCAACTGAATCTAAAAAACAAAAACAAAGGAAACAACCAGATCATGAACAGGATCATAGACATGGGGACCATTTGGAGGGTTATCAGCTGGGAGGGTGTAGAGGGGGAACAGGGAAAACATGCAGGGAATAGGAAGCAAAATTGGTAGGTACAAAATAGACAGGGGCATGTTGAGAATAGTATAGGAAATGGAGACGCCAAAGAACTCATATGCATGACCCATGGACATGAACTAAGGGGGGAATGCTGGAGGGAAGGGACATACTGGGTGGATGGGGGCAAAGGGGGAATAATTGGGGCAACTGTAATAGCATAATCAAGGAAATATACCAAAAATTCCTTATATATATAAAAGAAAAACAAAGTATTATGTATCCTAATAATAATTAAATATTTTAAAAAGAAAAGAAAAAGAGTCCCTACCCTCTTCTTGATGATGGTTTTGGTATATGACTCAAGGTAGGCCAGGCACGTATTCTTGACATGGACCCTGAATCCTGAATGGAATGAAAAGGGCTGTAGGAGCTTGTTCACAACAATCGCAATACTTGAGAGTATGGTCCCTTCATTCTTGTTGCCTTAGAACTGCCTGATTCTTGCCACTCCTTGAGATTTTCAGCCTTTTCTTCATTTCTGTATGCTTCTCTACATTTCCATTAATTTTTGCTTAATTTTTTTAAAATGCTACTGATTTCTGGATATTAATTTTGTATCCTGCTATGTTGCTGAATTCATTTATCATTTCTAGTAGTTTCTTGGTGGAATCTTTGGGGTTCTCTATGCACAGTATCATGTCTTCTGCAAATTAAAGACAGGTTTACTTCTTCCTTTCCAATTTGGATGTCTTTTATTTCTTCTTGTTTGACTGCTGTGGCTAGGACTTCCAGTACTATGTGAATAAGAGAGGTGAAAGCAAACATCCCTGTCTTTTTCCTGATCTTAATAGGAACACTTGTAGTTTTTGCCCAGAGTATGATGTGGGCAGTGGATTTGCCATATGTGGCCTTTATTATTTTTAGGTATATTCCATGTATTCCCACTTTCCTGAGAGTTTTTATCATGAATGAATGCTGAATTTTATCAAAAGCCTTTTCTGTATCTATTGATATGATCTTGTCATATTTATCCTTCCTGTTGTTTATGTGATGAATCACATTTATCGATTTGTGAATGTTGTACCAAACTTGCATTCCCAGAATAAATCCCATTTAATCATGGCATATGATCTTTTTGATGCATTGCTCTATTTGGTTTGCTAATATTGTGTTGAGGATTTTAACATCTATGTCCATCAGGTATATTGGCCTATAATTCTTTCTTTGTAGTGTCTTTACCTGGTTTTGGAATTAGGATAGTACTGGCCTCAAAAAATGGTTAGGGAGCCTTCCCTACTGCTGAATTTTTTGAAATTGTTTGAGAAGTGTTAGTTCTCAGAATGTTTGGTAAATTTCATCTGTGAAGCTATCCAGTCCAGGGCTTTTGTTTCCTGGGTGTTTTGTTGATTGTTGCTTCAATTTCATTAGGTGTAATGTCTACCCAGACTCATTCTTCCTGATTTACTTTCGGAAGATTGTATATTTCTTGGCATCTATCCATTTCATCCAAGTTGTCCAGTTTGTTGGCATATAGTTGTTCATAATTTTCTTAAAATTGTTTGTGTTTCTTTGCTGTCAGTTATTTCACCTTTCATTTTTTTATTTGTCCTTTGCCTTTTTATCCTGCAGAGTCTGTTAAAGTTTTGTTGATCTTGTTTATCTTTTCAAAGAAACAGAACGTGAATTCATTGATTTTGTGTATCATTTTTAGACTCATTTATTTCTTCTCTGATCTTTATCGTTTCCTTTCTTCTACTCACTTTGGGCTTTGTTTGTTGTTCTTTCTCAAGTTCCTTTGAGTGTGAAGTTAAATTTTTTATTTTAGCTTTTTCTTGTTTTATGAGATAGTCCTGTCATGCTATGAACTTCCCTCTTAGAATTGCTTTCCCAGTGTCCCACAGATTTTGGATTGTCGTGTCCTCGTTTTCATTTGTTTCAAGGTAACTTTTGACTTCTCTTCTTCCTTCATCTTGTTGTTGACCCATTCATTGTTTAATGTTATTTAGCTTCCACTTGTGTTTTTCAGTGTTTTTCTTGTGATTGATTTCTAGTTTTATAGCATTGTGATCAGAGAAGATGCTTGATGATTTCAATCTTCTTAAATTTATTGAGACTTGTTTTGTGTCCTAAAAAGTGGTCAGCTCTAGAAAATGTTCCATATGCACTTGAAAAGTATGTATATTCTGTTGCTTTGGGGTGAAATGCTCTGAAGATATCAATTAAATCCATTTGATCTAGTGTGTCATTTAAGGCTGCTTTCTCCTTGTTGATTTTTTGCCTGGAAGATCTATTCATTGAAGTCAATGCAGTGTTAAAATCCCCAACTATCATTGTATTTCTGTCAAACTCTCCCTTTATGTCCATCAAGGTTTGCTTTACATATTTAGGTACTCCTATGTTGGGGGCATAAATGTTTACTAGGGTTATATCCTCTTGTTGGATTGTTCCCTTTATCATGATATAGTGTCCTTCTCTGTCCCTTACTATAGCCTTGGTTTTAAAGCGTATTTTGTCGAATATAAGTACTGGTACCCAGCTTCCCCCCCGTTCCATTTGCATGAAATATCTTTTTCATCCCTTTACTTTTAGTCTATGTGTATATTTTGATCTGAGTCAAGTCTCTTGAGGGCAGCACATGTATGTGTCCTTTAAAAAAAAAAAAAGTTCATTCAGGTACCCTATGTTTTTTGGTTGGTGCAGTTAAGCCATTTACATTTAAGGTGATTATTGATAGATACGTATTTAGTGACATTTTATTGTTAGACTATTTCCTCTGCCTTTTTTTCTTTTTCTCTTTCTTCTTCTCAAAGCAAGCCCTTTTATGTTTGTTGTAGTACTGGTTTGGTGTTAACAAACTCCTTTAAGCTTTTTCTTGCTGGGAAGCTCCTTATTTCTCCTTCCATTTTAAATGATAGCCTCGCTGGGTAAAGTAGACTTGGTTGTAGATTCTTGCTTTTCCATTACCTTGAATATTTCAGACCACTCCCTTCTGGCCTGAAGTGTTTCAGTTGAGAAATCAGATGCCAGTCTAATTGGTGCTCCCTTGTATATGATTTACCTGGTTTTCTCTTGTGGCTTTTAGGGTTTTTTCCTTGTCTTTATGCTTTATTATTTTAGTTATGATGTGTCTCAGTGTAGGCCTGTTTGGGACTCTCTGAAGTTCCTAGCCTTGTATATCTTTTCCCTTCACCAGATTAGGGAAGTTTTCTGTCATTGTTTCTTCAAACAGGTTTTCTATCCCTTGCTCACTCTCTTGTCATTCTGGTATTCCCATGATGTGAATGTTGTTATGATTCATGTTGTCCAAGAGTTTTCTTAAACTGTCATAAAAATTTTTTTTTTTGTTTTGCTGTTCTGCCTGGGTTTTTTTTCTACCTTGTCTCCCAAATCAATGATTCAGTCCTCTGCTTCATCTAATCTACAGTTTATGCCTTCCAGTGTATTATTTATTTCAGATGTGCATTCTTTATTTCTGACTGGTCCTTTTTTATGTTTTCTGTCTTTTTTCATGCTGTTGAGTATTCTTATAATCATTACTCTAAACTCTCTGCTAAATTGCTTGCCTGCATTTCATCTAGTTCATTTGGAGAGTTTTCTTATTCTTTCATTTGGTGTCTGTTTTTTGTCTCCCTATTTTGGCTGCTTCTTCACGTTTTCCACCTTAGTTGTTAAACTCATCAATGTTATAGCCTGAAGCTGCAATCAGCAGCGTGGCTAAGCATCACAATGTGGATTACAATAATTCCTGTGGGCAGGGTATTGCTTCCCCTCAGGCTGATGCCACTTGGGAGTGCTCTGAGACATGGCTTCTGCAGTATAGGGAATGACTCAGCACAGGGATCCTGGTGGCATTCTCTTCAGTTCTCTCCCCAGGGCCACCAACTCCAGACTTTCCTCAAGCATCTCTAGTCCACTCTGCCCTCTCTCTGCCTGAGCCCAGGGTAAGTGGCTGCAAATGAAAGTGTGTGTTGGCCCTTTAAGAGCTTCTCTGAGTCTCCAGCCATCTCTTCCTGGCAGCCAGAAACCCTGCTGCTTTTTCACAGCTGGATGTTATCTAGATTCCTTTCCAGGTGTGGGGTTGTAAGCTGAGGAGCCTAGCTTGGTGTTTAGACTCCACACTTTTCAGGGTGGAATCCCTGGCCACTGAAATATTCCTCCAGAACTTCAGCTGCTGCCCGTGAGAGCCCAATCCAGCCCTCTCACGCCTCCTCTGAACTCCCTACCAGTCTCGTTGTGGGGAAGTGGGTTTCTTCTGTCTGTCCTTGATTATAAGGCTTCTCTCCAGCTAGTGTTCAGTTAGTTATTCAGGATGATTTCTCTACCATTTAGCTATAATTCCTGATTGGTCCTGGGAGGTTAATATAGCTTCCACTTACTCTTCTGCCATCTTGGATCTTTCTATTTGTTTTGATGCTGTGGGATTTTGGGCATGTCAGGGAACTCCTGAATCAATGACCTTCTCTGCTGAAAAATACAATAATAGAATACTGTGCAGCCTGTGAGTTTGTAGTGAGGATTAAACACAACAATGTCTAAAGATAGAACCTCACAAAGCATTTCAAATACTCATAGTTTTAAAAGATATATTTAAGAGTCGTATTCAGATTTTAAAATAATGGTTAATTTTAGTTTTCTGCTGTAACTATTTAGCATTTTTCAGATACACATAAATAAACAATGTAATTTCCAATTGGCAGCACAGTTTGGAAGATTTTAAAAATTCTTACCTAATGCGACATCCGTTATACCTTATTTCAACCAATGTCTTACTCTCCTTAAATATCACCTACTTTGTTCTCCATCCAGAATCTGAAGTCTTGTGCCTATGCACTCCCAGTACTTTTGTGAAAGCTGTCCTTACTTTAATAAAGAGAGTTGTGACTCTTAAAATCTGCATTGTTAATGCACTTAAATATCCAATATTGCTAGGATTTGGGGACACAGCTCTACAAGGTTGCTGGTAAGACCAAGAGCATGTGAAGTCAAGCCAGGAAAAGATGATACCATGCACATTTGAGACACATATATAATTACATCCCTGAAAACAGAGTGCTATGTTAATGTATTTATTACAGCAGGTTTTTAGTCATTATTGCCATGAAAAATGTTCCATGAAATTCCACAAAATTCTTTATACTATTAGTATTAGCTTTTTTCTCTTTTTATGGAGTGACACTTTGTTAATTTATGAAATATTTACAGTGTTTACAAAAGGCAAGAGAAAGTCTAATAAAATTTCTTATACATACAAAATTTATACATTATACTACTGTTTCTGAGATCTCATATTTGGTAGACCAATTAAACTATGACATAAAATAACTTACAAAGATATATTTAATCTCTCTAATTCATTGAAAACAAAACCATATTAGCTATAAATAGTCCTTTACAGATCATTGTAAAATACGTTAATTGCTTTAAATCTAGCCCTAACTTTTACAAATATACTTACTAAATGAATTAGTTCAGATACCAAATAGAACTGCATTTTAAATTTCATTTAATACTAAAAGAAAAACAACTGAAAAAGCAAACTGCTGGGTACTTCAAGTAAAAATGTGTAGAACCAGTTTTTATGCACACTTGGGGAGGAGGGGCACCCAACACCATTTTAACTGAAATTAATAAGTACAATACTTTCAAGATACACTCAACAAATGTACATCTGTGACTTTTATTTCAAAATATGATGCTCCAGCAATAACTCGAACATCCAATATAGTCAACCTTAAGCTTTGGCAGATAAGCTGGTTTGAATAGAGCAACATTTGTGAAAACATTCACTTCAGCAGCATATCACATCTGACATCCTTGCACAGTGCTTTATAGGGGGTTTCCCCACAACCTGAAAATGGGTCAGAATTTTAGGGAAACTCATGGGAAAAACTTAGAAAATAGAACTGGCAAAGTTTAAAAAATCAAATCATATTTAACTGGGACCCATCAGTTTCTTTTAAATATAAAAATATGCTTCTCTTGAAAATTAGAGGAAAACACTTCATATTCCAAAATTGCAAAATAATGAAAAACTCATCTACACAGCTATTTCTCCTTAAGTCACCACTGAGGATGGTATAAAATTTGGCAATTATTGAAATACCTTCTTTTTTGATAACGCCTTAGAAGCTAAGCTCAATTTGGTTTTGGCAGTAACACACATTTCACATTTGGGTTAGCTGTAGATAATCTGAAGAAATGCTTTTAAGCAACCTGAGGAAAATCCATTTCACAAACCTGTTTCCCCTTTAGTTTAAAATAATGTTATTCCAATTAAGCCCACAAATTATGCACTGTATACATAGCATTTCTAAAGAGACAAATTAAATTTAAACTTTGTATTTTTCAAAGACTCCATTTGAAAGATGTCAGGATTTTCCAAATCTGTATCTGGGCTCCTTCCATCTGACTGTCGTGTAGACACTATAGTTTTCTTGTAATATGTAATCTAGAAGGCACATATTCAAGAGTTTAAAATTACGTTAATTCAAGTTCTACATGGGGGCAAATATTTTAATCTACTTTGTACAGAGACCCCAAATGAAAGTCAACAATTTCCTTTATTCAGAGCTTGAATGCAGTGCTGGGCAAGGCTCCCTCTCAGAAGTGAGTTTGCACATGGGGCAGCATTTGCGAAGGGCTTGAAGGTGAAGTCGAGGGATCAGAAAGCTTGGCAGAGTTGGTAAGCTGCAACTCCTCCAGCCTCTTTATGTATTCATCACGCAATGCCAAGAGCTCCATGTAACGCTGTTCCACTGGATTTGGCTGCTGGGGAGGAGCACAAGTCTGAATTAGTACTTTGCGCCCACCACATTGCAAAAATTCACCTGCTCAGTACACATGTCCTATTCTCTGCATAAGCCCTCTAAGTGAGGTTTAACATTCATACATAGGTTCCTGCAATATTACAAAATTGAAAAACACAGAAAATTACTAAGAATGATAAAATGCCACCAAGAAATAACTATGTATACATTTCTCCCCACATGCATCACCATTTTTTAAAAGTTTTTCAACCCAGACACAGTTCCTGTCTCCTGTGTTGCCTGTCACCAGGCCTACTGCCCTTTTGCTCCCAGAGGCAACAACTCTTCTCAAGTTGGTGGGTAGCTGTCCTTCCTGTGGAGATTTGTGACACTTTTCCTGTAAGTATGTATCCAGAAACAAAATAAGCTATTATTTTCTATTTTGTGAAAGTTTTTTTATCAAAGGTGGTATATTCTGTAGTTATCAATCGACGTTTTGACCAAACAGTATGTTTCTGAATTTGATCCTTCAGTTCCATTGAATGAATAAACCAGTTTATCTGTCCATTCTCACACTGATGAATAGCCAGCAATTTCCAGTGCTACTACTACATGCAATGCTTTGCTATTCTTGGACACATCTCCTCATGCACATGTGCAAATGTCTATTGAAGGAATTTGACCAGGGACAGGACTGCTGGAGAGGACAACATGGTTTAATTCCACTAGATGCTGCTGAATTCCTCTCTGAGGTAGTGATATGTCCTTATGTGCCCACTAGTGAGCCTGGTGAGTTCTTGTTGCTCCATGTCCACACCTGGAGTTGGGAATAGAAGAGTATTTTTTTTTTTTGCCAATTTGAGGACAGTAACATGGTAGTTTTCCATTACACTGCCCTGTTCTACCACACCTTTTCATGTGTTATTGCTCATAGTAACACATGCAGAGCTGAGAGCAGCAGCACTGACACCTACCAGCCTTGGTGTGAATCTTGCTCTGTCTCTTACCAGCTGTGTGACTTAACCTTCTAAGTTCCTCAACTTCCCCTCTGTCAAATGGGAATAAAAATGCCACAGACCTCACAGGGTAGTTGTGAGTGAAGTCAGTCAACATTGTCTGCTTTGCTACAATGCCAAATGCTCTGATTGATACATAACACATTGATGGCAGTACAAAAAAAAGAGGTCATGCTGGAACAGAATATGATGCTCCCAGTATGTTAATTTTTAAAACTTTTGTACTGAGATAAATTACACATTAATGTGCACATATCTTAAAATGTTCAACAAATGTTTACAATATAGAGACACTAATGCAATTACCACCCAGGCCACTGTACACAACAGGAGAGTCCCTGAAGGACCCCCTTACCATCACATTAATGTTTTGAAGTGATCAAGAGCAAGTTCTAGAAAGCTTGAGCAATATACGAAGACATTAAGAAAAAAGCCAAAGTCTACAGAAGTGTGTTCCTCTAGTGCTAGTAGCTTCTACAGCTGTCCTGCCCTCCAATGATTTAAGCTATCTGCCAAAGCTATCAACACCAACAAGGAAGCTGTGAAGATGATACACTGATGAAGAAGACTATGCCTTGGATCCAATTGTTAATGCTGATGGGAATGGTCTGGATTAGGAGCAGATACCTTCTAGGGCCAGCATCTCAGAGGAGGGAGCATGAAGCCTGGGTTTTAAGACTATGTACCTGTTTCCTGTGGCTGCTGTAATAAATTAACACAAACTTGGTGGCTTAAAACAATGAACTTATTCTTTCACAGTTCTGCAGGGCAGAAGCCTGAAATGAGGGAGTCAGCAGGTCTGCACTCCCTCTGGAGGCTCTAGGGGGAAGGCAATCCTTCCTTGCCTCTTCCAGCTTCTGGTGGTTCTAGGCTTCCTTGGCTTGTGGCAGCATCACTCCAAACACTCCTGTTTTCACATGGTCTTCTCCCCTATACGTGTCTGTAGCCTTCCTCGGCTGTCCCTTCTAAGGATACTGCCATTGGACGTAGGGCCCACTCTAAAGCCATGATGATCTCATCTTGAGATCCTTAATTACATCTGTAAAGATTCTTTGTACAAATAAGGTCACATTCACAGATTCCAAGTGGACATGTGTTTTGGGGGCCACTAGTCACCCCAGTACAGGTTGCCAAGGAGTCATCAATGTAAGTCAAATGCATATTCAGCAGTCATGTAACTGTGCCCACATCTACTGGGATTGTTGCTTTCACTAGAGCTCTGCTTACAAAGTTTCATAGACTTGGAGAGGTCTCCTCCTAATCTTATTATTCCTATAAGCCCTGTTCTTTTTTTCTGTGAGTTTCCAGACTGTGAGGTTTCTCAGAAATGCACATATAGCATCAGAATAGAAATGTTTTGTTGAGTGCCTGATGCCCAGTAAGTTCAGTGTGCTGCCTGTTAATATTCTTTGCCCATTTTTCTCTTCATGCATTCCACTGAGGTTGAGACATTGTTCTAGGTGGTCAAGATCCATCAGTGAACAAAGGATGCCCAAATTTCTGTTTTTATGGTTTTTATCTTCCAGCAGGGGGAGACAGACAAACAAATATAATGATCCTGTGAGTTACAAAGAATGTTCGAAGGTAAATACCACAGGAAAAAAGTAGAGCAGGTTAAGAGGGATGGGGACGAGTGTGGTGCCAGTTACCCTCTAAACTGTGGTCTAGGAGCTGCACTGAGGAGGTGACTCCTGGGGAAAGGCTTAAGGGAGGAGAGGGAAGGAGCCAGGCAGATATTTGAGTGTTTGAGGGCAAGCAAAAAGTCCAGTGTGGCTGAAGCACAGTGTGTGAGAAAGAGTTGGTGAGGAGCCAAGTGGGTCAGAGAGGTAAGGGGTAGAGTGGTGGTCACATAAGATCTCAGAGGCCGTCAAAAGAAGTGAGCTTTGACTCAGTTGAGGTGAGCAGCAGTTACCTGGACTATTTTGAGTAGAGCAGTGGTGGGATCTGGTGTATATTTTACAAGGATCACTTTTGCTGCTGCTTTGAGAACAGAATAGAAGCAAGCAAGAATAGAAGCCAGGCAGTCTAGCAACAAATAGCTGAGGACAGGTGGCCTGGCCCATGGTCATGGTAGGAAATGATAAGAATGCTTGGAGGCTATACAGATTATCAAGGCTGGGCCTAGCAGGCTCTCCTGACAGACTGGATGTGAAATGTGAGAGAGTAGGGCATCAAGGATGACTCTAAGGTCTCTGGCCAGAGCAACTAGGATGGAGCTGCCGAGAACTGAAAGCAGAAGATGGAAGGAAAAGCCGGTTTGGGGGGAACATTAGGAGTTCCGTTTAGACATGTTAAGTGTGATTTGCTATGCCAGCATCATTTACCATCTAGTTCATCTTTTCCCTATGCATTATGATGCTACCTTCTTACCCTATGGAGTTTCCACTTCTTTGTGGTCTGTTTCTGGGCGCCAGTTTGTTTCATATAAGTTCTTGATATATAGCAGGCAAGCTCTTCCTTGATAATCTCCAAAATTACCTTGACTATTTTTTAAAACCTCTCTGTTTCATGACTATTAGAATCAGCTTTTATTGTACCAGCGAGTACAGTTAGAGAAGAAAAAGAGATCAGAGGTAAAACAATCATTTTTGCTTATGACAAGGCAGTGTTATTAGAATACTTGAGAGAGCAGATGGAAAAACTACTAAAAATAAAATGATACTTCAGCCTAGTAATGGGTACAAAATATATAGAATATGGCTATAGACAAACAAAAAACATTTAGAAGATATAAATAGAAGAGTCTATTTGTGATAGCCTACCAAAAGACAAAATAATGAAAAATGAAACTTAAAGTCAAGTGACTTTAAATACTACATCTCAACTTTTTGCTTGGGGAAATGAATTATGAAGTACAGGGTGTGCCAGCTCAGCCCAGAATAGAAGATAGGCAATCAACTAGATATGGAAGTATTTTAGGGTTCAAATGATGTTTATATTCACATTCGTTTTCACTTTTCTATATCAGAAATGACTTACACAGCACACAGTTCAGCCTGTTGATATCTGACTGTCCTTGTTCTCATCCTTGAGTTACTACTATGCAAAATGTGAACTTGCCCAGTACAACCCTGGTTGACAGCTAGCTACATGAGGTGCAGTGGTTCCCCAAGCATTATGAGGCTTACCAAAAGCTGAAGCTTACCATGTAGATTTATAATGTGACTAATTTATACTTCTGCTTTCAACATGAGCAATTTCCTTATATTAAATAAAAGTATCAAATTTGCTTATTGATAGCTTGCCAAATCTTATCAAATGTAAGCATTAATTTTTCCACCAACTTCACTGCATTTTTATGTGGTAGCAAGGGTTGGTGACTTTTGCTTCTAAAAGCCCCCTAACCCTGCCTTCTTCTAGGTGAACAGCTCATTATAGGCAGGGGCTGTATATGCATTTGGGTCTTTCAGTACTGATAGCATACCACAGTGTTGTGAGTGCTCTAGGTACCAAGGAATCATTTGTATACCAACTGGGCCACACAAGTGAATAACAATTTAAATTTCAAGTGGTAAAGTATATTATTTTAGGTTTATATTATATAATTTAAAAAACTCCTATGTGATTGAACTTTAATCTATTTCTGTATGAAAAAATGTTCTATATAAGTCATTAAGAAATCTAATGCACTCAGTTTATACCTCTATTATTGTATTTCTCCCCAAGCATTATAATCATTGGCTTATGTTCCTGGGTGCCCCCACCAGCCTAGGAGCTCCTTGTGTGTGAAACCACCTCTTATTAATTTCTGTGCCTGATGCATGGGAACACTCAATATTTGGGCGATGAAAATACAAAGTGTCAAAGGACATATGTGTGGGACCCTCCATGTTCAGAAAATCTCTATTGAAAGAATAACTTATTTTCTTTTTTGAATAAATTTCACAGATCATAATATAGACCAATTACTGTCTAAAGAAAACAGAAACCTCTACCAAAGAATGCGCAGTCCTGTCTGGCCCAGTTCAATTTTGCTAAACTCTTTGAGAATAAGGGGATAGATACATTATAGCAAGTTCTTCTACTGATGCATCTTCCAACTTCCCATCACACTATTATTATTATTATCCCCTTTATATATTCAGAAATAAATTGCTCTAAATTCCTTAAATTTTAAGAAGTTTTCTAAGTACAAACAGGTAATGAGAGATTATATAATCTATACAGAAATTGTCAATGCTTCCTAATTACCAGTGGCTTAAAAGAAAGCTGCAATAAATACAGAAAGGGCTTAATGTATAGGATAAACACTGCTCATCTATATAATATTTTTAATTAGAAAAGGGATATGTCCTCTGTAACAGCAGTTAGAACCTTGGAAAAATTCCCATTTTCTCTTTACTTGATATTACACTCACTAGAACTACTGCTAAATAAATGCCCTCAACATGCTTCTCAAATCCCAGGCTCACAAGTGGATGTTCTCCAGCCCTGGGATCTGTAACTTTCCAAAAGGTTACATATTTCAACCATTACTAAATTGCAAGAGCCTTTCATGCATGCAGCAGAGACCTTGAAATGAGAGTGCCAGCTTGAACTGGACATTTCCCCACTGAGAAGAGAGAGCACAGAATGGCATGCAGCCAGCTGCCTGAGTGGAATAAACAATCTAAGAGACAGCCTGCAGCACCAGGCCCCTGCTGTTGCCTGATGATTTCTAGAAGGATTAAAGCTGGTGTTTATGCAAGACTGGCCTGTGAGAACAGGTAGTTGACCATCCAAATGACTGGAAAATGTACAAACTTTACAAAGAGCAATCACAAATACGGAATATTTATAGCACTTGGAACAAATCACTAACTTGGAGGTACTACTGAGCCTTTACAAACAGGCTATATTTTTCTTCTGATTTCTGATGGAGTTGGGGTGGGAAAATGGAAAGCATGAGGGTGTCTTTAATAAAATGTGGAATTTTTCACTTCAAAAACCATTGTTTCTATTTTTAAATGATAACCCTCAAGAAAAAGCACTCTGATGCTAGTTGACCTAGTACATATCCCTGAACCAAATAGTAGATGCTTTCTTTCCTATGAGGTGCAAAAACTTCTAGCGATTAAAGAAAATCCTTGGCTATCAAAACTCATTTACTAGAGCATTAAATCAGTTTACATTTTAGTGAAAAGAATATATTATTCCCATTGACAAAAGAATATAAGTTTAACCCTAATCAAAATAGATGGTTGAGTAATTAATAACAATTTTAATGAAAGTTGTGTTTAAAAGCAAGTGTGACTTTTTAGTCTGATACATTCCCCCTTATAATATTAAAAAATACCAAATAACATTATCAATGTCCAGAAGTAATAATCAATTAACACTACTGTTTTTAACAATGCCAGTTCATTTACCTGTTGTTTGATTCTGGGGTTCCATCTAATGTAGTAATTCACCCAAAGTTCCAAGTGACGCATACTGGCAACTGGATATAAAACTCGATTGATTTCTTTAGTATAGAAAGGGTTTCTGAATGTGTCTTTATTACTGTTTATCAGCGACCACAAGGAAACTGTTCTTTCTGTAACTTTCTATAGAGAAGAGAAAGTGGAAAGCTTAAGTAAAAATACACACAACCACACAAAACGTTTTACAGCCTGTGGCAATACAGCTGAGCACCAACTTGAATCACACATTTGCATTATGTTCATAATAGCTCAAAAAGCCTCATGGGCCAGTGAGTGCTCCTCGCCTCAATGCTCCCCAGCCACTTACCTATATTTGCATAGATAATGGCCTAGCCACCTAAGAAGACTATTACTGGCTAGGTAAAACATTTATGAACAGATGGTCAGTATGCTCTTTTTATTCAACAGAAATAAAAATAATCATAAGAACCCACCAATGTTTTTGCAATTGTTAGAACAATGAAATCTTAATCTGTATCCACTTGACAATAGGCATCTGAAGTTATTTAACTCAACCACCCAGATGTTTAATTTACATCATGCTAACATCCAGATATTTGAAAACACCTGGGTAACTGCCTTCACTGAATCTTCACTTTTTAGTCTGGTGTCCATCATATCATACAGGTATTCACATGTTCATTGTTTTTATTATATATTTTTACTGATTTTGACCATAACCGAGAAAAAACCAAAAGCATGGGGAAAAATACAAGTATTAAAATTACCAAAGGCATATGCATAGCCCATGGACACAGACAACAATATGGTAAAGTCCAGGGAGAAGGGTAAGGGCTGGGGGAGGAGGAGAATGGGAAACTTCTGTAAAAGTGTCAACAATAAAAAATTAAATTTAAAGAAAAGAAAAAGTAAAACTTCTACTACTAATCACTTCAATAGGAAAGAACCAATATGTTAAAACTGAAAGCTGAAAAGAACATCTTGAAATAAGTGACTGAGGAAATTTCTTTTACATACATACTTTATTAATGTGAATGATAATGGCAGCCTAATTTGGTCTTCATTGGAATCCACCTAAAACTTTATCTGTACCTTTCTGATGCCACTATATATACTGCAGTGTGTTTATTTGCATGTCTGTTTTTACTTTTATACATGCAGAGTTTAAAAATGAAATTGCTCAATAAGGTTATAAAAAAGAACAGCCTATTGCCTCTCTCCCTAGAATCAACTGTGTTTGATTTTAAAAGTCAATTGATTTAATTATTCAGTACTCACCTCCAAATCTTTAAATACCATGCTTTTCTTGCTCCCTGTTGGCTAACAAGCTATAGGCATTACCTACTACACTGCCACACTGAGAATGTCTCCCCTCCATCCTATCACACATACACACATTTTATATCCTCCCTTATACTCCCAATATATAGCATAGCTTTGATCATATCAATGTTTAAATGTTTAGATTCCTATGATGAAACAAGTGCTCTTTCCATGTAAGCCACATAGTCACTATTCTGTGGTTTTTTCCTGTACATTTTTTTTTTTGTTTTCCTTCAATTAAACTGTCTATTCTGTTTGTTTACATTTTGGCACTTATTAATTCAACTGCAAATTTTTCCTCCAGTCTCAAAGTTCTGTCAAGATGCTCTGCACATCTGGAGACCCCAGTTTCATTTTCAGAGGACAGAAAGTTACACTGGGTGGTGACCCTGAACTTTGCACCCATCTCTAATCTAAGATCTCTTCTGTTTTGCCCTGAGCATCCCCTTTCCTCTCCCTGTGCTGGTGCTCCTGCTTCCTGAAGTCCACACAGTCTTCTTTGTTCTTTGCATGGAGCACATACTGCAGTAGCTTCCAGAGAAATGGTGTGGTGTGGGTGGTAAATCTTTCATGTTGCCATGCATGTCTGGGAATATCTTTGCTCTACTGTCACATTTGGTTAACAGTTTGGTGGCTACGGAATGGTTGAAACCATTCTCTTTTAAAATTCTGAAGGCAATGCTCCATTGATTTCTAGCTTCTAATATTGCTGTTGAAGAATTCAAAGTCTTCCTGACTTTTTTTGCAAATAACCTATTTTTTAATCTTTGGAAGCTTAAAGGTTCTTTTCTTTGTCCCCAGTGTTCTGAAACTTCACAAAGATATGCCATACAATGAATGGGTCTATTTTTGTCCACTGTGCTTGGGCACTTAGCAGATTTTCAATGTGGAAATGTAAGAACTTCAATTCTTGGAAATATTTTCATTTCAGTAATTTCCTGCTCTCTGGTTTCCCTATTTTCTCTTTCTAAAGTTCAACTATTTTGATATTGGAACTCCAGGACTGATCTTCTAATTTTCTTATCTACCTCTGTCTCTACACTCTTATTTTCTGGGAGATTTCAGCTTTATCTTCCAACTCTTCTGAGTTTTAGATTTCTGTTGATATCATTTTTTTCCATTTCTTTTCCTAATTATTCTATTAGTTTTCCCAAAATTCCCCCCTTTGCATTCTGCCATCCAGCCATCCCCACACCATTGTCCACATCCATGGGTCATTCCTACATGTTCTTTGACTAATCCCTTCCCCTTTTCCCACTATTCCCCCCTTCATCATCTTCTCTGGCAGCTGTATGGCTGTTCCCTGCTTCCATGTCTCTGGTTCTGTTTTGCTCGTTAGTTTATTTTCTTCATTACATTCCTCTTATAAGTGTGATTATATGGTATTTGTCTTTCACCAACTGGTTTACTTCACTTAGCATAATACTCTCCACTTCCATCCATGTTACTGCAAAGGGTAGGAATTTTTTCTTCTTTGTGCTACATACCATGCCCTTGTATAAATGTACCAGTTTTTAAATCCATTAATCTACTGATAGATACTTAGGCTGTTTCCAACACGTGACTATTGTATAGAGTGCAGCTATGAACACAGGAGTGCATAAGCTCTTTTGATTTGGTGTTTTGGGATTCTTAGGGTATATTTCCAGCAGTGGAAGCACTGAGTCAAAAGTCAGGACCAATCTTAATATATTTTGAGGAAATTCCACAATGTTTTCAATAGTGGCTGCACCAGTCTGCATTCCCACCAACAGTGTGCTAGCGTTTCCTTTTCTCCATAACCTTGCAAACAAGTGTTTGTTGATTTATCAATGATAACCATTATGACAATTGTGAGGTGGTATCTCCTTGTGGTTTTCATTTGCATCTCTCTGATCGCTAGTGATGTTGAGCATTCTTTCATGTCTGTGGGCCATCTGTATGTCCTCCTCGGAGAAGTGTTATTCAGATCCTTTGCCCATTTCTTAATTGTATTGTTTGTCTTCCTGGTGTTGAGTCATAAGATTTATTTACATATTTTGGAGATTAAACTCTTATCTGAGGTATCATTGGCAAATATGCCCTCCTATACAGTTGGCTTTTTCGTTTTGATGGTTTCTTTAGCCGTGCAGAAGATTTTTAATTTGATGTAGTCCCATTTGTTTACTTTTTCCTTTATTTCCCTTGCCCTAGGAGATATATTGGCAAATATATTGCTACATGGGATATCTGAAATTTTACAGCCTGTGTTTTCTGCTAGGACTTTTATGGTAGGTATCATGACTAATGTTTAAATCTTTTATCCATTTAGAGTTTATTCCAGTGTATGGTGTAAGTTGGTGATCTAGTTTCATTATCTTTTTTTGGCATGCATCAGTCCAGTTCTCCCAACACCATTTATTGAAGAGGCTATTTTTACTCCATTGTATGCTCATGCCCTCTTTGTTAAACATTAATTGACCATAGAGACATAGGTTTATTTCTGGGCTCTTTATTCTGTTCCACTGATCTATGTGTCTGTTCTTATGCCAGTGCCAGACTGTTTTGCTTACAGTGGCCTTGTTGTATAGCTTCATAACAGGTAATTTGATCCCTCCAACTCTGTCCTTCTTTCTTACAATTGCTGAGGCTTCAGGGTCCTTTTTTTTTTTTTTGGTTCCATATACATTTTTGAAGTATTTATTCTAGATCTGTGCAATATGCTATTAGTAGTTTAATAGGGATTGCTTTGAATCTATAGATTGCTTTGGTTAGTTAGTATAGACATCTTAATGATGTTAATTCTTCCAATTCAAGAACAGGATACATGCTTCCATTTATTTATATTTTCCTCAATTTCTTTCTTCAGTGTTCTGTAGTTTTCTGAGTAAAGATATTTTACCTCATGGCTAAGTTTATCCTTTGGTACATTACTTTTTTGGTTTTGTTGGTATAGTAAATGTGATTGTTTCTTAGTTTTTATTTCTGATAGTTCATTGCTCATGTACAAAAATGTGATCAATTTCTGAATATTGACTTTGTACCCCACTACTTTGCCAAATTCAATTATTAGGCTGAATAGTTTTTTGGTGGAATATTTTTCATGTACACTATCCTGTTGTCTGCAAAAAAATGACAGTTTTACTTCCTCCTTTTCAATTTATATGCCTTTTATTTCTTCTTGTCTGATTGCTGTGGCTAGGACCTCCAGCACTACATTGAATAAGAGTGGTGAAAGCAAACAACCTCAGCTTGATCCTGATCTAAAATTTTTGCCTGTTGAGTATGATGTTGGCAGTAGGGTTTTCGTATATGGTCTTTATTATGTTGAGGTGTGCTTCCTGTATTCCCACTTGCCTGTGTGTTTTAATGAAAAATGGGTGCTATTTTATCAAATGCTTTTCTGCATCTATTGATATGACTATGTGATTTTACCTTTGATTTAGTTTATATGATGTATCATATTTATTGATTTGCAAATATTATATCATCCTTGCATCCCTGGAATAAATCCCACTTGATCATGGTGTATGATCTTTTTAACGTATTGTTGGATCCTGTTTGCTAGTATTTTGTCAAGGATTTTAGCATCTATGTTCATTAGTGATATTGGCCTGTACTTTTCTTTCTTTGTTGTATCTTTACCTGGTTTTGGAATTAGAATAATACTGGCCTCACAGAAAATGTTTGGGAGTCTTCCCTCTCCTTGAATTTTTGGTAATAGTTTAGAAGGGTAGGTGTTAGTTCTTTGAATGTTTGGAAAACTTCACCCATGAAGCCATCTGGTCCAGGGCTTTTGTGCGTCAGTTTTTGATAAGTGTTTCAATTTTCCTAGTTGTTATCACACTATTCAGATTTTCTGATTCTTTCTAATTCAGTTTTATAAAATTGCATGTTTCTAGAAATTTATCCATTTCATCCAGGTTGTCCACTTTCTTGGCATATAGTTGTTAATAGTAATTTCTTACAATTGTGTATTTTTGTGGTAACAGTTGTTACTTCTTCCATTTCTCATTTAATTTACTTGGGTTCTCTCTCATTTTTTCTTGATGAGTCTAGTTAATGGTTTATCCATTTTGTTTATCTTTTCAAAGAATTAGCTCCTGGATTCACTGATCATTTGAATTGGTTTTTTAGTCTCTATGTCATTTAATTCTGCTCTGATCTTGATTCCTTCCTTCCCCCTGCTTGCTCTGGGCTTTGTTTGTTGTTGTCCTTCTACTTCTTTTAGATGTAGGGTTAGATTTGTATGAGATTTTTCTATCTTTCTTTAGGTAGATCTGTATACTAGGAACTTTCTTCTCAGGAATGCCTTCACTGTGTCCAATAGGTTTTGCGTTGTTGTGTGTTCATTTTCATTTCTTTCCAGGTACTTTTTGATTTCTTCCTTGATCTCATTGTAAAACCAGTCATTATTTAATAACATGTTATTCAGCCTTCATGTATTTGAATCTTTTTGAGTTTTTTTCCATGAGATTGGTTGCCAGTTTCAAGCCATTGTGATTCGAGAAGATGCCTGATATGATTTCAGTGTTCTTGAATTTGTTAAGGCTTGTTTTGTGTCCTAATATGTGGTCTATCTTTGATAATGATCCATGTGCATTTGAGAAGAATGTGTATTTTCCCTCTCTGGTGTGAAATGTTCTATAAGTACCTATTAAATCCATTTGATTTAGAGTGTTTTTCAATTCAATACTTTTGTTGATATTTTGATTGGAAGATCTATCCATTGCTGACAGTGGGGTGTCAAAATCATCTACAATGACTGTATTGGTGCTTATCTCTTCCTCAAACTCCTCCAAAATTTTCTTTGTACTCTTAGGTGCACTATATATACAAGGTCTTTCTGGAAAAAGTCCAGCCACTGTTAATATAATGAGAACAGTTTATGTGACATCAATGTAACCTGGCAGCCAAGGAGAGTGGACTGGAATATGCATGCATGACAAACGATGATTTCACTATACTAGTCTGTGGGGGCAATAGAGGCCACTGAGGAGTCACATGCATTGTGTGGCTGTTGCGTTCAAAATGACTGAGCGAGTAGAGCAACAGATATGCATCAAATTTTGCATTAATCTTGAACATTCCTCCACAGAAGCTAAGGTTGCAGCTACAGACAACTGGTGACTGGCAGCTTCATCATGACAATGAACATCCCATGCAGTTTTCTGGCAAAACATCAAATACCCAGGTGATTCAGCCTCCTACAGCGCAGATTTGGCACCCTGTGACTTCTGATTTTCCCAAAAGTAAAATCGCCTTTGAAAGGGTAGAGATTTTAGACCATTGATGAGAATCAGAAAAATGTGACAGGGAAGCTGATAGTGAATGGCAGTAGTGTGTGAGGTCCCAATGTGCCTAATTTGTAGGGGACAGAGTTGTTACTGTCCTATGTACAATATTCCTTGTATCTTGTATCTTCTTCAATACATGTGTCTATCTTTCATATTACATAGCTGGATACCTTCTAGACAGACTTCATATATTTACAAGAGTTATATCCTCTTGTTGGACTACTCCCTTAAGTATTATGTAGTGACCTTCTTTGTCTATTGTTTTTAAAGTCTATCTTGTCTGATATATGGTTTCCACAGCTTTTTTCCCATGTCCATTTGCATGGGAGATTTTTGTACTCCTTCATTTTCAGCCTGTGTATATCTTTTGTTCTGAGGTAGGTCTTCTATAGGCAGCTATATGCAGGTTGTTTTCTTATCCATTCAATTACCCTATGTCTCTCGATTGGAGCATTTAAGCCATTTACATTTAAGGTTATTGTTGACAGATACTTATTCATTGCCATTTTTCCCTTTTTACCTGTGTTCCTCCCTTCCTGCACTTCTCGTTTCTTCTTCTTAAAGCAGTCCCTTTAACATCTCTTGCAATGCTGGCTTGGTGGGAGTGTATTCTTGGCCTTCTTTTGTCTGGGAAGCTCTTTATTTCACTTGCCATTTTTTAAAAAGAGCAGTGCTGGGTAGAGTAGTCTTGGTTATAGGTTCCTGCTTTTCATTACTCGGAATATTTCATGCCAATGCCTTCTGGCTTGTAGTGTTTCAGTTGAGAACTCTACTGATAGCCTTATTGGAGCTCCCTTGTATGTTACTAGCTGTTACTCTCGTGCTGCCATTAACATTCTGTTTGGGACTTCTGGATAAGATGGAGGCACAAGTAGATATACTTTGCCTTCTCACACAACCAAAAGAAGGACAACAAATTTAAAAACAAAAAATAACCAGAACTACCAGAAAATCAAACTTAACGGAAGTCCGACAACCAAGGAATTAAAGAAGAAACATTCATCTAGACTGGTAGGAGGGGCAGAGATGGGCAGCTGTAGTGGAAGGGACTCATGGCAGGTGGCAGCTGGTGGACCAGGTAGTCTGACATTTTCATGTGGATGAACTGGGAGGAACTACTGGGGAGCCAGACTGACCATGCAACCCAGGGTTCCACTGTGGGGAAATAGAGCCTCAAAACCCCTGGCTGAAAAAAACCTGTGGGGATAGAGGTGGCAGAAGAAACTCCCTGCCTCACAGGAGAGTTCATTGGAGAGACCCACAGGGTCCTAGAATGTACATAAAACCACCCACCCAGAGAATCAGCACCAGAGGGGCCCAATTCGCTTGTGGGTAGTAGAGGAAGTGACTGAAAGCTGGCTGAGAGCTGAGCAAGTGGCACTGTTCCCTCTCAGACTCCCCCACATACAGTGCCAAAACACAGCAACATGGGTTACTCTACCCTGACAAATACCTAAGGCTCCGTCCTTACTACATAGCAGGTGTGCCAAGACAAAAAATATGGCCCAAATGAAAGAAGATCAAAGCTGCAGGAAAAATACAATTAAGCAATGAAGAGATAGCCAACCTATCAGATGCACCGTTCAAAACACTGGTAATCAGGGTGCTCACAGAAATGGTTGAGTATGGTCACAAGATAGAAGAAAAAGTGAAAGCTATGAATAGTGAAATAAAGGAAAATGTACAGGGAACCAAGAGTGAAGAGAAAGAAGCTGGAACTCAAATCCACAGTTTGGTATAGAAGGAAGAAATAAACATTGAACTGGAACAGAATGAAGAAACAAGAATTCAGAAAATGAGGAGAGGCTCAGGAACCTCCGGGACAACTTTAAACATCCCAACATCCGAATCATAGGGGTGCCAGAAGGAGAAGAGGAAGAGCAAGGAATGGAAAACTTATTTGCAAACATAATGAAGGAGAATTTCCCCAGTCTGGCAAAGGAAATAGACTTATCTCTGCCTGTTGGTCTGCTGTGAATCTTAAACTAGTTGCAGACCTACTTTTGTGATGGCTTTTGTTGGAAACAGGGGGCTGTGATTCCTGGATCTTCCATGGCAGATGCCTTTCAGACTTCAGGGAAGATGGTGGATGTATTCCCCCTATCCTGAGCCGCCTGTCTGAGTCTGTCAGGGATAATTTTCCTGTATTCAGCAGGGCATGGCCCCTAGTAGGCTTCCAGAGCCCAGATTTTGGGTCTGCTGGATGCTAGGAGGGTGTTTCTGTGGCTCTCCTGTGAGGGTGAAGCACCAGTGTGTTTCCCAGGATAGTGTATGGATTGGCTGCACCCTACCTTCAGTCTCTGATGACTCCTGAGTCTGTTTATGTTGCTATCTCCTCAGCAAGGGTTAAGGTGCAGGATGGGAGAAAAGAAAGACCCCTCCCCCCCAAAGAAAAACCAAACAGAACACCAAGACAGAGCAAAACTGAAGAAAGAATAAAAAAAGTTGCAGAGTGGAGCAAACAAGATTTCAGAGGCTGTGGCAAGGGGATTTCCAGAGTGTGGAGGGAGTGGCATCTCCCAGGGTAAGGTACTTGATTTTCCTCAAGGAGGGGCTAGCTCCCCTCAGGAAAGATGGCTGATGCAGAGCTCAGGTATATCCAGGTCCCCCAAACCCCACAGTTGCTCTCCAAGACTCTCCTCAGTGCCTCACACTCCAGACTCTCCTCACATCACTCCAGTCTGCATTACACTCCCCTTGCTGGATCCCAAGGTGAGTAGCTGCAAAGACAAAGCCTGTGCTTTGCCCCTTCAAGGAGAAAAGAAAAGAAAAAAAAAGATGGTGGGTTTGTCTCTAGCAGTTTTAATCTCTCTCCAGAGCAGAGCGCCCCCATGGTGAAGACTAATTGCTCTCCTGATCCAGATGTTCTAGGAATGTCCCTTTTGTGGGTTATGCAGACTCTCCTGTTGTATTTGAGTCCTGACTTTTATTGGCCCATTCAATGGTGGGAACTTTCCCCTTCTGTCTGCCTAAGAAGATTAACCCCTACCATGACCACCTCTGCCTTGAGAGGGCTTCTATGTATGGGTTGGATCCCCAGTTGGGGCATGTACAGGAAGCCACCTATTGACACTTCTCTCTCACACCAATGCCTCTCCCCCTCTCTCCCATATAAATAGATTATATCTGGTATGCATCATCTTCTTTCAAGTCTCATATCCAGCAGCAAAACTAACACTAGACAGTGGTGGGGTGCTTGCACTGCTACCTCCAGTGAGACTCGCTGCAGCAGTGAGTCTTTGGTTCCCACTACTGCACTCCTGCTGTAGTCTCTGTAGCCAGCACCTCCCTGACCACCTCTCCCCACCTCTGGCACTCCCAGCTGAACTGCCATCTCCTCAGTCAGACCCTGTCCCATTTGTGGTTCTAGCAGCACCCAGGGTAAGGGAGGTGACAGCCCCCTCCCTGGCAAGTACTGAAGCCCCTGGATCCTGGCTCCTGGTGGTGGTAGGGTATGCAGCACAGTCTGGGGTGGAGGGCATGGAGACAAGTCCGGGTGCAGAAGCATGGCTGCTTCAGCATCTTCTTCCCGAGAAGGATGTTGTAATTTCCTCCAATTGGCTCCTGCTCCAAATCTGTGCAGCCTGATGTGCTGGGCTGGGCAGCAACAGCAGCAGCTGTTCCAGGAGAGCCTGGGTCACCCATCCACAAGTACCCTTGCAGGTGGGCAGGCACTCGCACACACACAGCCACACATTCATTTGCGCACATGCTCTCTCACATCTGCTCTCACTCACACTCAGCTGGATTTTTTAGTTGATTGCTCTGGTTTAGCTGCAAGAGTGATCTGGGATGGGAGCAAGTGGATGGAGCTTCCAGCTACTCTGCAGCCATCTCAGAACCTGGTACAATCCCAATATAATATTTTTAATTTCAAGTTCTTTTCTGATCTCTAAAAGTTCTTTCCAAATAATATTCTGTTATTATTTCATGGTACCTATATTTTCTTCTCTTTCTTGGGATATTAAGTGCTAGCTTCTTGTCTATGTTTTCTCCCCTCACTACATGGTAACTATTTTTTCCCAGCTGTTCTCTCTCTCGAATGTCTGCTATTATGTAAGAGTGGAGGACTGAAGAGGTGATTGGAAGTTCTGAGATCATGAGGGTTGTCAAGTTGAGCTTCACTCTGAGGAACCCTAGGTGTTGATATCTCTAGGTCCTTCTTCATGGACTAGTCAAGTTTCCCCAGAGATGATTCTTTCTTTTAATTGAGGTGGTGTTCACATACCATAAAACTCAACATTTTGAAGTCTACAACTGGGTGGCTCTTAGTACATTCATAATGTTATGTAACCACCACCTCTATCAAGTTCCAAGATATTTTCATCATCCCAAATAGAAACTCTGTGTCCATTAACCTATCACTTCCCCAATTCTCCCCTCCTAGCAGCAATTCAACCACTGATCAACAGTCTGTTTCTATGAACTTGTAATTCTGGATATTTCATATAGACAGAATCACCCAATATGTAGCCTTTTGTGTCTGGCTCCTTTAACTTGGCATAATATTGTCTAGGTTCATCCATGTTGTTGCATGTACCAACTTCATTCCCTTTTAGGGCTTAATAATATTCCATTGTGTGAATACACCATACTGTGTTTATCTATTCATCAGTTGAAGGACATTGGGGTTGTTGCCACCTTTTGGCTATTATTAGTTGTGCTGCTATGGATATCTGTGCACAAGTTTTTTGTTTCAACCTCTATTTTCATTTCTCCTGGGGAGTTATGTCTTTCTCTCTACATATATATGTATGCATGTGTGCGTGTGTATGTATATATATACATACACACAAACATACACACACAGATATAGATATAGACATAGATATTGCTGGGTCATATGGTCATTTAGCTTTCTGAGGGACCACCAGACTGTTTTCTACAGTTGCTGCACCATTTTACACCCCTACCAGAATTGAATGAGTACTGCACTTTCTCCCAATCCTCGCCAACAGAGAAACTTCTTTCATGCCCCTACCTGGGAACTAAGGTCCTGCTGCCTGAACCCTAGGAGTCAGCAGAGGAAACGAGCTGGGGTTCTCACAAGCCAGCTCACATCCATCACATCATTACCCTGACCCACCCATACCCTCTCTCACAAAGAAACCTCTGTCAGAGTCCTCAGCTCCATAGAGAGGTAGAGGGTATCTGGGGAAGCTAACTGTTTATTCTAAACAGACCTTCAGTTTATCTTACTCTTGTCCCTTGATCCCACACACCTGGTACATCTTCACCCCAGAGTACTTGAGTCATCTGGGGTTCCTGTAATGTAAAGTGGGCTGGTTACTGGCCTCTCTACTTCTGGTTTTAGATTCAGTTTTCTCAAACTAATATATTTAACATTTACCTAATAGCTTTCCAGCTTCCAAAAGTTTGCTGTGATGTATCCTTTCTCATTTTCCCTGTTCTTATGAGTTTATGCCTTACAAGATTCCCTTTACTGACATTTTATGGCTTTTATGGGAGGGAAACTTTGCATATCTATAAAGTTATTCTTACTCCCTGAGGGTAAAGTCAATGTCTTACCCCTGCAATAAATACCAGCCACTCAACAAACCCTGGTTGAAATGAAAACACCCAAGCTTAGGGTAAAAAAATGAGAAACATTGCCATTTACCATAAACCAAGTTATCAAATTCTTTGTATTACATGGCACACTAGACACATATAGGTAAAAAGATTAGCATTTTCACTCACCTGTTTTTCTCGAGCGGATTCACAGTTGTATAAGAAAGTACCAAACCGGCAACTATACAGATGATCCAAAATTGTTATCAAAAATCGTTCATTGAATTCAAAAGCTGTAGGGAACTAGACAAAAACAAACAAGCAAATAAAACATAAAAACTTTGGTTGACCTTTTATAGGGCTGCAAAGAGGTGCATAAACTTTACCACCCTTTGCCTTCAAGGAAGGACAGCAGAGGCTGCAATTGGCATATGTCCCATACTCTTTTATTGGTGCTTTGCATAGGACTGAGAAGTTTAAATAGGGTCAAGTAAAGGAATAAAAAAGAAATGGAGGAAAACAAGCTGATTTTTCTCGGTTTTCCTGAGTGTACAGGACATACAGGGTAGTTTAATTATTTAAAGTATTATAAGTTAGCAGACACACCTATATACAAATGCTAGTATAGAATGGATAGAAAAGATAAATTGGTATTGTCAATTCCACTGCTCCTTCATTAGTACAGTTAATATAGTTAAGTATTGATTTTATAAAACTTTATTATGAAAAAATCCTAGACATATTAATAGTAGCGGAAATAAAAAAAGGGAAATCCGTGTACCCATTACCCGGCTTCAACAATTACTTGCATATGGCCAAACTGGTTGCAGCTCTTAGTTCTGTCCTGTATTATTTGGAGGCAAATCCCATATATTATATCAAAATATTTAAACATTAGGTTGAATGTATTTTTATCCTATATATCCCTTACCTGTTTTGACATTTGCCATACACAATCAATAAACTGGAGAAAAATAGGAGATCGGTCAGCATCTGCGTGGTTTTTATCACCATGACCTATTCTCTGAAATACATTGATGGGTATAAAACTGAGAAATCATATAACTCACAAAACATGACAATACAACTCAGCAATCTGCTTTCCAAATGCCAGGTCTCTCAGAGAGTAAATAGTATATTTTTCCTTGGCAATATAGAAAATAACATAAGGTTTTGAAATAACAAAAATTAAGTATATAAACTTTCATAAAATACCAATAGAAATCGGCAAATCACCATCATTTGTGAATGTAACAACTACTTCATCTGATTGGAATTTTGTCCAGGTCCTAGGCAGCTGCAGGTAGATGGGACCAACCAAATTATCTTGCAGAGTATTTTACCAGTTGCTAAGGGGCCAGTTATAAAGTTTCAGGACTTGAAACCATACACAAAGGGTGTGGTTATTATAATTAAAAGTAAGTTTTTTCTCTTTTAAAAATATGACAAAAATCCTCATCATTTATTCATTTTCTATACAATGATGCTTTTTACTTAAAAATGTTATTCACACTATTTATGAAATTTGGATGAAGGCTAAAACGCTACACAGCAGTGTTTCTGAGTATCATCTGGAGAGGATGTGAAAAATGCTTCTTCAAAGGGTGTCTGGAAACAAGACCTGGAAATAGGAATTTTAATACATTCTCTCAATTTTAAAAATGTATATCAGAGAAAAATAATGACAAAAGCCTTAACTGAAAGTTTAGCATTTCTATAAAATATATTTGGCTCTAATAGCTATAATTTCAATTTAAACATTTCCATGCAGACTCTTTGTTTTACTTTCAAGGGAAAGTGCAAATAGTGCACATGGATAAACATGTCTCCTACAGAGACTTTCCAGCCCAATGCATCACACGTTTTCAAACCTGTAAAGTGTTATTTATTACACTCCTCAGATTTTCTTTTTAAATATCAAGATATGGTTTAACAACGAGGTTTTAAACCCCAAATGGCAGTGATCTGACATTTTAAACATCAACTTTATTATTTACTTACAGATGCAAATTTATGTCCAAAACTTATCCATTCCTTTTGTACCAATATTTCAAACCCTTCAATGCTCCGATAGAAACTGTCTAACATCAGCATGGCCAGGGATGTCAGCTGAGCAGTCCTGTCCCATCCATCACTGCAGTGCACAAGCACAGAGCTCTTCCCTGAAGAAACTTTGTCTGCTACTTGAATGGCTCCTGTCAAGACAAGCTAGCAAAGAAACATATGCAAATCAGTTGGTAGGTGCAAGGTACTGCTTCAATTTGAAATGGTAGTTTTTAACCCAAGAAAAAGTCCCAAAGATGAAAAACCAGGAGCTGCAGGATCTGTTGTTCCTCTACAGAAACTGCATTCAAATGCAACTGGATATGTTTTTTAAAAAAAACACCAAAAGGAAAACTGCATTTCAAACTCTTATTCACATAAGTGATTCTCTTAGTCTGCTGGGACAGTCATAACAACATACCACAGACTAGGGGCTTAAACAACAGACATTATTGCCTCCTCGTTCTGGAAGCTTGAAGTCCAAGATCAAGTTCCAGGGAAGAACCTATTCCAGGCCTGTCTCCTACCTTCTGTTAGTTCCTTGACTTGCGGCAACTTAACGCCAGTCTTCATATGGTATTCTCCCTGTGCATGTGTCTCTGTGTCGAAATTTCCCCTTTTCATAAGGACATCAGCCTTATTGGATTAGGGGCCCTTGCTACTCCAGCATGACCTGACCTTATCTAATCACATCTGCAGTGACCCCAAGTTCCAATGAAGGTCACACTCTGAGGTATTAGAGGTCAGGACTTCACCATATCAATTTTGGGGGGACATAATTCAACAAATAACAGTGATAATATTAGAAAAACCAGTGGTCCAACAGGTCCAGTCTAGATCTTACAGGCCAGATGCAATGGAAATCACCTTTTAGCATAATATGCTTGACCCAGTTTCCTACTGTTGACATCATATAATATGGTACTTTTTTACAACTAATAAACCATTGTTGATAATTATTAAAATGTTCAGAAACTTGTTAACTTATTTTTAAAAGTCCACACTTCACTCAAATTTTCTTATTTTTTACCTAATGTCCTTTCTGTAATCCAGGATACCACATTACATTTAGTTGTCACAAGTAATATTTTTGCAATTCATTTTTGAGGATGATAAATTAAGAAAAAATGAAAGATAGGTGAAATAAAAATACAATTCCTATTGAGAAATCGGAATCTAGAAAATAATCTACCTTAATAATTCATCTATTTAAAGTAGGCTTTTTGTTTGTTTATAGAATTAAATGGCAGCTTATAAAAGTGTTAGTTTGCTCAGATAGCTGTTTTGCTTTTTAAAGAATGGAGGTTTTTGATGCCTTTATCCAGGTGAAGGACTGAAATAATAAAAACACAAAATTTATTCTTTAAAATTAGTCAATTTGAGATTGGTTTCAGTAAAAATAATCTCTCTCAAGGCCCGTGAGGGTCATAACCAGTAATGGTTAGATAATAAACTGGCTATTCCTAAATAAATCTGCATGAAAGACTCAATTACTACTACTGTTGAGATGGAAAGGGACATCTCTAAAGACATTAAAAATATTCTGGAGGTGATGTGAAGTCTTTAGTTTTGGTAAGCAAATTTTAAGGAAATACAAAACTGCCAAATGCAGAATCCTATACTACAAGTATTTCCTCTCTCCCTGTTCAATATGTTTAAATTTAAGAATTAGAAATTCTTGTTTCACTAAATGAGTACTGATTTTTTAAAAATATACTTGCCTTGATATGTTCTAACCAATGAGTCGACTCCAAACTGGACAACCAGTGAGATTCTTCTACATTAGGATAAACAATGTCTTTGACTTTTTTTAAAGATTCCCGCATAACATGAATGTTATGAATGTCTAAGAAGAAAAGTTCTGTGTTGTGATATGCATCATCACTTTCATATCCTCCTCCTGTTGCCTAAGAAACAAGATATACATGCAATCAGTTGCATTTTCTATTTCTTTGTTTTTCTAACTTTATTTTTCAATTACAGTTCATATTCAATATTACTATGTATTAGTTTCAAGTGTATAGCACAGTGGTTAGACTAATCATATATTTACAAAGTGTTCCTTTCCATATTTCTGGTACCTACCTTGCACCATATACAGCTATTAAAATATTATTGACTATATTCCCTAATTTGTACTTCTTAATCCCTTCACCTTTTTCACACAGTCACTCCATGCCCTCTTCCCTCTGGCAACCATCAATCTGTTGTCTGTATCTATGAGTCTGTTTTGATTTTGATTAGTTGTTTCCTTTGTTCTTTAGATTCCACATATAAGTGAAATCATATGGCAATTGTGTTTCTCTGACTGACTTATATCACTTAGCATAATACCCTCTAGGTCCATTCATGCTGTCACAAATGGTAAGGTTTCATTCTATTTTATGGCTGAGTAATATTTCTTTGTACATATGTACCACAACATTTTTATCCACTCATGTATTGATGGACACTTGAGTTGCTTCCATATCTTGCCAATTGTAAACAATACTGCAATGAACATTGGGTGCTTATGTTCTTTCAAATAGTGTTTTGGGTTTCTTCAGATATATTCCCAGAAGTGGAATCACTGGGTCATGAGGCCAGTCCATTTTTAATTTTTTGATGACCCTCCATACTGTTTTCCATAGTTACTGCACCAATCTGCATTCTCACCAATAGTGCATGAGGGTTCCCTTTTCTCTACATCCTCATCAACACTTGTTTATTGATTTGATGATGATAGCCGTTTTGACAGATGTCATGTGATATCTCATTGTGGTTTTAATTTGCATTTCTCTGACAATTAGTGATGTTGAGCATCTTTTCATATATTTACTGGCCTCTTTGAAGAAGTATCTATTCATGTCCTCTGCCCACATATTCTTTTTTTTTTTGGTATTGAGTTGTATGAGTTCTTTATAAATTTTGGATATTAACCCCTTATGAAATCTGTATCATTGGCAATATCTTCTACTATTCAGTAGGTTGCTTTTTTGTTTTGTTGATGGTTTCCTTTGCTGTGCAAACCTTTTAGTTTGCTGTAGCCTCATTTGTTTATTTTTTATTTCCCTCACCCAAGGAGATATTTCAGAAAAAATATTGCTATGAGAAATGTCAGAGATTTTGTATTTCCTACTTCATCAGTAACTTACCCAAATATTTGAAAAGTTATTAGTCCTATAAATTTTAACCCCCAAACTTTGCAAGTTAGACACAATGACTAATGGGACTTGACTTTGTATTCAACACTAAGCCTCAACATTAGTCGCACCTGGAGTCAGAAAAAAGAATGGCAGGCTGCCAATCCTGGGGGGGATGTGTGTTTGTGAGAAAATATCATTTTCAAAATATTCTAGAATTTCTAGCTCTTCTTCCAGATCTGGAAAGACAAGAACAGGTTCTGAATGGTCCTTGTTCTCCACGAGTTTAATAACAGTACTTTTCAGGGGGAAGCACTGGCTTTGTAATAGCGCTTATATGGGACACAACAGGCCAGAGGAAAACAACAGACTTTGGAGTCACACAGACTGAGATTGACAGCTCAGCTTCAGCCCTTCCTTGCTGTGTAACATGGGGAAAGTCACCTAACCTCTCTAAGGTTCAGTGTCCTCTTCTGTAGAATAGGGATACTACTACCTAGGTGTCACAGGATTAAAAAATGCCATATTCTATAACAGCTAACACCAGCCACTGTTTATTGAGCCCCTATGATGTCCCAGATACTGATTTTTTTTTGCTTCACATACTTTTATTTAACTGTTATAGCAATACTACAAAATAGGTATTACCATTCCCATTTTGCAAATCAGAGGAAATGCTATATAACTATCCCCAAAGTCATGCAAGTAATCAATAGAATAGAAGTCATCCGACTTAAAACAACTGAACCGTTTTCTAGTGCATCATGACTGGCTGCTGTGCAAACACCAAGGACAGGGCACTACACATAGTGGGACCTAAAAGCACAAAAGGTTTCAGGAGGAGATAAGACAGCTGCCACCTACCACAGCACCTTACAAGCATTAATTGCTAGGGCAGTCATCAGCACCTTCAGAGCTTGGTGAAGATGCCCGTTTTCCACATAGACAAGAAGAAATGCTATTATTTTGTTTAGGAACCTAGCTGCATTCTCCTTAATGTTTTTAAATGCCATGCAACATGTGGCCTCTGGTTCTTTAAGAAAAATTTAAATACTTGAGAGATTTGTGAAGAAAGCAATGTTCTATAAGCTGAAATGAAAGGATGCTTGCTAATTAATATCATAAAACACACAAATGTGTGAACTCAGAAAAAAAATATCATCAAAGCAATATTATACTACCTTCAGAGTGTCTGTAGGAAGAGGACAGGGAAATGTGCTTGGAACTGAACAGCAAAGGTGAAGGCACCAGAAAAATGTGCCATCACTGCTTTATGTTCCTTTCCTTTTTAATTATAACAAAAGAAGGAATATAAGCTTGTAGCTCAGGATAGAAGGGCCAATACATACTATGTTTTTTTCTAGGGTTAGTCACATAGAAAGTCTCCTGCAGTAGAAATAAGGCTACCACTCGAACTTCAAACCTAGAGGTCTATGTACAAGCCAGAAGTCTTGGTCTCCACAGACTGTAGGTATGAAGATATATATATATTTATATATATTTTTTGTATATTTATATATTTTTATATTTATATAAATATATAAATTTATATAAAATTTTTATATATTTTTATAAATTTATATTTTTATATATTTATATATATTTTATAGATTTATATATATTTATATATATATATATTTTTTTTTTTTGCTGAGCCCTCCAGACAGACTACATGTTTCAGTAAAGAAAACTCCTTGTGGTGATCTTTCTCATCTTCTTTGTCATGCAAGGGAGTCGTCTCCACCTTGTTTTTTTTTCTTTCCTCAATAATTCGTTCGCCTGTGTCTCATCTGCCCTGTTTCTTTTTCTATACCTCCCCAGGCAGTCTGGAGAAGGGCTGGCTCAGGGTTTGACAGAGGGAAGACAAATAAATACTGTATTAATAAGAAAAAGAAAAGTCTTTGTCTGACTTGTGCACTGTTCTGCCTCCAACGCCTAGAAAATTATGCATTCAGTAAATAGTTGTTGAATCAGAAATGTATTTTTAAAGGTTAACACAAATAGCAGCAGTAGTAAGTAGACAATAATCATTCTGTTGTTTTTAAAAAGTTATTAGCTAATGAATAAATAGTCAAATGGTCCATCTTCCCCTCTTCTTGGTTATCCTCGCCTCAGTGAATGACACCTGGCATCTCTGATTGGAGGTCATGACAGAGATGCTCCTATCCACCTGGCAGTCACTTCTGTGAACTGCAGGCCTGATCCAGGGCCTAGGATGAAATGAGGAGCCTAAGTTTTGCTAGATCTGCATGCCTATAATGCAGTGGCACATGTCATTCTCCCATAGACAGACAACCTGCTTTTCTTCACATGTTTTTAAATAGTTACAGTGCCTTTCAAAAAATTTTATAAGCCCTGGCTGGTATGGCTTAGAGGACTGAGTGTTGGCCTGTGAATCAAGGGGTCACAGGTTTGATTCCCAGTTAGGGCACGTGCCTGGGTTGCGGGCCAGGTCCCCAGTTAGGAGTGTGTGAGAGGCAACCACACATTGATGTTTCTCTCCCTCTCTTTCTCCCTCCGTTCCCCTCCCTCAAAAAATAAATAAATGAAATTTTTTAGAAAAAGTTTTATAAATATCTGATGATGATATGCAAAACAAAAATAAATAAAAAAATATATACTCACTACTCATTGCCAAAATTTCTGGCAAACATAGATGGTAATACAGTTCCACTTTAGCCTGGCTGGTGTACCTCAGTGGATTGAGCATGGGCCTGCAAACCAAAGGGTTGCCAGTTTGATTCCCAGTCAGGACACATGCCTGGGTTGTGGGCCAGGTCCCCAGTAGGGGGTGTGCAAGAGGCAACCACACATTGAGTGTTTCTACCTCTTTCTTCTTCCCTTCCCCTCTCTCTAAAATTAATAAATAAATATAGTTCCACTTTAATTCATCACAGTGTACTGCCCAAAAATGAAAGCAGCTTGATGATAGATCTTATCCACCCCTGGATTTTATTTGTTTGCTTGTTTAATTTAAAATAATGTGATGTTGCTTGTTATATCTGGGGTTGTGAATATCTAAATATCCACAAGGGAGGAACAATTAGGTCCAAAGAGAACAGAACTCAGAGGATAAAATCTATTAGTCAGGCATAGACTGAATTCTCAAAAGTGCAAATTCTCCATCTCTGGTTAGTTTTAAAATATTCTTTTCAGTTTTCTTTTTGCAACACAAAAAAACAACCCAGACTAAGGGAGAGACAAAGCCAAGGGAGGAGGGGGACCTGAGTGTGGTTTTAAAAGAACCATGCGTGTTTCCATGCCTGTGGTTCTATTTTGTTTGTTACTTTATTTTGCCCATTAGATTCCTGTTATAGGTGAGATCATATGGTATTTGTCTTTCACTGACTGGCTTATTTCACTTAGCATAATGCTTTCCAGCTCCATCCATGCTGTTGCAAAGGGTAGGAGCTCCTTCTTTCTTTCTGCTGTGTAAGTGACCAGAGAGGAGGAGGGAAGGGGATAATGGTGTAAAGAAGGGGAAGGGACTAGACAAAGAACATGTATGAATGACCCATGGACATGGACAACAGGGTGGGGACTGACTGTGGGAGCAGGGGGTGGGATGGACAGGGGAGGGCAAAGGAGGTAAAACTGGGACAACTGTAATAGAATAACAATAAAAAATGATTTAAAAAAAGAATGAAACATAGATCTTTAAAGCCTAGGGTTTTTTCCTTAATTTTTTTCCTTCCCTTCATTCCTAAGGGGACTAGAAACACAGTCATATTTCTTGAATGTTAAAAAGGCATTCAAGAATTCCAATACTATAACAATGAGCTTTAGAGTTAATATGATATATGCATTTTATACATTTTAATATTTTAAAATGTTCTTTCTGAATACCTCATGTTAATATTATATCTATTTCAGGCTAAATGTATACATGGAAATATTGTATTTTCTACATGTATTCTGAATTCTAGGAAAAGAATTATATAAAGTTAAGGATAACCCAAGACGACATTCATATTTAGACTTCATTTTCTGCTTTTACTTCCTGATTACTTTGCATATAATTTCAACATTATTTTCATCCCCTAAAGACAAACCACCTATAGTAACAAACAGCTGATCCAAGAGCATGCAAGGGGCAGAGAGGCCCTCCAGGAATCAGTGTGTGAGACGCACAACTGTGTGATTGAAGACCCCTACACACACCATCTCACATGCGTATATAGACAGATGTCATAGGTCCCCTTAAGGAAGCTGCTGCATCTGTCTCAGCTGCTCAAGGACTTGTTTTGCTTTCAGGTTCTTGTCTTGTGTTCTGAATCATTGAATATGCCAGATAAATGACCTTGGGATAAGCCAAGTACCCAAGATGATGAAATTGAAGCCTACAGCTGGCAAGAAACAAAAAATCTGAAAGACGGAATGCTGATTAGCAATGAGGGGCGCTTGTGAGCACTTGCGATAGCTAGCAATAATGGGAGAAGGAAAACAACAAAACAGAAAGGGAAAATTGAACATAAAAAGCATAGCACAATCTGGGGTCATTTAGGGTAGGGGTAAACAGCCTTAGATCTTGTTGAAGCCTCTGAAGAGCTTATGAAGGCAACACTATGTAGTCACTGAGGTTCACAGTATCAATTCCAGTCAACTTCAGGGGCAACTGGCATTTTCTGCTTAAGAAGTCCACGAATACAACTGAGACATACTTCTTTGAAAATAACATTGTGTGTGTAGTTATAAACTTCATATACATAGATCTACTCGTTTCTTGAACTGTTTAGAGAAATGAGAATATACATTGATGAGTACAGTGAAGAGACTGATAAAGCCAGAAAGTTAAAATTTTATCAATTACACCTTCCCAAAATTCCTCACAGATGCCTTAGTAGTACAGATATTGAGAATGACCATCAACAGCCTAAAGAGCTCCAAAGAGATTGTAACTTTTGCCTAAGATTCGACTTAAACCCAAGTTCATTACAGTTGTAGACTCGCCTAATTTACCTAGAGATTATTTGCATTTTATTTTAATATATTCAACTTTTAAGATATGTTTTGTGATTAAAAGTACTTTCTACCTCAGTGAACTAGTTTTCCTTTTTAAGCTAAGTTTAACTATTAATTTAAACCCACATGTTGACATAATATGGCAAAAACATTCATGTGAAACACCATACGCTGTATATAAGTTTCTATCATGTCATTAAACATACTCACCTTGTTGGCCACTGCATTTACATTGGGTCTTGCATCATAAATTGTGAGTTTAGAAATCTGTCTATTAGTCTCCCTGATGACATCAAGATATTTTTCATCATCTTTATTCCGTTTACCACTCATACCGACGAGAGGCTGACTGCAACGCACAATGACTGTCTTGTTTTCTGGATGAATCCATGACAGTACCTATAGTTAGTACAGAAATTTTAAGCTATCAAAGCAAATCGCAAAACAAAACTATAAAAATAAAGCACTAACAATCACAATGAAGTGAATCTGTTTTTGCTGAAATGGAATACTTATTCACCTATGACTTTGTTGTGTATGCCCAGAAACACACATTTCACAATGTCACTATTAAGAAACGATTAGAATAACCAATTGCTTTACTAGTCCTTTCATAATTAGCACATATAATAAAAATTAAATGGTTAACTAAAAATGTTAAATCACTTAAAGGAAATAGAAAGCATCTGCTATTATTTCAGTTCTGTAGCTTGCACTGGATTTATCATCACGAAGAAACAACTGTAGAAAAAGTGAGAGGCAAAGGAAATCACCTCGGATATACCATGTTTCTATAATACCAAGTCACATCTGCAGGTTGTTTTCCCAATAGTCTCAATTCTAGAATCCAACATGAGGGGAGATAACTCAAGGGAAGGAAAGAAGCTGTCAGGACAGTCGAAAGAACCTTCAGAGTCTCACAAGGAAGCGTGGATACCTGGCTCCTAGGGGAGGTCTTTGAGCCTTTAGTCACATTGTCTTCTCTAATTTTATACACACACCTAGCACATTTCATACCTGGTTTTCCAGCTCACAGCACATGAGAAAAAAACAACTGTAAAAGGTAGCTAATAATGTAATACACCAAAAGCTATATAACTGTCCACTTTAATTGGGTGTGGTGCATACCTCACTAAAGCTGTTAAAAAAAGCAGGGGAAGCCAAGAGGTGAGCATGTTGGGTAACAGCTTGGGTTCTGGGGTGGTACACCTCTGCTGTGGCTCTAACCTGCACACTGAGCTCACAGCCTGTTACCTCCCTTTCCTCTTTCATCAAATGGGGAGTAATGCTATCCTGTGGTGCTGCTGGGATGACAAAGGAAGAACTAATGCAGGTAAAGGACTCAGTGAACTGCAGGGGGCTGACTGGCTTGAGTTAGCACCTAGAGGCAGGCCAGCAGCTGGTAAAATTAGGTAGGAAAAACTATGAAAACCAGACATAAGAACTAAAAAAGCATAACAGTTTGAATTCACTTAATACAAGGCCAAATAATACAACTGTCTTTTCAAGTCACGCCCTCCACGACAACAAATGACAACCATTGATATTCATAAAAAATGACATGCATAACAATGACAATGGGTTGGTGAGAATCATTATATGATGATATGAATACTCATTCATTGAGTCTTTGTGCCATAATGGAGACTAGTTAAAAACACTGTGTGGCTCAGTTGACTGAGTGCTGGCTCACAAACCGAAGGGTTGATACTTTGATTCCCAGGGAGGGAACATACCTGGGTTACAGGCCAGGTTGCCAGTTGGGGACATGCAAGAGGCAATCAATTGGTGTATCTCTCGCACATCAATGTTTCTCTCCCCTTCTTTCTCCTTCACTTTCCCTCTGTCTAAAAATAAATAAAACATGCGCTGGCTGGAGTGGCTCAGTGGACTGAGTACCAGTCTGTGAGTGAAAGGGTCGCTGGTTTGATTCCCAGTCAGGGCACATACCTGGGTTGTGGGCCAGGTCCCCAGTAGGTGGTGCATGAGAGGCAACCACACATTGATGTTTCTTTCCTGTCTTTCTCCCTACCTTCCCCACTCTCTAAAAATACATAAATAAAATCTTAAAAAATAAAAATAAAATATTTAATAAAAAATACCACTGTGGCCCCTGAAGTCCTAGGAAAAGCACTGGCCTTTTCTCAATCACCAGATTCTAATCTACAACAAACCTGCCCTACCCACCTCCTATAGCCATTGCTTCAAGGGAGATAAAAGATATGAGATCACTTTTATGTATTTATTTTTAAATGAATTGAATTTCTCAGGTTTACTGAGATATAACTGACATATAACATTGTATAAATTTAAGGTATATAATGTGCTGATTTGATATGAGATCATGTTTACAGGAGCAAATCACTACAGATATCAGAGACTTATTATTTGATAAAGATCCTCATCAAATTTTAAATTTAAATTAGGTCATACAAAAGAAACTGCCCTGTGCCACCAGTGTCCTCCTTTCTTCCACTCCTCTTCTCTCTGCTGGGGAGATTTACACTAGAATCACCATGCCATGTTAAGAAACGCTACTCTTATGAATTGTTTTTTTAAAAATTATATTTTATTGATTATAATATTAACTGCAGTTGTCCTATTTTTTCTCCCCTTTATCCCCCTCCGCCCTGAACCTCCCCTCCCACTAGCTTTCCCCCCTCTTAGTTCATATCCATGGATCATACATATAAGTTTTTTTGCTTCTCCGTTTCCTCTACCATTATTAACCTCCCCCTGTCTATTTTGTGCCTGGCAATTATGTTTCCTATTCCCTGTACCTTTTCCCCATTCTACCCCCCTCCCCACTGAACCTTCCATGTGATCTCCATTTCTATAAATCTGTTCCTGTTCTAGTTGTTTGCTTAGGTTGTTTTTGTTTTTTAGGTTCAGTTATTGATATTTGTGACTGTTGTCATTTTACTGTTCATCGTTTTGATTTTTTTCATAGACAAATTCCTTTAACCTTTCATATAATAAGGGCTTGGTGATGATGATCTCTTTTAACTTGATTGTATCTGGGAAGCACTTTATCTGCCATTCCATTCTAAATGATAGCTTTGATGGATAAAATAATCTTGGATGTAGGTCCCTGCCTTTCATGACTTGGAATACTTCTTTCCAGCCCCTTCTTGCCTGCACAATTTCTTTTGAGAAATCAACTGCTAGTCTTATGTCCAGATTACAGGAGGAGTGAACTTGTAACTCTAACTTCTTTAGCACCATGTTCTAACAAAATGAGCTAAAAACAAACTCTCAAGTATACTATGTATCATGAAGATATGAACAAACACTCATAATTAGAGAACCAAGTGAAGTTTTAGAATTACAATTCACATTACATTGACAGTATACAAAAGTTTCACACAAATATCCTTTTAAGGATAAAAATATCTAGACTTGGAATTTAAAAGTAAGGTAACATTAAATATTAATTTCTTCAACCCCTTGTGCTGAAGAAATTAAGTGAAAGAAGTTGAAAGAAGTACTTACTATGACATGACCTGAAAAGTAGCAGAAGGGGAAAAATCTCTAAATTTTTAGTTAATAAAATTTATGTACACAGAGTAGATAGTGTGACTTGTACCTAAATATTTAAGAAGCAAAGGGAACTCTGTGAACTAGTCCCAATGATACCACAAGAATACTGTCTGGAATAATCTGCACTTGGCTCCAGTTTGCTAATGGTATTGAGGCAGCTTGCAAATGTGACAAGTATAAACTAATCCTAATAAAGATGAATATACATAAAAGCCTGTACTTACATGTTCTATAACATAAGATAGTACCTTGTTTCCAGCATTTCTCAGCTGAAATTTATCAAGAGCCTATCATATATCAGGTATTTTGCTACAGGGATGAAAACCACAACAACTCCATCCTACCCTCTTTCCTTCCACCTAGCACTTGATTGAAATACGCTAGTGTTACTTGTACCCTCCCTTGCATAAGAACTACTTGTGTTCATTCTCTGTCTTTGATTGCCAGGTCTTGGAAGGCAAGTGTTGTCTTTCTTGTTTTTCCCATTCTGCACTCAGAAGCACTTGATAATTATTTGTTGGACTGAAACCCAAGAGTGTTTCTCTGAATTACTTGACTCCCATTCTTATGGAATAAAAGGCACTCTTTGAAAAACAATTAATTGCAGTACTCACTGGAATTCGATTTCGGGATCTGAAAGTTGCAACTCTCTTGAGATCTTCATCTGTGGCACGAAATGGAACTACCAAGAGAGCAGGGTAAGTGTCACACAGTTCATAGCACTTATTAATAAAAGTGATTCTCCAGTGGTGATTGGGTAAGCCCTGCAGGAAAAAAGGAAGTCCTAGTCAGTACTGCATGACTTCATCTCTGCATTGACCTCAGGTCTCCTTCTTTCTAGCAAAATTTGCACATGCCTCTTTGACCAGTGTAATGATGGTCTACTGATCTATAATAAGGGAGCCAAATCAATAATCCAGACAACATAAGAACACAAAACAAAACACTGGTGGTTTCCATAATTCTAAACTGTCACTGGGAAATAAAGATTCTCTTGAATTTGAGAACTTCCTTTATTTCATGTCAAACTATTCTTTACTATTAGTACAATAAAGATAAACCCAAGTTCATTCCCCACCCATGTACCCCCCAACCCTAGAGAAAATATATCATGTGATCTTACTCTGTGTCTAATTGAGGACAGAAAAGAGATCAGGCAACTCCCTCTTCCTACTCAAAACAGAGTAAATGCTTCAGTCTGCTCCAAAGTAGAAAGGGGCTAAGTGTATGAAGAAAGTCAAAGAGGGAAAGTAAAGGAAACTCCCTCTTGGGGAGGCTCATTTCACCACCTCCTAAGAGTTTTTTCAATCATATTATTTGGGATTGGTGATTATCCTACAGGTTGCATGAGAAATACAGTCATTTACAGTCTAAGCAGACTGACTGCTAATGGGACAGAGAGACATGGAAAACACCCCACCCTAGCGTCTACCCATGAAATTTTATCTAGTGTAGGCAAGAGCCAGAGGTGGTGGAATATTCTCTCCCCATACTCACAAATACACAAATACACACACAAAAGTAAACTATGTGGGTACTTGCTTTGGGGACAGACATTGTACCTTTTCTTTAGGTCTGGCCCTATAGACCACAGACCAAACAGATGAGTCTGATGTTGAGTCCAATTAGAGAGTTATAAGTCCCATCAGAAAGTATAAGAAAAAAAGATGGAATGTAATGGCAGTCTAGAACAAAATAACTTCCACAGTTCATTTATGCATACAATCTTAAAAACACGAACTGTTTTGTTGCAAGCTAGAAGCTTTGACCTAAAAAATTAAGTCTTAATGTTGTCAATAACACTCTAAAAATAAGGTACAAATATTTTAATACATAATGCTACAGAGATCTCCAAAACATGCAAAATGTTTTGATAGTCCTTCTGCTTCAGTAACTGACCCAGAACAAAAGTCATTAAAATGAGAGATATATGCAGACTTTGAAAACAGCAGTCTAAAGGTGATTTCTAGCAATTGCACATACTATCTCATACAGGTGTTCTAGGGATAAATTCCCACACTATCACTGCAGAACATCAAATCTCCTTATGAATGTACATGCCACTGATGAAAACTAAACAGAAATCAATCCAGGTCCTCAGTAGTGAAGGTGGTGGCTACAAGGTTCTTTTCAAGTCTAGGGTTCTGTGACTTCACATTCACTGCCTTTTCATATAACGCAACTTGGCTTGATTTGATTCTCAAAGGTCATTCAACAAAATTTCCCAATTATTTTAAGAGCTTTTAGAATGATAACTATGAAAAAATTCTATCACAAGACTCCTAGCTGTCCTATACCACAGGCCAAGTTATGGCTCTTGTTACATAACATGCACAGGATCTTTTTCACAAACATGCTAGAAGAGACCTTTGTCCCTGAACAGCCAACATTATTCCAAGCCTCTTGCCTTTATTACAGCAAATAAACATGCATGTAGGTGATGTTTACATAAGAGAGCAGTAAGGACAATTCTAATATACATTAATCAAAGCTTTCTTGGAAAAGACATTATTATAGGAAAGCAGTTAGAATTCATTTGAATCTGCAAAGAGAATGCATATAATAGAAATCTAACTGCCAGCAACAGTTAGGCTCCCAAATATGCAAATATATAACAACATCAACTCCTAAATAGGAAGCTACACAGGTCTGACTTTTCTAGACTCCAAGTATTTGCTTCATTTCATGAACAACATATAACTAAAGTTCTTCATGTAGAGGAAGGAAATAGAATTTAGCCAGCCAGCCTTCATTGTAGCTTGAATATGGCTATGGAATACACAGATAGAATAATATTTATTATATCACTGCTATTTAACACCTATTTATTTAGCAAGGATGCTATTGATCCTCCAAAAGCATGACTGGTGACATATTGTCACCATGTATGTTTCAGATTCACCACATGCCACAGTACCTATTGGCTTACCTGCCTTCTGTATTCTTCAACTGGATTATAAACCATCCAACCATCCATGTTAAACTTTTCTTCATTTAAAAATGCAAATATTGGCTAGAAAAAGCAAACAAGAAGAATTTAAAGTTCATGTGAGGAAACAAATAGTCTACTAATACTACATCCTAATACTTTGATTTTTCACCAGATTTGCCTACCATAAAATCACAACCAAACCTGAGACTTTCAACACAGAAACAAAAGTGAAAAAAAAATTGGACTAGACTTATACTACTTTTTATCTTCGTAATTACTTTTGAGACCTCAATTTTCTATGACTACAAACATCTCTTTTAATTATTTTAAATGATATTCCACAAAAATTAGATTTCCAGACCAAAGAATGCCAATCAATTTTAAACAGTATTAGCAATTGATCAGGTAAAAGCTACTAAAAAAAGTAAAAGGAAATTCAGGAATGATTATTAAACAGTGCAAATGATTCAAAAGGAAGCAATAACATGTTTATCTATTTTTAAAAGGACATGACATTAGGAAAATCCTTAACTAACTGTTCTCTGTGAATTTTGAATCAAAGCCCTGATAACAGTCTGTGAACTCACAGGCCTCAGATCTTTCATCTCTTTTCTATTTACGCTCACTCTCAAGGAGGCCATATCAAGGAGTTTCAAGGCTTCAAATACCATCCACACCCTAGTGACTACTAAATATCTATTGTTTTCCAGCCCCCACTCTCTTCCCCAGATTTAGCTATCCAAGTACCCACTCCACAACCCCAGACTGCCTAAGAGGCATCTGGAGGACTTTGGGCTAACACATCCAAAGCCAAACCCTTGGCTCCTCCTATCCAATCCTGTTCTTCCCACAGCCTCCCCATTTCAGCAGATGATAGCCCCATCCTTATGACTGAGCCAAAAACCTTGGCATTAGCTTCATTACCTCATTGCTACCAACCTAGTTTCATCCTCCACCATTATCTACTTTGGATATTATAATAACCTCCTAAATAATCCTTTGCTTTCATCTTTATCTCTAAACTCAGAGTAATAGTTGGCTTTCAATTTTGCTTGGAGTTAAAGTTTAAGTCCTTCCGATGGCCCAGGTGGATGCCCAACATCTGGCCACACCCCCTGCCATGTCTCTGTTTTCCCCCTTGCTCACTCCACTCTAGCCACACTGGCCTCCAGTGCTGCTCCCCCAAAGCACCAAACACATACCAGCTGTTCCAGCTGTCTGAAATCCTTTACCCTTGTGGGTTCCACCCACTACTTCTTTCACATCTCTGCTTAAATGTAAACTTAATGAGACTTTCTCTGACACCCTGTAGAAAATATGCTACCTCTACAACTGCACCCCCTACTCTCTTTCCCATGTTATTTCCCCATATCACTTATGACCATTTGACATATATATATTTATTTGTTTACTTCTTTACTGTTGGACCGCTACTGTTCCCTCCCTTAGAATGTAGGCTCCATGAAGACAGCCACTTGTTGCGTTCACATCCTGTGTCCCCAATGACTGGAACAATGTCTGGCCCATAGTAGGCAGAATACGTATCTGTTGACTGAATGAAAATGTGAAGCTTTATACAGGCCCTGCACAACTACTTTCTCTGGGGGTGCCGGGTCTGGGCACTTTTCCTCTAGGGTATCTTCCTCTAGGGTATCTCACCCATTTTCCTCTGTTGTTAGCCTATAACTTTGTAACTTTTTTTTAAGATTTTATTTATTTATCTTCAGAGGGGAAGGGAAGGAGAGAGGGAGAGAAATATCAATGTATGGTTGCTTCCTGTGCATTCCCTGCCAGGAACTGGCCTGCAACCCAGGCATGTGCCCTGACTGGGAATCGAACCGTGATCTCTTGGTTCACAGGCCCGTGCTTAATCCACTAAGCTACACCAGCCAGGGCTGTTAGCCTATAACTTTGAATGCCAGTATACCCTCCCCTACATTACGGAGAATTTCTGGGAGAGAAATTTAGCAGCAACAGTTTTCTCCATTTAAATGGCAAGAGGTTTGGGGTAAAAAGGAATCAATGACATGCTTTCTGCACTGTCCTCTTTTTTGTTATTTTTTAACATTACCTATTTGTGTATTTTTTCCTAATGTATTTATATTGTATTTTTTCCACTACCATTTATCCACCCTATACCCTCTTCTACCTCCACCCCCCGCCCGGACAATAACCACACTGTTGTCCATGTCCATCAGTTATTTTTCTTTTTCTTTTTTGCTAGATCCCTCCACCCACCAATCCCCCTACCCCAGACCTGTCAGCATGTTCTCTATCTACGATGGACTGTCTTCTTGAACTTTCCAAAGTATGTGGCACCCTCAGCAGGTCTGGCAGTGCTAGGCCTAAGTGCTGTATATTGTGTGACAGCGT